>CM057820.1:10742257-11272257 GCA_030067965.1 Latrodectus elegans
CCTTGCCAATAAAACCATGATTCCGAGCTGCCATTCAGTGGATCACAGTGGAAACATACCGGAAGCTGTAGACCACTTTGCCGTATGAAATACGCTTTCAGGGTGCACCACGATGTGGTAGGTCTACTTTGCACCCTTATTAATAGAATATATTCTGGTACATGTGGTAGATTTATTGAAGTTAAGCAAGTCTTGTATTTTGATGAATCTCTCAGCATTTCAAAGAGGTTAAGTTGTAAAAACCCATATAGCTGGAGCAAGTGTGACAAATTCTTCTCATTTTTAGGCGCTCCCGCGTGTAAGGTGTCTACAGTTGTAACAACATACCCACATCGACGATAGAAAATGGCTTGTGAAAGACCGACTGGTATTAAAGTGGATTTTCCTGTCTAAAAAGAAAATAATTGAAGTGAATGTGATTACAAAGGTAAATCAGCAACTGAATTATAAATACAGTTCATGGCTTGAGTTAAAAGGCACCTACTTATTAAAATAATTTTACGGCAAACAACAATTCCAAAAATCAATCACTTTTAACCAATAATAATAATAACAATCCACTTGCCAAAGATGGTAATACCAAATGTCGTCTATAGTAGTGTCACCCACAAAACCATGTCAGTTGATTAATTGAAAATAATTATATAATTTGATGAATCATAAATTCGCTTTTCCCTACAACAGGTTGATGGACGTTTTGTGGACATCTGTACAAACGCATGATCATGATTATTTCTTTTTAACTTTCAAGTATTGATCTAGATTTGTCATGATATGGACTGATGGTAATTGTAGAAAATATAACTGAGAATTGATATGGAGTAATTTATATATCGGAACCGGACATTCCTATGTAGGAGACGGTATTTTCCAGGATGATTATGCATCCAGCAACACAGCGATGGATAATGTGTCCCCTTCCAACCCTTAGCTGCAGCTAGTGATGCTTCACTTTGCTGATGATCTTACTCAAAACGGAGTGACTGTACCGATCTCCTAGGTTTGCTTATAACTCATAGAAAGTGTGAGAACTGAGTGAAAATATGTCAATGAGTTCAACTTTAAACAAATTAAAACACTAATTGCGGTTTTTTTTTTTTTTTTTTTTTTTTTTTTTCGTATGAACATGATTATTAAAATAATAAGTTATAGAAAACAGACTGATTGAAGAATATACAGTTAATGAATAACTTTTTATTTGCCGAAGTGGTTCCTTTCGGATAAAATTGTGCTCTCTGTAAAGTTTATAAAAGTAACAGTGTCCTAAAAAATATAGATTTTTTTTTTTTTTTTTTTTTTTGTGAATTGTTGAAATCAAAATTAATTCTTGAAGTTTAATTTCCTTTCAACGCATTGGAATTTTGTAATTTCTTAAAAAAAATAAAAAATACTTCATAGTTAGATAATTTGCGTGCTCCGAATCTTGATACGGCATTTTACAATAAGAGAACTCGATGAACTCGATGTCATTTGATGCTAAAAGGATCCGAAAGAGCCTCAAGGGGTGTCCTCTACAAACCGGAAGGTACGTCTTAAATTCCTTAATCTCTCCCCTAGTGAACTTCTGCTTGTTTTTGCAGAAATCTTTTTCCACCTATGACTCTCAGTTATAATCAAGACTTCTCACTCATCACTTATTCAACATATGATCTTCTTCAGCATGACATCCCGGGGTGGGCCACGGCTTTCCAGAGAACACTCCTCCATTGTGTTCTCCAGCAGGCGACAGTTGACAAAAAATTATGTAATATAATTTTTAAATGATTCCTGAATTACCTTCTCATAATTTTTACTAAAATAATTATCTATTATTAAATGTTAAGAAATTTATTTGTGCAAGATACAACTGTAAATGTATTGTTTGTGTATCAACCAACGGGTAGAAACATGTTTTTATTAATAATTAAACCAAAAATGTGCCCAGTTAATTTGTTGTTTTAAGAATCATTTCTAAATAAATACGCCCTCAAGATATACTAGCAAGTACGCGTTATCGTTTACTGGGTACTATTTTTTTTTTTTTTTTTTCTCTTTCCCAAATATCAATCGTGGTTTTCTCAATTTAAAATTTATATGTCATACAGGAAGAATCCTTATTGGAAATGATAAACTTTGATTTAATTATTATTTTAAAATTTAATTACTTCCAATTTATCCATTACTCCCAATTTATTGTTATTTTCGTATACTGCGAAGTTTTCTTGACCGTTATCAAATTTACTTACATTTTGACTGAAAAATGAAAGTTCTTCTGGCTATCCTAAATATAACCGATTACATGAATTTTATATCAGATTCTCTCCGACGTTAAGATGAATCACATGTTTAAATCCTCAATTTATTTAACGATATTAAATAAAATAAATTAATTCAACAATTTTGTGTGAGCGTGTATGTGTGTGTGCAACATTTGAATGAAACTAACAGAAATAATATCTACTTTCTTCTTCAATCTAATCTTCAGATATGGTTAAAAATAATAGCCAAACGTTGCTTCAGTAGCCTTTTTTCAGCGCTCAGCATTTTCACAAAAATCCTATGAATTTAATTCCATTTTTACCGCCAAAAGTCCTGCAATTGTCACGACATTAAATATCATGAAAAGATAAATTTACAAAACATATATTCTCATTCAAATTCGAAGGGTTGTATTTATAAGTCGTATTTGCCTTGAATAATACTTTGAATACAACACATTGTATATAATTAGACAAACACATTGAAAATAAAACTTCACTTTATAAATTAAGAAAATTTTTAAGAATATTCTGTATAAAACATACATGTTGCATCCAAACTATCTTTTATTTTCGGACTATAGCCCTATGCATTCAATTTGAAATGCTCAAATAACTGCGCTCTGACAGATTATTTTTGTTACATTTTACGATGAAGAGCGAGAGAGAGATTTAACATTTAATAAAAATCAAATTTCCAAGCTCCTACCAAAACATAAAGTTAATAAATATGAGTTTGTTTCTATTCCTATATTTTTTTAAAAATACTGTTAAGTATGTTAAATAAAATACCATTAATTTTAATGGCAAAAGACAGCCCAGGAATGGTTCTTGTACTCAAACTCCTAATCAAACAAGCAATTAACCTTATCAATCAGTCAGTCTTCCAGACAAGAAATCAATTTTGACTTTAATGTTATGAGATGAAATAACAATAACGTTATTGTGAAATATTTAAGATTTTATTCAGTAATATAAATCAACCAATCAATTTTGATTTTAATGTAATTTGGCGAAATAATGCCACATTATTTGCGAAGTATTAATGTTTTATTCAGTCATATAAATTTGAAATATTTCTTCTAAAATTCTAAATACCATTTTAAATAAGCAGATATAAGTTAAATTATTCTCTTTTTTTAAACATAGAGATAATACGCGTTGGAGTTATTTACTTAGTCAAAAAATAAATAGGGTTCAACTGGCCAAGATTCTACGTCCTTCTTCACAATAAAGGGTTAGATGTTCGAATCCACCTTCTAATAAACAAAAGCAAACTTACAACTATTTTCTCCATGTATATCGTTAATTAATTTGAGTTTTTAGCCTAAAAATATGTGAGTAACTTTCCATAATCCAGAAAGCAACGAATATTAAAAAACTATGCTTGTTTTACAATATACTTGATTATTTCGATTTTATTTAACACCATTGTGAAATATGATTTTTATAGTGAAAGGCTCGGAGTTCGATCCCAATTCTAACGGTTAATAGATGTTGCTAACATTTTTCAGAAAAGGAAGTTTGAGTGTTTCTAGGGTTTCTTCACTAGTAGCACGTAAAAGCAGCCAATTATGTATGGAAAATCTTCCTGTACATCTCAAATTTACAAAAAACTTAATAGTTTTTATGCTGTTTAGAAGCAATATATTCGTTGTATCTTGTTCGGAATTATCCAGAAAAATTATTTTTATCGTTTATATAATACGTAATAACGGGAAATATTCTCCGTTTCAATATTTTTGCTCTAAATGCACCATGTCTTTAATTTTTTTTCATTTTTTGAGACATTTCTTTTCCCAAAACCCATTAATTAAGTAAATAATTCGTGTCCATAAATTAAGTTCAGGCTAAGAAAGAGACAGAAGAAAAACAAATGTGACTTATTTGTAAAGTATATTAAACACAAAAAGTAAAGAGCAAAAAGGATGCTACATGTTTGACATCATTAATAAAAATTGCGATTTTTACTCTCTGGAGCAAATTTCAAAAAATAACCTTGAATGTTTCAGTAACCTGTCATTTCCAGGATCGTTCAGTAATGCCCACATATCTTCTTTTTTACGACAGATTTATTTTACATTAACAAACATAACATTAATTAAAGATACAAACATAAATTTAGTTGGTTCATTTTACATTACTCGAAACATGTATGCGATACCTCCGCTACCACTCGTATTTTCACACATCCATACCGTTCCTCTCGCTCCGACACACTAGGGGACTCCTTCCGCGCCATATTGAAAACGGGGATATTTCCGTAAGCAGAACTGTGGCGCAAAATGCTTCGCCAAGATGAACTATTGGCATATTCACTATCGATACCTATGTATAGTAAACCTAAGCTTATCCAACACCTCCTTGTTGGATAAGCACTCAAAGAGGCGTGGTCATATTTAATTTTTAAAAGTAGCCTTTCATCTTAACTAGTTTGTAAAAGGTTTATGGGAATGGAAAGCGAAACTTAATGGGGAAATTAAGAATTACTTTAAAGAAAAAAATGGAAACAAATTTATCGTTTTTAAATATTCACATATATAAATTTCATTTTTTATTTTAAAGATGAATTTATCTAATTTTTGTTAGATTTTTTTTCTTATGTCTTCAAAGTGTTTTAATGTAACCAAAATTTATATTAATTTTTTTGTATTCATATAAAATATTGTATAGATTTTTATATTTTTTATATATCAAATAATTTCGTCATATATAATATTAGTGATTTACGTAAGCTTAAAGGTTTATATAAATCACCACCATTATACATGACTAATTTTATTGAGAATTACTTTTAAAATAGGAGGATCAGAAATTATTTTTTCTGTTTCAGCAGTTTATAATCTGATTATGCATAACGCGTCAGAGGAATATTTTTTCGTTTTCTACCTCTTTCAATAAGATGGAATTCTTTTCCTACAGATCATGGATGTATTAATAAACATATCTCTGAAATTTTTAAAATTCAATTCCAGCTTTAAATAATTGAAATTAATCAAGCTTAGATTTATTATTCAAATCATTTATAAAGATGTAGATTAATTTCTTTTTAGAAAGATAGCAACAATAATCTAAACCACAACATTGTTAATGTTCAACACAATAAAAAAGTATTAAATGCGTAAGATAAAACTTATACTTTATTTAGTCATAAAACCAAAAGTTACAATTAAATTTATTATGAATGGCAAACGTTATATAGTTAATATTATCATTTACCACATCTCAAATATTGGTACTCATTATTTTTGTTTTTAAGGACATTTAAATCCCTATCAGATGATTTTCTAAGCAGTAGTCCTATAAGAAACATTTTAAAGTGATTAAGATATGGAATACTTATAACTAGATATTAAATGATGTAATCATAATGGAATGATTTAAGATAAAAAGTTTGACAT
This sequence comes from Latrodectus elegans, assembly GCA_030067965.1. Lineage (NCBI taxonomy): Eukaryota > Metazoa > Arthropoda > Arachnida > Araneae > Theridiidae > Latrodectus > Latrodectus elegans. The sequence goes on from CM057820.1 coordinate 10,747,896, forward strand.
CTCAATAATTAGTGAAAAATAACAATTTTTAATGCTTTCTAATTCACTTACAAAGTACCTATATGTAGACTACATATAAAATACGAACATATATGAATTAAATTTGTCAGTTAAAACCAAGAAAAATACAAATCCCATGTTTAAATTTCTCAGAAGTTGTAGAAAATCTAAATTTTTAAACTTTTTATCATAGTTTATATTTTATGCAATAATTAAAATGCATATTGAAATATATTGTGATCACCACAAATAATAATAACTTCAATATGAGATTATTTATGAACTGATCTAATCCTTACCTCCACGTTATTTTAAAATACAGAAATAAATTTTACAAAAATAAAAATATTGAAAAATATTTCGCCAATCAACTTGATCGATCTAAGGAGTTTAAAGGACATGATGGGATATTATGAGCATTATTCTTTAAAATTCATAGGGAGGAGGACATTTTATAATAATTATTTTATAATCCAAATATAAAAACTATTACTCATGAGTATTTCAATCACATGATTTTAATCATTTTCATTTGTAATCTCCGATGTAAGGAAAATCTTATTACAGCTTAGACCGTTAAAATAATTATGTTGGAAATTTGTAATTTCTGTGCGAATTAAAAATCATCAGTATAATGGCTTTTTTATTTTGTGAATTCATTTTATGTATTGTTTCTTTTTTTATTTTATCAAATATTTCTCAAGCTTTATGCATAGATAGAATCTCAATTCTTCCTGCATACCTTAAGAAACGCGTCTCGTCCCTATTATGCAATATAAATATGTTTACATAACATTAATTACTCTTAAACAAAATAAAGTTGTAATTATTTACTCTTAAGCAAAAGTTGCAATTATTTATTAAATTAGTATAGTAATAACTATGGAGAGTCAAGTATTCGCTTACTTTTGCTTTGTGGAGGGAAATGTAAAGTGATCGGAAATACTCTGTTATAATTAAAATATCCCCGAATAAGTATTTGACAACATTGTAATATATTTTCAATAACAGCACGGTAGTGCATTATTTTTCAGTGCATATTTTCAGTAAAATTAATTTTTTAATATGTAAAAACAAAAATTAGGTTAAACAGTCATATATAAGTGAAATGTTATATAAAAAGTCGTGAAGTTCTTATATAGAATGTAACTAAATTCACTATAATTTTTTGAAGCATTCTTGTACATATTCTTGCCAATTCGACAACGGCATATCAAAATCTGATGGTATCGGGTGCGGAACTTTATTTTGACACTCCTAAATATCAGAAAAAATTTCATTTGACCGAAAGAAAGACATGCATCCAAAAACTAAAAAATAAGGCCTTAATTTTTTTTTTTTTTTTTTTTTTTTTTTTTTTTTTTTAAGAGTGAAGGGATTGAGCCATAGACTTTCTGTTCCAAAAAACATGGTCTTGCCATTTAATTATCATTGTGAACCCTTTTCAAAGTACTTTGACATCGCATAGATAACCGCTGCTTAAAGGCTAGTCTACTAGGATACACTGCTTATTCGGGCTATGTTATTGATATAAAAAATAAACTCTTAGACTGATCTTCCTGATCACATTTTTCAATATAATTTTGATATGTCTAATTACACTCTTTTGTTTTCAAAACCGATTTCCACAAGCAATTCAATCTGATTTCGCATCGCCATTTATAAGATGCGTGATTTATAAAACTCTTTGACTTCACTAATTTCACTATATTCCAAATTTAAATAATTTTTTTTTTTTCCGGAATGAATGCATATAAATGTTTGATATTTTTAAAATCCTTGAAAAACGTATTCAAAAAAGAAAAAAGAATTCATTTACAAATCCAACTATTTTACGTAAATGAAAAAAAAGTATCTTTACGACGAATACTGTTGTATTCCTTGAAAAATAGGCATAACAATTTAATACCATTATCAAAATAATTTAAATTCATTCATAATTAAATTAATTTATAATTAAAAGTAACTTATGCAAACAACATTTTACTTGCACTTTTTGATAAAGATGATATTTTTAATTCTTAATGTAATAAGTTTATTTTTAAATGGTGATATTATAACCCTGATATATCTGATAAATTTTAATAATTTTATTGTTCCCTTTCAATTTTAATAATTTGTTGTCAAAACATGCATATTTCACTCATTGAATTTTCTGCTTCCAAATTGTTGAAAGCATTTTAAAGTGAAATTTTTTTTACATTATTATACAAACCCAATTTTTGATCACTTATTATTCATGTTTTAAAATCCGATTGATAAATATATCAAATTTCGTAATTTTTCGCTTTATGTTGGGGTTAATTGTAATATTTTTGGCTTTATGTTGGGGTCTTCGATTTTCACTGAACTTTTATGACATAATATATACATAGATGAATTAAATAAGTAAATCTAAGTTTTTTTTCGTTTAGAAACGTACATTGATATTATATATATATATATATATATATATATATATATATATATATATATATATATATTGGTGTGTGCGTGTGTGTTACTTAAAAAAAAGTAAAGATTTATTCTGTTTAATTTATTTATTTCATCTTCATTAAAATTTGGAGTTAAATTAATTTTCTTATGTCTACAGTTTCTAAAGAATTTGGAATTATCTTTCTCTTAATATCAACTACTGGCTGTTTAAAACGGTCATTGGACGCTTTTTTTAACATTTTAAAATGGACATTTGATTTTTTTTTTTTTTTTTTAGGAGAAATTAGGAAAAAATTGAACTTTATCTCATTTTAAATGCAAGGAGCGCAGACCTCCTAGATTTCCGTGAATTCATTATTCCTCATTATATTCTTTCAATTTCTTTAAAACTCCAACTTAAAATTATATGTTTCCTTTAAAAACAAATCTGTCAAACGACGATTTTTTTAAGTTATACATTGCTACCCCCCATCTCCCCAACAATGCTTACATAGTTATCTTTTCAATAACTAATTATTTATTGTTTGTATAAATTTAGAGTACACTTTTGCAGCTATATCTAATGAAAGCTAAAAAATATGTTAACTAAAAATATTGTGAAATAACATTGCTAAGAGTTAGAATTTATATTAAAAAAATATAAAAAATCAAATTTTAAATAGTTATTAAATAATTCTTGTTAATGATTTAAAAACTAAACTAAAAAATCATCTAATAGTTTTCCATCTTAAAGCAATAAAATTAGAAATACTTAAGAAAGAATTATTTGTTGTTTGATCCATTTTGAAATCTGTAAAGAAATACAAAGAGAACTCAACAAGCCCTTTCTTTTCTTTTCATGGTGTTAAATTGAATGATACTGAAATTAAAAATTTTTTACTAAACGATTATATTATTGCATTTAGAATTTATTAATACAAATATTAATTGCAAAAAAGGACAGTGTTCAATTTAGTTGATAGTTGTTTAATCTTGAATTTGATTTGAAAAAATAATAATTTGATTCTTTGTAAGTCTACTTTAAGGAATATCATAATAAGAGTAAGTTCGCTAAACTACCTATTGTTAGTGAAATCGAGTAACATGGCTATAGAAAACGATCTTGAAAAGTATGGAAAAGTTAAAAATCAACAGAAATATGCATTTGATCAATTTATGCACTCAACAACTTGAATAAACACCCTTATTCCTTGAGAAATATTGCAATTATTCCTTATTTTCAAATTTGTTTAAAATTTGCTTTTTTCAAAAATCAGTATTGTGTGTGACCTAATTGATTAATTTAACCTAATTAATTACTTAAAATTTGAGTGCAAAATCTTCGAATTCAATTTTCTGAAGCATAAAATGTATTATTACAACAAATAAGAAACATATTTAAATAAGAAATAAAATTTCCCTTGGCATATTTTGTGCTACCTTTTCCTTGGCATTTATGAGAAATATATTTACTTCCTCCAAATTAAAAAACCTATACTAAATCTAGAACTCTTTATTTTGAAAATTAAATCATTGGAACAATGTGAGTCTTTTTATTCCCGCAATTTCTTGTTTGGAAAATGCTCCTACACCCGCGTAAGAGAACAGTACACACACACATTTCTACCCCCCCCCCCTTTCCTCCTTACTGAAAGAGTGTCATTTGCTCCCCGCTCTACTGTTACTTGAAGATTTCACCTTGACGAATCTATATTTTCCGAGAATGAATTCCCGAGCGAAGTCTGCCATAACTTTCTGGGACAAGTGTTTACCATAAAATGTTAAACTCTTCTATAAACATTCGATTTTTTTCATATGCATAATTTTGAATTATTAATAAAATTTGAAAGAAAATCTTTGCTACATCTAATTTTTAACAATTAAATCTATGGAAAATTTATACGTTTCTCATGTAGAAAACTTTTGTTTATCTTCCCCATTATACTTTAAATAATTTCAAGAATATCATTATTAAAATTTTTTGACTTAAGATTTGGTTTGGTCTGGTTTGTATTTCAACGATCAACTTTTGTTAAGGGGGTTTGGGGTTTGTTTGTCTCGCGATAAATGACGACAGACCCGTACTGTATTAGCGCGATTTAAAATTTTCACACCAAGCACTCTACAGCTCTGTCGCCAACCTAAATTACGTCACTACGCGCGATAGCCATTAACAAATAATGATCGCGTTCGAACTTCAGCTTTCAAATCGCGCGTTTTTCCGAGTTCCAAATAGTAAAAATTTGAATATTTCATTATAACTAAATACTGTAGAAGTTTTAAAATTCTAATAAATAGAAACAAAATTTTTAATGTCTCGAGCAATGGCACCCACCTTAAAAAAACATCAGTGTAGCGCTACCTACTACAGTGCCAACCGGGCAATAAAGCTAAATTTCGAATGTTAACAAATTTAATTTTTTTTATTTAAACTCGATTTTTAATATACCGAGCAATGACGCCCACGTTAAAGAAATTTAAGTACGCGGCACATTGTAACACTAACATGAAAAACTCAATACACACAATTTAAACATTCATTTACTTATGGGAACATTCATTTTTATAAAAACTTTAATTTCTAAATATGAATAAAATTGTAATGAAAAACAAAATAATTCACCTAATCTTCATCGATCTCCGAATCATTACCTTTCGGCGAATATACCTTTTTTATCGCTTCTAAAAAATCATCTATTATGTTTCCCTGATGATTCTTTCGCCATACGTTCTTCGCGAAAACGTAAAGTCAATATGTCCTCATCCGTACTTATTAATTTTCGCAAAAACTCTAAAATTCGAATATCGAAACTCTATGCTTCAAGATTATTCTGTAATAGTTTCAAGGGTTACATACAAAACGCGAATGTAAAACAAAAAGCACGTCATTACTACGTAATTCGAACCGGTAAACCAGTCTGGCGCACTTTATCTCATTCTTGGCACATACGCTTCTCTACTATATAGCGGACAAAAGTGCTAAATGAATTTTTGGTGTATATATTTTATTCAAATCTGATGACACAATTCATATCATGATTGCTGAAAGAAAGATCATGATATATTAGCGATTTTTATGTTTTATGAACTAGAATTTTAGTTTAAAAATCAGTTTTTAATTATAACCATTTTTTTTTTTTTTTACTTACATTATTACTTGAGCTTATATTGTGATTTATCAATAATATTACGTTGTTTGGAATGGAATGTTCCAGGTTAAAAATTTTACTTTAGTCTTCAGCATTTAGTCAGTTTTGGTGGATGATAGGCAAATTTTCAGGTTCCGTTCTTCGTGACTGGTGAATACATCTCATGCTTTGTGAAAAATCTTTCAGAAAAGCAGAGACAACAGGGATGTCCACATGTTTTATAATAGCTTTCGGAATTTAACCTACCATTACATAATGTTAAAATAGCATAAATTACTAGGACGCAGTGTACTAATATACCCAAACAATGCATTAAAATTGAATTGAATGCAATATCAGAGTTTCAAATTATTTTTGTTTATATCCTAAAGACTTTTTTTGTGATGCAGAATTATTCATCAAACAATATTCAGTGAAATTATATCAGTTGCCTACAGCAGAAAAATAAGAAAATGGTAGTACAACAGACAGCTGGTCATAGTAACGTGTTTAAAAACAAGAGGTGGACTCTCTTGCACGAAAAAGCGCAACGCTGGTACAATCAAAATATTCAAATATTCCATACCATAAAACTAACATAAAATAATTTGTTAGACAAAAACAAAAATTAGAAATAATAGGCGAAATTCAGTCGAAGCAGTGGAAAATCGAGAACTTCGCTAGTTTACAAGCCAATTAACGACGCGGTACAGTGTCATCCAACAGGTTACTCGCTGGTCATATTCGAGCATCTGCATCGCACTGTAATTTTTACTCAAGCTTTTTGCCCACTCCTCTAATCTTAGAGAAAATATGAACGAAGCCCATATGTGTCACTGCCGTCACTTCTTGTCATTGGCGTGATAGAGACTATCTAAGGTAATGAATGATTTATGGCATTTTCTAGGATTTTACTCCAATTTGTATTTTATTAGAGATATATTACGACATAATTTAAAGAAACGCATTTTACTAACATTAATTGTAATCTGTCTTGCCGTGTTAAAAATAAAAAATATATATATTTAGTGAAATAAAAACATACTATTAAAGGCTGTAAAAAGAAAAAAAGTGAAGAAAATACTACGGTATACAGGAAGATAATATTAAGAAAAAGACTACGGTATATATGAATAAATTTAATACAATTTAAAGCATATATTAACAAATTTATTATAAATGTAAAACTTATAAATATTTTTTCTGGAGTCAAACTATTTCATGCTCTTAATAGAACCACATCATGTCTATATTAAATATATTAATAAAATTTCGTAACTACTGGGAATATTTAAATATGTCATCCATAACATATTTAAATATTGACTGCACACACCCTCTTCAAAAAAAAAAAAAAAAAAAAAAAAAAAAAAAAAAAGTGCCAAGCTGATAGCCAAATAGTTAGCGGTCTGGCTTTCAGTTGAAAAAGATCATGGGTTCGTATTCCACCTTGGGCAAGGATGTTTGTACTGAGTTGAAATGAACTGTAAACAATAGATTTTGATCTAATTAGCCATCGTGTGCAATAATTGACCGTTGAGCGACAAATAAACCAAAAATTTTCAGAATGAATTTTCATAAATTGTGAGTCAAATTCACAAATTGCTAAAAAGGAAATTTAGAAAAATCTCAAAAGATACAGATATAATATATCTATACAGATATAATATTCATAAATGATCCACTATCAATAAAGATTATCAGGCAACATGCATTGAGTATACAAATGATTTGCAACTGTTGTTGACTTTGCAAAGTCGAATATCCATTCTCTGGCCCATAATTGTGATAATTGTACATTTTGGAGTGAAAATTACAATTCAACCAAAAACATTAAGGAAATGGATATTACGCTTTAGCTTTCAACACATACATTTATCGAAGTGAATGCTTGAAAGTTATCAAAATTATCTTCTTTATAACACTGAAATATGACTGACTGTTTAAGAATAATCATCTACAATGTGATGAACAAACAATCATCAACAATGTGATGTATATTTAAAATGTCTAATATTTTATAGCTTCCACTGGGATATTCACTATACGGCATATTATTTCCACACTAACTTATCACTTTCCAGATATAAATAATGAAAAAATTCCAAGACTTTTAATGTTGGATATTATAAGATAATTTAAAACCAAAATCCTTTTAAATGGATTGCTGTGTCCCAGTAATTATACAGCGCTCTTCAGAGTGAGATGTACAAATTTCAATCCCAGTGATTGTTAAGTATTTGGAAGTTTTCTCCCCTTTTTGTTTTCTGTATTCATTTATGTCCAGATGAGAGCTTGAGAGTACTCCGGGACTTTATGACACACGAATGCAGCATTTTACATACTCTGTAAAACGCTTCTTCCAGACGAAATATACAACTGGCGTTCAGATGATCAAAAAGGCCTTAATAGATCAGGAGGATTATCAGTTAATATGTAAAGGCTATCATTTAATATATGTATTTTTAATCAGTCTTAAAACATCTTTTTATATAACGAAAGTTGATAATAAGAAGCTAAGATGGTACAATATGATAATAGTCTATAGAAAATAAAATCACAGTGCATTGATGGAAAAAGTGAATTCAAAGCACTTCAAATTTAACATGATTTTAATTTCTTAAAAATTTTTTTTTGAATTACAGATATTTACTTATCGTGACTTAAGCAATACTATTTAATTAAAAGCATCGAATATATTTTATAATAAAAATAACAAAAATAATATACTGCAATAAAAGAAATGTCATTAAAAAAGTTGGAAGGAATTTTCCAATGATAGTTTTACAAAAGACTATATCGAAAAGTGATAAAGAATCGCGACGATATATATATACAATGATAGGTAACCCTTTTTTTTATTTATTTTTTTTTAATCTAACGTAAATCTTTCGTTAATAAGATCATTTTGTAATGACTAAAATTTGATCAGTTCACTCTCGGTAGAATAAATCAGAGCAATTCGAATTAAAAATCCATTACATTCATAAATATTTTTCTTTAAATTAAAGAAGATAATTTAAGGGAATAACATAACAACTGTGTTTGTTTGTATCAATAAGAGTTTTTGAAATTTACATTAAGTTTAATTGAAGCACAGTTTCAATCTCTTTTTATACAAATGTTAAAACGAAATTAAATACAAAACTGTAAATATGAAAAATTTAATACAATATTTTAATTTTGAAAAACAGAATCAATCTACTTCGAACTTCTGTACAAAAAATCGATTTTCAGAATTTACGATTATTTTTGTGTGGAATGGGAAGAAATATAAGATGCACAACCACATTGAATGTCGATGCAAATGAAACATGAAGCTATAATCTCTTCGAATGAACCATTGAATAGTAATAAACACGTCATGATAAAATTGATGGATAACATAAATGACAGTTTTCAATGAATGTATAAGTGAGCTATTAAAGACTAAAACCTGAACTTTACTAAAATATAAATTTGCGGAAAAGTATTCAAGAATTAATTTACAATTAACTTTTCCGCGGTAACAGCTCTTAACAAAATATTTGCATACTGTTTTTTTTTTTTTTTTTTTTTTTTTTTTTTGATAAAAACAATAAGATCCGATAGATATGAATGTAAAATAAGTATAAAAATAGTGTATAATAGGTAAAATGATTTGAAAAATTGATTGCCATGTTTTCAATAGAAACTAAATTTGATATTAAGCAGAATAAATAATAAGTTTCACGTTTTATTAAAATATTTATACCGCAAAATATCCTCAGATGCAATAAGCTGCTGCGTTGAAGGAAAGTTTGATAAAATTAAGTATTTGAGTAAATCTTTTTTAAATCACTATTATTTACGTTTTAAATTAGTTTCTGATGCTAATATCAAAGTATGGAAATGTCCATAGCTTATGTTTTAAGTTAACTAAATGCCAACATGCAGTATACAAGATTCACTTTACTCTAAGCAGCGTTCTCGCTTCAACTCCGGACAAAAGTGCAGCGAAGAATAGATTTAATTTACATACACTTGATGTACAAACACATACTCTTAATGTAAGAAATTAAATCCCAAAATCAGATATGAAAATGATGAAATAATTCTTAAAATAAGTTTAAAAAAAGATAATGCATTTTTTATACTTACTTATACATTTCAACAAATTAAATTCTATGTCATTTCTCCTTCAATTAAGAAATTGAAAACTATAACGCAAAAAAAAAGGTTTTAATTGGAAAAAAGTTTCTTTTTATAAAATTCTTTCTGACACCAGCATTTGAACTTCCAGACGAATAAAAACAAAATTACAAAGCAGGCGCGGCTGAAAAGAGCTCATGTAGATGTTTCAAGAGGGGAGGGAAGTATTTCTCTCTCTTCATATAAAATCTGGTTTTAAAACTGGAGTTTAAAAGTGCGCAAGAGATTGGGTTTTATTTTTATTTATTTTTTTTTTTTAATGTAAATACTGATAAGTAATTTTCTCTTTTTTAAGAAAAGAATAGAAAGTACTCTGATATTAATTATTATTTTTTCGATTTTTTTTCTTAATATATATCAAAAATGAAATACGTATAATTCGTTTTTCTTTATTTCTAAATAAATTATTTAATATCTTATTGGAGTTTAAGTTATGATAAAATTATTTTGCTAATCATAAATTTTTATGCAGAAGATTAAAAAGTTAGCAACAAGCAATTGAATTTTTAAAATTGTTATCATATAAACAAATAAATATTTATGTAAATACAAAACCTAAAATAAATTTTTACAGTTTCTTCAATCAAAAATGTTTTTTATCACTTGAGTTTATTTAACAATTTAGCATTTTTAATAACAAATTTTCAGTCCTAATGATATCATTTATATTTATCTGTTACATTTTTAATTTATAGATATCAATTTTTTAAAGAAATAAAATACAAAGTTATCAAATTTTTTATTTAACTTTAATTAAAAATTGGGATTAATGTTTTCAGGCAACATACAGCTTAGGGAATTTTGAGTGTTTTAGTTAAAAAGTATAATTACCAGATACATAGGCACACACACACACAAATAATCTTAAAAATTCATATTTCTCGGAATATTTCAACTACCATTTTTAAAACCTATGGTTTCGTAATTTTTCGTAGTATAAGCTTGATTCCCTTTTGTTTCCATAATAGCATTTACATAGAAACTAATACATATTAAGAAAATATATGAAAAGACACATTCGTAAATAAGAAAACAATTAGCACACGAAATATTATACTAAAAATATTATATAAATAGCTACAAATAGGGAATTGTTAAAAAATAATTATAGATTTAAATTATTTTTAAAAGTGAAATACTTTGTTAATTATATAAAATTTAAAAAAAAAATTAAGAAAAATGTAAAATTTTACAAAATGAAAAATATGAACCGGAAAGGCAGCAGTTCATTTTCATTTTTAATCTTCAGTTCATTTTCAATTTTTTTCTTCAGTTCATTTTCAATTTTTTTTTCATTACAATGTTCCAATATTACTTTCATTTTAAAAGAATAAACAATTTTAAATTATTTATAATTAAAAAAGTGACTGACTTAAATGATTTTAAAAATATGAACCTACAAAGAATGTAACTACCAAAGAAATATTTAAGTTAATTATAATGAAACAAAATTCAACACTCATATTTTTTTACGAATTTAGCTATCCAATTAGTTGTTACCCCAAATGTTGAAAGTTTGCTAGCATTAAATAATATGATGATATTTGCTAGAAAATTAAAGGATTCCAGAAAAATAAACAATAATCGATTATACCTGCAAAATGCAATAAAAATTTGCTAAATTTCGAATTTAAATAAAAAGTACCGATATACATAACTTGTTTTAAGGTACTAATAAAAATTGAGACAAATTAATACAACAATAAAATTATCGAAATATTTTAATCAATACTACTCATTAACGAATTTATTTTATTATAAAAAAGTTAAGTAGAAAATGTGTATTTAGGAAACTATTTAGGTTATTTCAACAGATTTATCAATAAATGTTAATGCAATTCGAATATTTTTCAACACTACAAATAATAATAAAGTAAAAAATGCAGATTATTAATGTAAATAAATTAGCATGGGATCACAATGATAATTCGATAACAATCGAAACTGCATGAGAAAATATTGAAAATCACCATTCTAATATTAATGTCAGCTACATAAACGTAAACGAAAACACAATTCCAAGGAGAATGATGAAACAGTAAAATGAAGTACATTATAAATATACGCACACACACACATATATCATATACATATTCTTTTATTAAAATAAATAATTTGAAATACTTTTTCAACCATATATTGCATTAGTCCAGAATGAATAATACAAAGAAATAATGTTTATTAAAACGAACGAATTCGTTAATTGTAACTCAGCATATTGTTAAATGGAATTTTGCGGAAATGTAAACCACATTAACAGTTACACTCATTTTTATAATATATTTGCCACCAATCTTCATCTGCATACCGCAAAACTTTGCCTTAGAATGATGGATATTTTTTAATTTATTTATTTTAAAACTTATTCCACACCCTTTTCTTTGTATATTAAATAATATTGAACCCAAAGAACTCGACAGTAAAAATTCATAGAAAAATTAAATTACTAGTGCATTAACGAGATTTCATCCTATCAGAATCTCCATAAATAAGAACTAAAAAATTAATGAGAAAAATTCAGTGGTTTTTTCATAATTTTAAGATAAAATTTTTTATACTAGATCTAATTCTATTTGATCCTAAAGTGGATTCCAAAATACTAGAAATATTCTCGCATCGGGTGGTAATTAAGCTGAAAATATTTTATAGAAGGCCAGATTTCGATTGCTTAGCATTCGAACAACTTAATTTTTTTAAAATTCGATTGAGACTAACATTTTAAAAAGGACCATTACAAACATTTCTGTCCGAGACAAAGCTTGAACATACGACATCTTAAAGTGAAAGCCAGAGCACCAATTTGGAATTGTTGTCATTGAATACATAAATACACAGGGAAACGTATACAGGCGAATTCATGTAACTGCTGAATGAATATCGACGAATATTAAAAGGAAATGGATAAATAGTGAAAATTCACCCGAGTAATAATTCAACGTCTCGTTTAAGGAATTAAGCTTGTTCGAAATCTATTGGAAAATGTGATAATCCATTAGTGAAAAGCCACAATTAATTAAGTAAATAGGTATAATCCTGTAAAACTTAAAGGAAGAAAATTTATTATAAATTCTTTTTTTTACCGAAATGCACTTTTAAAAAACACATGTATTCTTTTCCAAAATTTTAAAACTTTTTAACAATATCAAAGCTGCATAATTTAATCAATCGTTTGAATTAACGGTAAAAAAATTTCCTAGACAAAGAATCGGTAACTTTACGACAAACAATGATTTAAATACGCAAAAAAATATAAGTTTATTTAAGTAATATATTTAAGAAGACATATCAATGAATTAAAATAATATTTGAAGCACACAGTGTTTTGACATGACAAAAATTATCAAGTTAGTAAATTTGTTTGCTGTGTTAGAATTTAAAAAAAAAAAAAAAGAAAAAGAAAAGAAAAGAGATTTCATGAAATAGAGAGAAAACTAAGCAACCAGAAGGAAATTTTAAATAAATTTTTCATTACTCTAAGCAGATTTAATTTTAGGATTACAATGTAGTTTCTCAACAAAATAATTTTTATACCATTACAAATAAAGAGCAAGATCACTTTTAAGTAGTATTACAATTTGATTTTGGAATCACACATAATAATTATTTTTTGACCTCCTGTACATATTTGGTTTTATGGAGATTGTGTAGCTTAGCTACATCGTCTAAGATTAGAAACAACAACTTTTCAGTTACCGTGTAGTCTTAAAACAAAATTTTCATTCCAATACAATGCTTACCGTTTTCCCATTGATTTGTTGTCCATTTTTTCAGACGGATCCACCAACAGCGTAGAATGCTTTCACCAGTTCTTTGTTTCTCGTGTTACAAGGTTGTCAATAATATCAGGGTTGCCAGTGAAAGTAAAATGTAGCTTTATGAAACTCACTGCGCTCATTTATTTTTGGCGCCAATAAGTCACCCAAATGAACAACGAATAACAATGAATTTTGCATCCGATTGGAGTCGCACTATGTAATTTCTGCTAAATTCTTTTTTCATTCATTCATGAGGAGGCAAATATTTAAAAAAATATATGCCCTAAATTTCTCTGCAAAAGAATAAATGATTTCTTTTTTCCATAATTTTTTAACGAATGATTTTGATGACAAAGTTATAGAATTAATATTAATAATCATAATTAATAATTAATATTAATAATAAATAATAATCGATAGTCCTTATGCTAAGTTATTATAAACGATTTTTCCCCCTTACTATTTATTTCCTTTGTTATTTCTTTCTGTTCATTTTATATAAATAAGTTTCTTAATTTGCGGACATATTTATATCAAAGAAATTACATGTTCAATATAGAAATTTAACCACAACCTGCATGAATTTTTTTTATTTAATCTTTCCGCTTCATATTTTATTCATTTACCATTTAATTTTCTCAAGAAATTAATTAAAAAATATAATAAATAGATATAAAAAGGTATTTTTTTAAATTTTACAACAGAAAAATAAATTACAATATAAACTGTTGTTGTTACTTATCTCAGGTTGTCTAGCTAAAGTATTGGGTCCGGAAGAACAACAATGAATTTTGCATCTGATTGACGATTTTGTGATGGGTCCGGAAGAACATTGTCTTTTTTAAAATTTAGGCAGGTTAAGATATGTCCATGGGCGGCCATACTGACGGAACACCAAGGGCAGTCTAGAAATGTCGTTTGCCCCTGTTCAGTGGCGGAGTGAGCACAATTGGCGCCCGGGTACGATACCTTTTTTGCCGCCCCCTTTTGAAAAAAGTAAATAATACTACAGTATAAATATGGGCATACAATGTATTAAATAATAAAATAAATATAATAATATAACGATATATGATATATTATAATGAATAGAGTATATAATTGTAAAAAGAACACAATATAAATAATAACAGAATGTTGTACTCACTATAAAATAATCGAAAATATATTAATTTAAAGTATCAACCTCAGCTTTAAATTTAAACAAAATACAATTCTAATTAAATAAAAGCAACTTATATTGAATTCGGAAAAGTGTCATTAGAATAACTTGACTTATGTAATTTAGAATTAATTATAAAAAGACATAATTGATTTTAAATACTAATACAATTATTTAAAAAAACATAAAAAAAAATTGAAGCGAATTGACCAATTACTTTATCAAAGTTGATCATTTGAAATTTTTCTTTTTTTTTATACTTAAAACTGTTAAATCACTTAGACGGTTTTGACTCATGGTGGATCATAAATAAGTCAAAATTAATTTTATTTTGCTAAATGAACGTTCGCTGCTTGCAATTAATGCAGAAATAATAAAAAGTATTTGAATAGCAACCTCTTCTCTCTATCTTCACCTTTTGAGGAAAGGCATGTTGGAAGTTCTAATAGAGTTTTTGGTTTAATTTCTTTTCTACTACTGAGTAACATCTTTCAGTCTCTCATTTCTCTATAGACATCTGTTCGATGGAAATCTGTATGACAAAATTCACCCAAACTTTTACATTTGTTAAACACGGTGACTTAGTGTTCCCAAGATACAGGTCCAAAGTTCGATTATCAGGTTAGGTCAACTCAATCTTTCATGATTTCAATCCATCGATTAACTGAGTACCAATCATGCTTGGAAACTAAATACCGGGGATTTAGCTTTAGGCTGACCACCTAATCGGGACATATGCTTCGAAACCCAGGGCCCTCGGTTAGGAAAACAGATATGGGCACTGTAGGCCTTGTGATCCGGATATAACAGATTTGAAGTTGGGATATTTATTTATTTATCAATTAATTTTTAATTTTTAAGAAAATTCCTTTTAATGATTTAACATTTCCGTAACAATTACAAAATATACAAAATATTAAAACAAGTCTATACATATATATATATATATATATATATATATATATATATATATATATATATATATATATATATATATATATATATATATATATATATATATATA
The DNA here is from genome assembly GCA_030067965.1 of Latrodectus elegans. NCBI lineage: Eukaryota > Metazoa > Arthropoda > Arachnida > Araneae > Theridiidae > Latrodectus > Latrodectus elegans. Next base: position 10,763,550 of record CM057820.1, read on the forward strand.
TATATATATATATATTATATTAATATCTTACTATATATTATATTAGTCTTACAAAATATTTAAAGTTTTTTTTCCCGCGCCTGTTAACCAATTGAAACAGACATTTTTACTCCCTATTAATTATGCATTAGCTTATTTATGAAAAATTCTATAAATTGTTGATCATTTGGTGTTGAACGTATGCTATAACTTATCTTAACATATTTTCAAAAATTCTATAATATTACTAATTTAACAAACTTTAGCTATTTATTGCAAAATAATAATTGGGTAAGGCTTTACACTCCTAATTTAGGATCAACTCACCTGACTTTTCACAATGACATCTTTTTAAACATTTCATTTACCACAGATTAAACAGAAAATTTTATTTCATTTTTTTATTTCAGAAAAATTCCTGTGAAAAACAATTTTAACTTTATGGGAAATTTAGCATTTAAAATAGTTTTTTAAATTATATCATTAAGGTAAACCAAAATTATTTTTACTGTAAAATATTTAAATCAGAAACGTAATATTGATAGTTTATAATATTTCATTTTTATACTATTAATCCAATTTTTCTGATTTCAAAATTAGAAGACCTTTGTTAATAAGTCTTCATATAATTTAGGTTTAGATAACTAAATTATATGCCATACCACTATCAATGTAAATATCTGATGAACAACGCAACGTTAATACAGACAAGAAAAATATTTTGTACATTTCTTAAATTAAAAATCAAAACACATGTAAATTAAAGTAAAATTATGTATATCTAATATAATTAGAAATTTTCAGTCAAACAATTTATATTATTAAAAATAATTTTTTTTCTCCATCCTGATGCACTGTATATTTTTCTTTCATGTTTTCCATTGATTCAAAACATTATCAAGGATTAAAAGTGCTGAGACGAAAAATATATTTTAATTGTTATATCGCATAATTTTAGTACAGAAATTTTCTCAATTAGTTATCATAGTAGTGAAAATTTTCTTCGTATTTTAAAGGCATTTTTTAAAACTGTTAAGATATTTAAATATATTTTATTATTAAAAATAAGGACAAATTTTTATGAAAATTAAAATTTATTTCTATTAAGAATCATTTTGGAAGTGTTGTTCATGCAATGGCATGAATTTTTTTTCTTTCAATAAATTTTAAAGATGATCTCATTTTTAAAATTTTACAATGTAGAATGAGAAAGTATGATTTCTTTATAAATTTCTTGAACTGATTTTTCAAGTTAAAAGATTTGTTTTTTATAAATTGAACTAATTACTTAAGAAATATATTTTGTATACTTAAGGAGTACTATAGAGACAGCTAAAACCTGGAATACGTTGTTACGCTATTAAAGAAGAAGATTCTGTATGTTTAAACATACAGAAAAGAAAAGAAAAAAAAAACATTTAAAGAGGAAAAAAAACATTCATAGATTTTTAATTTCTACCATTTGAAAAAAGAATTTTTCAATATAAGGTGCTAATGTAAATGCAACAAAATTACGAGTCAAATAAAAATTATTTCCCCAAACAAAAACATTTAAGGATTATATAAATTATTTTTTAATGAATAATTTTTACAAATAAGTAATTCAATATTTAATTTTCAAAACTCTGCACAGTATGTTAGCACCAGTTTTATACCAGCAAAAATATGAAATAAATGTTCATATTGTAAGACAAGTAGACAGAAAATATAACTTACGGCAATGATATTTTAAATGTCAAAACTCCAGATTTTCAAAAGTTTACATTTTTGTTTCCGAAGAAGCAATATTTTGGAAGAAACGAAATACTAACCGTGTGAACAATAAAAAGGAAGGAAAGTTTATGTATTTTTCTAGAATTTGGAGGTAATTATCTCTCGATCTCCTCCGTTTTTATTCCAGGAAGGCAATTTTCTAGGGGGTATACTGTAGTGCTATTTTATGAAATATTTCCTCCCTTTCTTTGAAGGTCAGTATCGTGCCGGACACAATATTTTTGACAAAGGGAACCGCTAATATGAAACACGTGTCAGCAGGAATTTTCTCACAAGTGTAATGCGACACTAGACCGAATGGATACAGCAGTAAAAGCCTGAGATAGAAAATATATAAGGGATTTAATTTTATTTTGGGACAATGAAATTCTGCAAATAATTCCCACAACTATACCAAATTTATTCCCGGCCCACATAGAACAAAAGAGAACGTAACTGTAAGGAAACCTTTTCCAGCTGAAGTGAGAAATAGAAGTTTTGTTGAAAAGAAAGAATATTATAATTATCAAAAGAGTCCAGATCCAAGACCACAGAATCGTTTGGAAAATAATACCGCTAGTTGCGCTCCAGATAAAAAGTTATTAAAGTGCTACAAATGTCTAGAAGAAGGTCATTTGAAGAAATTTTGTCCGCAATTGAATACAGTATCTCAAGTTTCTAATAGAAGTGAAACTGAAGAAGTAAGCAAGAAAGGGTTAAAATAAACTTTGCATTAAAATGGGTAATGAAAGTTTCAAATGGGAAATTCCAATCAATGAAAAGGATGGTGAGCTTTTACGAGTTAATTTAAATACAGGAAATAACAAGTTTCAAGGAATCATTGATAGTGGTGGGGAAATTACAGTACTGCGGAAGTCAGTGGTGCCAGAAGAAATGTTGCAGTCAAGTGGGAAAATTTACTTGAGGCCTGCAATTGGATCTCCGGTTGAAGGAAAGCTTGTTTCTGTTCCACTTAGCCTTTGGTCGGCAGATGATGATATCAGGCCGTATATCAAAGTGCATGCTGCGGTTGTGGAAGGATTGCATGTGCAAACTTTGATCACTCCTAGAGTTTTCAGTTTGTTGAAAGAACAAAGAAGAAAATATCTTGGACAGGAAATAAAAAATATCCACGGTAAAGAAATAGTTTCGAATACTTTCAATGTGGAGGGAAGGAAAGTAGAAGCTCATAAGGAAATAGAAGCAAATCAAGGAACACTTGATTTAGAAAATTCTGAAGTAGAGTTCTCACCTACTCCAGTGGAAAGTAACTTGTTAAACGAAGATGTTGTTAATCTTGTTAATCGCTATTAAGTATAAAGAAAATAATACTCCAGTTTCGCAAGCAAAGATATTTAGAAAAGAACAGTTGTTCTGTGCTACATTAAATCAGTGTTTTGAAGATGCTAGACAGCGTAAGAACAATTACTGACTGGAGTTAGATTTACTGTACCACAGAGGTAATGTGGCAGGACAGAAATATGTACAGCTTGTAGTTCCTGATTGCAGGAGAAAATAAATTTTAAAATTGGCTCACGAAACACCGACAGGAGGACATCTTGCCTCTAGAAAAACCAAGGAAAGAATTGCTATGTCTTTTTGGTGGGAAGGTATGCCAAGAGATGTAAAACGTTGGTGTGAATCTTGCCACGATTGTCAGTTGCGGAGGAAAACCAAACTGAAAAACAGAGCACCTATAGAAGCTGTTGGTAGACCAGAACTACTCTTCCAAGTAGTGAATGCTGACATTTTACGGCCTATTGAACCTAAATCTTCTAGAGGACATCAGTATGTACTGTGTGTTATGGATCGGCACAGTCGGTGACCAGAGGCAATTCCTATTAAAACTTTGACTGTAAAAAGCGACATGCGATGCCTTTATGGAAATTTTTATGAGGACTGGCATTCCTCAAATCATTGCTATGGACAATGAAACAAATTTTGCTGCCAAGTTAAGTCAAGGATTTCTTAAAAGATTAGGGACTGTACCAAAATTCTCTACACCAGGTTACCCACAGAGTAACGGATTAATAGAAAGATGGATTAGCATAATGAAATCAATGTTTCATCATGTTATAAGGTCGCTAGGTAGAGGATGGAACAAACAGTTTCCTTTTCTCCTATGAGCATATCGTGCAGTGCCAAACGTTACTACTGGGGTCTCATCATACCTACTCGTTCATGGACGCCCCCAGTTGGACCTTTAGCAATTTTAAAATCTACATCAGAAGATGAAGTTGTTCTGCCTCAAGGTATTGGTGAATCAATCACTGATTATCTTCAGAAGGTTCGAAATAGGCTACAGGAAGCTTTGGAATACACCGATGAACATACTAAAAATCAACAGGAGAAATATGAACATTATCATAATTTAAGATAATAATCAAAAGAATTATCTATTGGAGATGAAGTTATTGTGCTGATTCCAGACTCTACAAACAAACTTTGTTCTAGGTTGAAAGGTCCAGGGGAAATTGTAGAACAGAAATCACCACATTCTTATGCAGTTAAGCTACCGGATGGAAGTATCTGTCATCTGCATCAGAATAAGCTAAGGAAATATATTCAATCAATGAATACGGTGGGCATAATATATGAAGCTGATGAAGATTTTTAGGAAGTTCAACCTGTACCTCTAGGAGGCCTTGGAGAAATAAAGGACTGTTGGAAACAGCTAGAAGAAAAGACAGAATTGTCAAATCTATCTCCGAAGCAAAAGACTCAGCTTTTAAAAATTCTCAAAGGCTACAGAGTCGTATTTAATGGTGAATTGAAACGAGCTACCTCATAAAGTAACATTAAAACCTGGAATCGAAAGGAAACAGCCTCATATATACCGAATACCAGAATCACTAAGACCTCAGGTCGAAAATCAAATAAAAGAACTATTAAACAAGGATTTGATAGAACCATCTTCTGCAGAGATTGTTTATTCTTTTGTATGTGTCGCAAAGAAAGATGGAACGATTCGATTGTGTGTCGATTATCGGGGATTGAATTTTGAGTCTAAAATAGCTCCATTTCTAATACAAAATTCAGAAGAATTATGATTCAAAGCTGGTGCGGCAAAGTATCTATCCACTCTAAACATCCTTAAAGGTTATTGGGAAATTCCATTGGATCAAGATAGTCGAGAACTAACAAATTTCGTTTCACTTAAGGGACAGTATCAATGGAAAGTAATGCCATTTGGACTTGCAGGCGCTCCAGCTACTTTTCAGAAAATTATGAATCAGATCCTAAGACCTCATAATGATTTTGTTAAAAGTTCCCTGGATGATATCATAATTTATTCATCTAGTTGAGAAGAACATTTGAACCATCTAAAAATGGTTTTGGCAACATTAAAACAGTGCAATTTCACCGTAAATTTAGCAAAATGTACCTTTGCTCTATCGAAGGTAAAATACTTAGGTTATGTGGTTGGATCAGGAGAGCATGGGCCCGATCCGGATAAAATTGCAGCTATCAAAAACTTAAAATCGCCAAGAATAAAGAAACCCTTAAGATCGATATTAGGACTGTTTAACTATTATAGGGAATATGTGCCTCATTATGTGAACATTGATAAGCAATTAACAAACCTGACCAGAAAATCTGTACCAAACGATATCCCTTGGTCTGCAGAGACAGAAAAGGTTTTCATCTCATTGAAAGATAGTTTATGTGCTGTCACTTCATTGTCAAAACCCCTGATTTAAATAAGCAATTTGAACTGCACTCCAATACTTCGGTTACTGGCATTGGAGCATGTTTAATGCAGAGAGAAACAGATGGAAATCTTAAGCCTATAACCTTCGCCAGTCAGAAATTAATTCCAGCGCAGCCTAAATGGAGTACCATTGAGAGAGAAGCATATGTTGTGATATTGGCTCTTGGTAAGTTTGAAGCATAAACTTACAAAACTTCCATAAATTTATTCACAGATCAAAATCCTCTGAAATATCTTACGGAAAGCATCCCGAAGAATGCCAGATTACCGAGATGGTCACTGGCTCTCTCTCGCTATCAGGTCACAATAGCTCATAAGTCCGGTAATAATAATGTTATCGCAGATGCCTTATCAAGGGTTTATGAGAAGGATTAATTATTTTTCTTTTATAATGAATCTTGTAAGAAATAGAAAATAATTTCTAATATATCATAATATTCAAATTTAACTTTATATAATATAATGTAGTTATTTCTATTTGTTATTGGTTAATTTTCATAATGTTTGTGTGAATAATTTTTGCATAGTTGTTTTTTTATGTTGATATTGATTCCTCTATTTTTTACTTTATAATATTGTGTTGTAATCAATATAATGGATATAGCAGTGATAGGATATTTTCTTTTAAAGAGAATACGAAAGAAAAGTGTAAGATGAAGCATGTCAGCTAACAGGTTAAGCATTAAGTTACATTTAGAATTTTGGTACTATTTGGCTCTTGCTGGAATGGTGATGAAATATAAAAGAAACTTTCTAGGGTTCTTCGTAGTTTCCATTTTCGGGACAAGGTCCAGCAATGGAAACTGGAAGGAAGATGTGAAGATCAAACACTTAACAGACGAGAACTTTCGATTTCGTTAAGTGCGGATGTATGAGAATCAAGAGTCATAGGGATAGTATGTCGGAGCGAGAGGAACGGTATGGGTGTGTAAAAAGACGAGTGGTAGCGGAGGTACCGCTTCTAGGCAACGGAAAATACATGTGTTTCGAATAATGTAAAATGAACCATCTAAATTTATGTTTCTGTCTATAATTAATGTTATGTTTGTTAATGTAAAATAAATCTGTCGTAGAAAAGAAGATATGTTGGTACTACTGAACGAACCTGGAAACGACAGGTTCGTGAAACAATCACAAAACTTAAAAAGGAAAGGATTAAAATAATCGAAGCATGGTTAAAAGAGCAAACTTTTTAAAAGGAACTAATCCCTGCAAAATTATTATTAATAAAAAAATACAAGAGTAAGTGTTTAATTTATGGCAAGCTCCTGCAGCTTTTCTTCATTTTTTATCAACAATCTCTTCTCTTTTCCAAATCTGATTCCTCTCTGGAGTATTTTTTTCCCCTGGACATGACACAACAATTATAAATTGCAAAGTTTATTTTTCCGAATAAAATTGATATTATAATAAAACTAAGATTGAAATTTTCTGAAAAATTTTGTTTAGCTTTGAAATGATTTAGCGCCCCTCTGTAAGCTGCGCCCGGGGCATGATTGACCCCCTTGCCCCCCCCCCCGTCACTACGCCACGGGATTTACCTGCTATTAAGCTTTACAAATGCTTAGATACATTAGGAATAGAAGATACTAATTTTCATCTCGGGTAAATGCGTCGACATTGTGGGAGGGTGTTAGGATATTAAATTATCACTGTCTCTTCTTTTACCCTCTCTATATAATAGATCCTCCTAACTAGAGTAAATGCGCGCCCTCTGGGGATCAAACGGAGCATATTCTGGTCAAACGTCTTTCTGCTTTGTTTGATAGTAGATGCGTTGACTCTCTTGTGCATCATTGGAAATGTTCTTTAATGTTATTATTTTATTTTGTATTTACTATATGTTGTAATTGTCTGTTGTCATTAAACATGTCTGTTTGTGTACCACTGCCTTCTCTCTACTTCATTTTATACCAAAAAAATATTTTTTCCTAATCTGTATCATTTTCAAAGTGAAGGACTTTCGGTATTCTCTTTAAAGTTCTATGCAATCTCCCAACAGGATTTCTTTGGGGATGCTGAACTGAACAGAACTATTTTAATTCCAAGTTTTTCTAAAAATGCTGATGTTAGGACACTTATGAAAGATGTTCCTTTATTACTTTGCAATTCCCTAGAAAAACCCATGCGGCTAAAAATCTGAAGAAAAGTTTCAACCGCAGTAGTAGAACGTATATCTGGTACGTTATTTTGTTTTAGTCATACCTAAATGAGCTGTAGTTATCTCATGGCAGATCTCTTTTAGTTGCTTGCGAAACTTCTTGGGCACCACTAATAATCTTCTTACAGTTCCATCATTGTCCATTTTATTATAAAACAACATTTGATTTATTGTAATATATTTACTATCTTTTGAAGATTGTCGTTTAGCTTGCTCAAAAAGTGGTTTCAAATCTTTATACAATTTTGTTCTCGAGCAAATTCTTCTGGAAATGTTTCTGTCAAATCCATCCCTTCAAGTTAGGTTTCTAATGGAGGCAAAATTGCATTTCGCTCTAAATATCCATTTTATTTAATTTTGAGGCAAGACCTAGAGGATTCAATTTCAGAATCTATAATCTCTCTATTCATGGTATTTTCCTTGCGTCTTTTTTGAACTCGAGTTTCTATAGCATTTATCATATGTATTTCCCCTTTTTCATGCCTTTTAGATTCCTTAAATAAAGAGGCTGTTTTTTTTACCTAGTAAACATCTTCCTTGATCCAAAGAATCTCGAAAAACTGCTGCCTTTGTCAAAATCTGACCTCATTCACACTTTATTTCAACTTAGGCAATAGGTAAGTACACTAAAGTCTCATTAAGAGGTGTTCTTAGCCAAACCTTTTCCTTAGTGAACATATCTGGTTTCACGTATTTTCCATAAATCAAATCAAGAGTTGCTCTAGTGTCTCTTAATATTGGCATTTGAATTCCATTAACGGTACCGATAATGGTGTAACGAGCCATCAATTCATTATATATATTATATATTTAAATGTACTTTTAGCAATATCATTGTATTCTACTGATTCAAAGTTTTTTTTTTTTATTTTGCTGCACTGAGGCCGCAAATGACTATAAGAACCACACTTATAACTTTGGAGTTGTTTTTATTTTTCAAATTCCCTTTCATGTGAAAAATGAGAATTTTTACTCTCGACTCTCTTAGGAACATGAGATTTATTATTTCGGACTACTTGATACTTAAAAGCAAGGCTTATTTTGATGACAAAAATCAGAATTATTTCGAGGGAGTTTTGTGAAATCTTTTGTCTAAAAAATATCCTTTAAGCTTTCTTATCCATCTATTTTCGCTGCCAGATAATACGGAGAATTTATTTTGAGCAAATCGGTCAAAAAATGTTCTTTAATTTCAATTGGCACCCGACATTTCGATTGATTTGTTACCGTTAGTCCCTTCAGTTGTTCAAGCGTCATTATCTATAATTCCGTAAACCACTCCATAAAGTAACTGTTTAAATTGTGTGCATAATTTCTCCAAGATTTTTCTGACGTTTTCTGGTGTTTAAGAAACAATTGTCTTACTTTTTCGTTATTTAACTTAAATCGTTTAAAAAAAAGTTCCTTCACACAATCGTGATCACCAGCTCTTTCTGGAGGTTCTCTTGCAAACATGTTAGACATTTCAGAACGTAAAGCACTTACAAGATAAACAACCCATTCGGTTTTCGGAATATGAGCCATTTCTGCTTTACGCTCAAAATTTATTAACTATAAACTCATCTCATTTTTCTTTTCATCAAAATTTGACGTTATTTCAATTATCTGATTTTTTTTAGCTGGTTCGATCTTATTTGTAGCAAATTCTAATGTGTTCGAAATTGCAGCATTTGAAGAGAATTCCAGACGTTACAGTTACAAAATAATTCTCTTTCTCCACGCCTAATTCTTTTTCTTTTTTTTTTTTCAACTCTTACCTCGATTATCCTTTCTAATATACATTTTACTTCCTCATTAATGTTTTCACTAGCTAAAATTAATTTTTTAATATCTGGGATTTTAAAAGAATCTGTAACCATCCCCCCTAACTCTTCAGTTACTTATATTAAATCCCCCTTTTCTTCCCCGTAGGCCATTTATTTTATTTTATTTTATTTATTTATTATTATATTTATTTATTTATTATTATTATTATTATTTACTAAATGCTTTATCTGAGAAGAGATACAATAATGGGGAAGAAACAGATTACACATCCACGAATATGCAAAATTTCTTAAATAACTTTTGAAATCATTTACCACACACTACTAATATATATATATATATATATATATATATATATATATATATATATATATATATATATATATATATATATATATATATATATAATCAATAACATTAAAAAAACTTAAATTAAAACAGGTTATATTGTAAGACAACAAATAGTGTATAAATGGAAAATCAATTATTTTGTGAAAATGAGAACAAGTTTAGTATTAGATCTTCTGCTCTCGATTTAAATTTTTATCACCAAACTAATGTTTGATTCTCAGATAAATTCAATTATGAACTAAAAACTTAAATTAAAAAGTGTATAAATTATATAAAATCAGATTTTTATGTAAATACTACTATAAAAATCAGAAGATGAATTTATGTTATTTTTGAGTCTTTATTTAATTCAAAATATAAAATAATACAATTCTAATATGTAATAGAAATCATATAAATTAAAAGCTTTTACTCATCTGAAAAAGAAATCAGCTTCCGATTTCAAATCAATAAACTTTCTTAATTAATCATACACATCATTAAATAATAATAATAACATAAGGTATTTTAAACATTAAGAAAATATCCTTTCAAATCGTTATCAATGGAAAAAACATATACGTTTAAAAATCAAATAAATCAGTTTGATATATTGTCACCACAACAAACAAACACATCAATAAATCTCATTTTTTTTTTAAATTCAATCCTATTTGCAATAATATGCTTTCGTTTTCACATAACGAAAGTATATTCCTTTCATAAAATCTATTTTTGTATTAGTGAAACATTAAATTATTATGAATATAATTAAACTTTTGATTTTAAATATTAAAATCTATAACAACATAGTTATTTTAACATATTCCTACATGAATTGAAATACACATCAACCACAAAAAAATTATAAAATATAAATTTAGAATAAGGTACTTCTCTTATAAATAAAATATCATACTGTAAATTCAAATACACGAAGTACAGAAATTAGCTTTTGTAATATGGAATACACCAGTTACAAACTTATAAACCAAAAAAAAAATTGATATAGCATGAAAAACCACGTAAATAGGATTGGAACTAAATATTCCATAAATTTATATAACATACCTAACTATTTATTTTCAACAGTAGCCAGAGAAAGATTGATCAAAATGGCCAACCTGTATTCCAATATTCCGCCACGTAATCCAATATAGTGCACATAATTAATTTCATCAGTGGATGGATGATAATGCAAAGCATTATAAAAGCATAAAAAACCGCTGCCGACAGAACATAAATTTGTTACGAAGCAAATTGACTCCAAATTTTGAAAACAAACTCATTTGATTGTCACATTAATAAAACAAAATTACAAAGGAGTCATATCTGGGTTCGCTAACAACTATCTTATGCCTGCGTAGCGCACAAAGTAAGTACCAACATTAAATTTAAAAAAAAGTAAAAAAAAATAATAATAAATAATAATAATAAAACGCATCTTCAGACTGCACCAAGCGTCTCCCTATTCAACCAGCACATCTGAGACTCTTGAAATCACAAGGGCTGATTAAGGGACATTACATTATGCTTATATTTTATAAGATATTTGAAAATTTTTTAATTTTAAAATTAACAGTGTAAATTATACTGACACATGCTGTAATTCATATTCTCAAACAGGATTTGGCACAGGATGCCAAATTCTGAGTTTGGTGATTTCTTTGGTGAATTTTCTTATGTATCTGGCTGCCTCTTTTTTATTACGTCATACATAGGGATACCTATAAGAATTATGTAGGAAATTATATTTTGATAACCTTAGTATTTATTTCATCACACACGTCATTTTGGTAACTTCTCATAGCTGATTGGCTATTATACGTATTCAGGCTCGCATTCACTGTGAGTAAAGACAGGTTTTTCTCTTCCAGGAGCTATTATAGATGAAGAAATAAAGTACCTGCTACACAGGCCGAAACTTCGTTAAATATATTACATCCAAGATCTTGGTAACTTTTGTTCATCGTTCAAAAAAATTCAGAATTTGAAATTCTGGATTATACGGACAAGTGCCCAGAATTTCAGATGTTACTGCAAAATAGTACGTCACAACAACGCCACAGACTTTTTGTATATTTTGATAGTTTGAATACCAATTATTAATGAGAAGAAAAAATTATAAATTTAATATAGAAATTATTATTTTACAAGCATAGAAATTTTAAAGGATTTTCAAAATTTGACATGAAATTTTTTACGTGTGATTTTATTTAAATATTATATACTTAAAAGCACAATTTTGAAGTGTATATTGTCACAAATTTATAAATAATTACTGTATATGTCTTAAAATATCTCAGACAGATCGGAAATATTCACATTTTGGGCAAAAGTTTCGGTATTTAGACGTGTTATACATTAAAAGCGGGGTTTTCTAATGATTTGGTGTTTAGGCGAGAAAACTTGGCGACATGGCGAGATTTTTGGTGACTTGGCGAGAAATAGATACTTTTGGAAACATCCATCAACTAAGCTGTAGGAACAATATTTAGCGAGAGAGCCTAGAAGCATCCAGAACCTTGGCGAAATTAGTATATTTCCCCGCCAATTCAGGTATAAATACCGTAGCCCGACATAGTTAGGAGTGTTTTATGAAGACAGTCAGTGAGTGAAAACGATTAGTCGTGACTGCTAGTTTAAAGAAGCTTTTCTCTGCCTGAGGTATTTGAGACCTGTGATTAGAAGCTGTTACTTATTGTATCTGACGAATTGTAGCTGTATAATTGTGATTGATACAGCTGGTATAGAAGAAGTTTTACGAACAAAAGTTTTGTGTTTATTGAGTGGTTGCTTTATTCAACTCTCAATCAACACGAACCCCGAAGCTCGGTACAACTGGTGTTAGAAGCGGGGTTGAAGAGTTGATGCAGCGTTCATAAGAAAAATGGATATGGATTTAATGAAGTCTTCTCGAAAAATTAACGGAGCAAATGGCTGAGATGAAAGCTGGACAAGAAGAGATGTAAGCTAGACAAGAACAGGTGAAAGCTGGACAAGAAGAGATTAAAACCGAGATGAAGAAAGAGATAAAATCTGGGCAGGAGGAGCTTTAAAAGGAACTTAAGAAGGACATTGTAAGTGTTAAAGAAGAATTCTCCAACATCATTCAGGAGAAGATGAATGCAGTAGAAGCTAAGGTAACTTCAATTGAAACTAAGGTTTTGGAGATCGAAGAAAACGATGAAGAAGCATTAGACAATATGAATAAGGAGATTGAAATCTTGAAGAAACAAATGTCAAACAGACATGAGGAACCCAATATGGCGTTTATGCCTTCCCAAGCAACCATAAAACTCTCAACATTCGATGGAAAATCATCCTGGCAAATATGCAAGACCCAGTTTACGATGGTAGCGGAAGCTAATGGATGGAATCCTTGGGCCCAAGCTTTTCACCTGGCGGCTTCTTTAAGAGGAGACGCGGCCGATACCCTCGAGACGCTTCCGGAAGAGCAGAGGCACGATTTCCAAGCCCTATAGTGTGCGCTTGAGCTGCGGTTTGGAGAAAAGTGCAATAAAGACTATAGCAGATTACAGTTAAAATCCCGTTATCAAAAAGCGGGTGAAAGTCTGCAAGAATTGGCTGCCGATATTCAGCGACTTTTCCATTTAGCATTTTCGGATTGCCCAGCTGAAACACGTCAAGATCTGGCTCTCCATCACTTTATCGATAGTGTGCGGGATCCGGAGATACAGAAAGCTTTTAGACTCGCCGATATCAAAGATATCGGATCTGCTATAGTCTATACACTTAAGATAGAGGCTGCCCAGCAGGCCACGGCTAAAGACCGGCACTCATTCAGAGCCGTCTCTGCTACTGATACAGACTATGATCTAAGAAATCGAATTGAAGATCAGCAGCGAAAAGTCTGTAGCTTAGAACTGAGTAAAGGTGGTAGAAACACGAAAATTAAGTGTTGGACTTGCGGTTCAGTCGGACACGTCCGTAGAGACTGTCCGAAACCAAAAGATAGTGGAAATGATCTTCCACCACAGCAGGGAAGGCGGAGATGTCCAGAGAGTCAGAAGCCTTATTTTAAATTGTTTCAAATTTCTTCCGTACGTGGCAGAAATACCGGACTTTTTTTATGGGACATGTCAACGAAGTTCCATGCAGAATGATAATCGATATTGGAGCCAACGTAACCATCATTAGGACAGATCTGACTCGCAAATTTGGTGAGAAACTCATCTGGACGCCACCCTGCATTACCCGCCAAACTGTGAGTGGTGATAAGATTAAATTTCATGGGAAATCAATCTAAACATTGCATTTGGTGATGCCGTGTACCATCATATGGCATATATCGCTGATATAAATGACGAATTTATTCTCGGATTGGATTTCCTCAAAGAAAACCGTTTCAAGTTAGATTTTAAAAATAACGAACTACACTCGTGTTCTGAAGATATAGCGATTTTTAAGACGAAATATTCAGTTATTAAAACAGTCCATGATATAACTGCAAAGAGTGAAACAACATTTCCACCAAGAACTTAAACGATAGTTTTCGGAGCTCTTTCAGAAGATAATAATTTTCACAATGGATTGATTGAATATCCAGATTCTGACAATAGCGTTAAAGGACTACTAGTGGCTTCTTCACTCGTCAACCTTTCACGAATTGTAATCCCGGTAAGAGTTGCTAATCTAAGCGATAAGGCAAAACTAATAAAAGAAGGAGAAGTAGTGGCGACTTGTACTCCAGTGACCTGTATTAACAGAAATTGTCAAACCACACTATCTGAGCCTCCTGACACTCTAATTAAGGAACTCCTTCAGAAAGCAGAGTTAGATGATAAACAGAGGAATGCTGCAAGAAATCTATTATTAGAATTCGGAGATCTCTTTTCCAAGAAATCAGATGATGTTGGACGAACCTAAATAACGCAGCACCGAATATATACAAGAAATTATCCACCCTTTAAACAACATCCGAGAAGACTACCATTCGCTAAGCAGGAATAGGTGGATAATCTTCTGATGGAAATGCAGCAGAATGACATCATTGAGCCATCAGAGAGTCCTTGGGCTTCACCTATTGTTTTGGTTTTGAAGAAAGATGGTTCTATCCTGATTCTCCGTTGACTATCGTCGATTAAACAATATCACTAAAAAAGATAGTTACCCTCTTCCTAGGATTGACGATACACTTGATGCTTTCTCTGGAAATCAATGATTTTCGACTTGGGATCTCAAGAGTGGTTACTAGCAAGTAGAGATACACACTGAGGATCGGGAAAGACTGCGTTCACCACAGGACAAGGACTTCGGCAGTTCAAGGTTATGCCATTTGGGCTTTGCAATGCACCTGTAACGTTTGAACGCTTGATGGAAATAGAACTACGAGGACATTCCTAAAACGCCGGTTTGGTATATTTGGATGATATCATCATTGTAGGGCGCACGTTTGAAGACCATCTAAGAAACATCCGAAAGGTGCTGGAAAAATTAAAAATGGCCAACCTGAAGCTGAATCCTTGCAAGTGTAATTTATTTCGACGTTAAGTAAGCTATCTGGGGCACATTTTGTCTGCTGAAGGTGTAAGAACAGATCCTGAAAAGATCTCTGCAGTTAAAGACTGGAGTCGTCCAGAAGATGTCCACCAATTAAGAAGTTTTCTTGGACTATGCATGTATTATAGGAAATTTGTTAAGGGTTTTTCAAGTATTGCCAGACCCCTTCACAAGTTGGCAGAAGTTAAACAGAGATTTGTATCGACAGATGAATGAGAAAAAGCTTTTAAACAACTAAAGGAGGCTTTGATATCTCCCCCCGTTCTTGCATATCCCCAGCCCGGAAAATTATTTATTTTAGACACAGATGCCAGCTACGAAAATATTGGAGCTGTTTTGTCGCAGGAAATTGATGATAAAGAAAATGTCATTGCTTATTGGAGTAAAAGTTTGTCGAAATCGGAGCGAAATTATTGTACAAACAGGAAGGAATTGCTGGCAATCGTTAAAGCAATAGAACATTTCCACCATTATCTCTATGGAAGAAAGTTCTTGCTTCGGACAGATCACGCATCCTTAACCTGGCTTTTAAATTTTAAAAATCCGGAAGGACATGTAGCCAGATGGATTCAACGAATCCAGGAGTTTCACTTTGAAATACATCATCGCAAAGGCACTCTTTATGGAAATGCTGATGCTTCATCAAGGAGACCGTGTAATGGAAGCTGCCGCTATTGTTCTAGAGTAGAAAAGAACTATCAATTAGTAAATCCTTTGGTACGGCAAGTTACTCTTTCACCGCAATCGAATCCAGACCCATGAAGTGATGAAGAACTTAGAGAAGCCCAAAAAGAAGACCCAGATATAAATACAATTTTTGAATTAAAAGAATCTTCCAGTATGAGACCAAGTTGGCAGGACATCTCCACCTACAGTCCTGCTACTAAACAATATTGGGCTCTTTGGGTCTCACTCCATATTAGAAATGGCGTGTTATACAGGAAATGGGAGTCTGATGATGGACGTAATTTTAAATGGCAGCTTGTTCTTCCAAAATCAAGAATATCAGATGTTTTGAAAGAATTGCACAGTAGCTCAACTGGAGGACACTTCGGAGTAATGAAGACTCTACAGAAAGTTCGAGAACGCTTCTATTGAAGTAAAACTAGACAAGATGTAGAGAAATGGTGCCAATCTTGCGGCACGTAAGGGACCAAAAAACGTATCCGAGGAAGGTTGCAGCGGTATAATGTAGGAGCATCTTTTGAGCGGATAGCATTGGACATTTTGGTTCCTTTACCACGATCTTCAAATGACAACAAATACATCCTAGTTGTCATGGACTACTTTATTAAGTGGCCTGAAGGATTTTCAATCCCTGATCAAGAAGCGATTACAGTAGCCGAGGTTCTAGTGCAGCAATGGGTTTCCACATTCGGCGCACCCTTACAAATTCATTCAGATCAAGGGACAAATTTCACCTCTGCTGTGTTTAAAGGAATGGGTCAAATTCTCGGAATAGACAAGGCGCATACCATGCCATTACACCCGCAATCAGACGGCATGGTAGAGAATTTTAACCGAACCTTCATAAATAATCTCTCACTTATGGTATCCAGAAATCAGCAAGATTGGGATTTGAAGCTACCGCTGTTTCTGCTTGCATATCGCAGTGATGTCCAAGAGACTACCAGATACACCCCACCACAAATGCTCTTTCATCGCGAACTTCGTCTCCCTTGTGATCTTCAGTTTGGTCCTCCACCGGATACATCTTCATCGCCAGAGGAAAACCTTCGAGACTTTCAGGCACATCTTGAAGATGTCCCTAACTTTGCTCGAGACCGAATCAACCTGACGACCGAAAAAATGAACACAAGGTATGACACAAGAGCGACAGGGCATGAATTTCAGGAAGGTGATAAAGTTTGGTTGTGGAACCCGATTCGACGTAAAGGACTTTCTCCAAAGTTGCAAGCCAACTGGGAAGGTCCCTAAACAGTCCTAAAAATACTGAATGACGTCGTGGTTCGTATAAGGAAATCATCTTCTTCAAAACTAAATGTACTACATTATGATAGATTAGCTCTTTATCGTAATGTAAAGTAAAAATTAGTATACCATTGTCTTTTTGTAAATATTATAGATAATTTTAATATTTTCTATTTTTTTGTGTTTGTATTTTTAATTGTTTGTGTATGTAATGTGTTCTGTATCCTCTTAAAACGTAAATTCTTTTATATTGAATTTGGCCACCTATCAGGGGATTGTACTGCCCAGGACGTGCAGTCCTTGAGAGGGGGGCAATGTTACAAATTTATAAATAATTACTGTATATGTCTTAAAATATCTCAGACAGATCGGAAAACTCACATTTTGGTCAAAAATTGCGGTATTTAGACGTGTTTATATACATTAAAAGCGGGTTTTCTAATAATTTGGTGACTTGGCGATGTTTTGGCGAGAAAACTTGGCGACATTTTTGGTGACTTGGCGAGAAATAGATACTTTTGGAAACATCCATCATCTAAGCTGTAGGAACAATATTTAGCGAGAGAGCCTAGAAGCATCCAGATCCTTGGCGAAATTAGTATATTTCCCCGCCAATTCAGGTATAAATACCGCAGCCCGACATAGTTAGGAGTTTTTTGTGAAGACAGTCAGTGAGTGAAGACGATTAGTCGTGATTGCTAGTTTAGAGAAGCTGTTCTCTGCCTGAGGTATTTAAGACCTGTGATTAGAAGCTGTTACTTATTGTATCTGACGAATTGTAGCTATATAATTTTTATTGATACAGCTGGTATTTCTAGTGGAAGTTTTGCGAATAAAATTCTTGTGTTCATTGAGTGGTTGCTTTATTTAACTCTCAATCCACACGAACCCCGAAGCTCGGTACAATATAAACAAATTGTTGAATCAAAATGAATTATTATATTTGGAACCAAAGACCTGATTCTTCAAGCAAAGTATTTTTCAATATTTGTATTTCATCACATTTTAAATTTAAAAACTATAGAGATAGGAATTGTGCTCAATCTAGAAAAGTTCAAATTTGAATAATTAAAATGTTTCAAAACGTGTCTATTCTGTTTCGCTTAAAAAATGCTTTTGAATTGAATGAAGAAAAGGCTAAATATTATTTTTAATCTCACATTAAATTAATATTTTAAATCTCATTAAAATTATATTTATTCCTTAAAAACTTTTTTTTCTTGTAGGATGTTGAATCAAAGATATTTTTTGAAGCGAAATTAATGTACCTAACTAACATTTTTGATTTTGTAAATTTGTGTTTCAGAATTTTCCTCGAGAGTAAATTTAATCAAATTTAACAACCGATTAATTCAGTGTCAAAGATATTATTTTGGCCAGAAAAAAATTATAGTATTCTTTTGAAAGTATAAGTTTTATTAAAATCTCAGAATTATTTTCATATTCTTTCACTCATTAAAATTTTAGTAAATTCGTTTTAAAATATCGTTCTTAAATCACTATACAGAATAATATCGTTCTTGATGATAAGATGAAATAATAATTTGCCATTAACTTTTTATATCATAATTAGATCTCACGGAAAACAAGTTTCCCTTAAGAGATCACAAAAAAAAAAAGTCTGTAGATCACTATTTTTTTTTCTCTTTTAATTAGGAAGCAAAAATCTAATTTATCATTATTCAAAATTTTTCTAAAATTTTTTTTAGTATGAACATTTTTGATTAGGTTTTGCTATACATTACGTAAACGAAAAATGGTACCATAAAATTGCTCCTTATTTATTTTAATATTTTTAAATATATGTCTTATGAAAATTTATAAAATTAAATGTGTTAGAAAAGTAGTCCATAATCATGTGTTAATATTATTATTTAAAATGAAATGTTTATATCAAATTAAGTTTCCTGAAAGTTAAGCGCATTTGATCACTATATACATTCAGAAAGCAAAACAATGTTTGTCCAAATTTTGTTTCGTGCAATTTATGCAACATTGAAGCAACACATGAATTTCCATAATATTTATGTCATTCTAGGATAATTTAGCGCAGAATATTCTTTTCAGGACCTTGCGCCAGCTAAACCAATCAAATCAATCATTCTAGGATATATGAAAGGAGGGAATCAAACGGAGGGAAAAAATAAAGTAAGATATTAGGAGATAACGCTTTAAATTTACTTAAAATGTGTAGGAATTTGCTCTTGGAAAAGAAAGAACTGACAAAAAAATTATGACTTTATTATACAATATATTTTAATTTCAAAAATATTCCATTTTTAAATATAATGATTGCATATATCAGTGATACCTCATAAAATTGCATTATTCAGATTTGCATAAATATTTCCGTGAGACAAATTAATGAGTTTGTTAATTAGAGAGTCTTAGTTAATAATTTTCTAAATTTATTTTGAGAAAATTTTAAGTTTTTTGCCATCATTCTTAATATAAATATTATAATTCTAAACGCCTACTTCAATGTATTCAATGCAACAAAATGAGTTACTTTCCTAAATTTACTCTAACCTCATTACCCTCGGAAAAGTAACCACTTTTTATAATTAGTTGGGCACTTTGAAGTCACTTTCTGCGCGTGGGGGAAAGTATAATTTACGTCAATGGAACTTTATGTGGGTATTGAACCACTAAAACAACATACACTCTTGACATTGGCTCGTCAATTCAAATTGTAGGCCGCGGTGGCCTGATTGATTAGGGCGACGTTCTCATTATCGTAAGATAGTGAGCTAGAATTCCAGTGTAACAGAAGATCTATGGTGCTCGCTAAAGGAGACTGAGGCACGTTAAAACTGGTCGAAGTCGCAATGTCTTCCAAGTGAAATGATACCACTCGGGTTGGCAAGCCAAATATTAAAGGCCTTTTGTTGATCCATGTTTCTAAATCACGAAGACTCTACCCGGCTATTTCTATATATCTGGGTGAGCCCAACTCAGGGATTCATATTCAGGAATTCATGCTGGTGCAGCAACAACCCAAATTGTGAGGACGGGGTGGCCTAATTGGTTAAGGCGTCATTTTAACTATTGGATGCTAGTGAGTTCAAATCCCAGCCCAATCGAAGATCTGTCGTGTTCACTAATCGTAACTGGAGCACGTTAAATAAGTCGTAGTCACAATGTCCTCCAAATGAAATGATATTTCTGGAGGTGCAAGCCAAATATTGGATGTCTTCCACTTCATCCCTGCCTCACAATCACAAAGACTCCCCCTGCAAATTTTGTCTAACTGACAGAGCCCAACACAGAGTTAGGTGCAGGAATGCTGGTGGAACAACAACATTCCAATTTATACATCTGAAAACAGATTGCTAATCATTCTGCTGCCAGAAGGGCACATTTCTCTAGGTGTATACATAGAATTATGGAATAAGCTACAAATATCATAAATTGTTCTGATCACCATGGCATTTCAGTTGGACATCGCTCTTCCAAGCATAAGAGGTCGAGAAATCATTCTCACCAACTTTTGAGAAACCAGTGATACATGTTGAACATTGACTGTCTACAAGTGCATGGCTTAAAAAGTTCTTGTTTTGTAGATGATGCATGAGAATTACAGTTTTTTCCTCTACTGTGACGCACTTATAAGTCCCTTTACCAGTGAAAAGTCTTCCAAAAAAGGCACTATGTATATGAAAATGTTTTACAACCAACTTCGGCAATTAGCTGCCTACTATGCTCTTGTCAAATTAGCATAGAATCGAAATGGATAAAAGTTTACAATTCAATTACGTTAATTTATAAAACTGTTTTGGGTTTTAAAATTTCAGTTAAAAAATTTTTAATTCAAATTTAATTGAAGATTATGTTTCAGTAGATAACGCATTTGTTTCCTCATACTACTGTCGATGTTTTAAATCAATTTCAAAAGTAGATTTAAAAAATTAGTTTCAAAGTGAGATCAAATGGGTTCACCATGCCTTAAGGGCAGAACAGCCACCTGTAAAACAGGAAATATCGGGTTCGATCCCAGTCATGGTTGAACATCAGTAAACAGATGTTGCTCTTTATCCTTTTGAATGCAGCTCTGTTGCGCAGAGTGAATGGGAGTTTTTTTTCCTTTGAAACTCGTGAAATACAGCTCCTTATTTGTGAAAACCCTTTTGAAAGATATTTTACCCTTGAATATTTAAATATTTTCAAAAATTAGGCGTTTACTAAGCAGTATCAAAGTATGAATTGAGACTCAACAAAACAAAATTTACCAGTCTTTTAGAATAAAATTATAATAAATTACTGTTTAAAGACAGACATATTTACACTCAAGCTGTATTTAGAGTTAACATTTCAATTTTGATGAATAAAAGATGTAAATTTAAACTAAAAACAGAAGTATTTTTTAACGTAACAGAACTTCTCATTGTTTTATCTAAGGAAAAATTGCTAAACTGGCTGTTTCTCTGCATATATGTGTAAAAAACAGAAAATTGCGTACGTAGAAATTTTTTCTTTCAAGAAAATTGTGTAAATTGATATTAAATGATTTTCTACTTACAAATAAATGATGTTTGCTTCGTATAATTTAGTGCAGAATGAAAATATATTCATTGTAACTTTTATATATCTTATTTATATTATATATACATTTACAAATGCAGTTTGCAATGCTTTGGAATTCATTTACAAGAAAAAATTTCTATCATACGTCCTTCTAATTTCTAATATATGTACGTCTTCTATGTCTGAATAAAAAATAAATTTAGGATTATACATCATTAATACTTGAGCTACATGAACATATTGGTAAGAACAAAATTTGTGGCATCCATCCCCTTAATATGAGGGAATCTCTCCCTCTTTCTCCTGTGTGAATTTATTTCACAAACAATGATTGTAAGTCAATTTATATTTAAAAAAAAAAAAAAGTTCTGTAATATGAGAAAGTAGAGTTTGAAACTGAATGGCAAAATCTATTTTAAATATTGTTTTGATGCCAATTGCTAGCTATAGGTAGAATTATGATGTTGGGTTGATTGTAACTCTGTCTTGTAAAAGAGTTTTCATTATTATGCATGTAATTTACTTTATCATTTAATACACATGTGCATTGGTGTTTTATATGCTTCACAAGTTTCATGAAGCTTCTCATTTACACTGCTTCATACTTAGAAGCTGCTTGTAGACGATTATTTCTATTGTTTTGTTATGGAGGGAAATGCTTTATTTTCATGAAGTTTCGTAAAGTTGTATGAGGTCATATTTCTGATAAAGTAACCATGATGCTTAATTAAAAATTTAAATAAGTTTTTCATGAAATGTTTAACTTGTTCACCAATTATGTTATTTAAAATAATAAATCAAATTTCAATTTTGTATTGTTTTCTCATTTTAAGAAGGTTGCAATTAATTGTAAGATTTATTGGCGGGTTTCAATTAAGCTAATTTTCAGCAATAAACATCATCGTACACTCTTGAAAGATATGTAATGTATTAAGCAAGAAAACTATCTCTTTCCTCGGATTTTTCGGCAGCAAATTTATAGTATGATAATTGGGATATATGTTTTAAGAATAAATCTTTGGATCAATGATTATTATAAAAGGGCGGGTGAACAATTTTAATTCATTTATAAATCTCTATAAATGATTTAAAAAAATTTTTTTTATAAAAATCATTTCTTTATTTATGAAGTACTTGGTATTTATTGTCAGTCGTGAATGGAATTTTTTTCAGTGAAAACATTCAAAGATTTAAGGTAACCATGGGGACTTAGAGGTTACTGTATATTTGTGCAAAATTTAAATATGCAATTTTTAATACTAAACGAAATCGAAATATAAGCGAATACTTAGCATCTGTCGTATCATCTCAATCGCAGATAAAATATATTTCAGAGGACACTCCCAAACCCCATGTAGTTATAAAGATTTGAAGTTATTGTTTAGTTCTTATGCATCTGGACGAAATGTAGGAATTGTAACGTTAACAAAAAGCAAAACATCTTACTTCAAAGCCGACTCATAGCTCAGAGGTTATCGTCCCGAACTCAGAAGCAGTAGGTTACAAGTTCGATTCCTGTTCGGGTATGGATTTTTGTGTTTATCTTTCTTTATCACTTCACATTCGTGGCGAAGATGACACACCCATTGGGGTGCCCCACTATATGAGATACCTCCACTTCGCCTATCATAGAGCTGAATAGGGCTAAGGATAGCCGGGCATTAGAAAAGAAACATATCACTTCACATACACACACACATATGTAAAAATACTTTCAAAATGAATTAGCATACTTACTTCACTTTTAAAAATAAGAGGTATAAAATTTAAATGAAGGCATAAATTGTAAAAAAGAAATATCTAATTATAACAAAAAGAAATTGTAATTAGATTCGCTTAATGGAAACTAGCTAGTGAATATCATAATGAATATATAAGAAACTGAATGTGAAACTGAATATATCGATTTATAAGATGTTTAATTGTTTCTCAAATATAGATACAACAATGATTTTGAACCTTCTTTTTTACTTAATGATTCTTCTTCATCGAGTTTATTAAAAAATTTAAACACAAAGAAAATTTTATTTAGAATACTGTAGCTTTCGATTGTAGTTATTTTAGTTTGTTTCAATGATTTATCGTTTTATTTTGAATTAAAAATTTATTTCTGATTTTAAACGTTGAATTTTAAATAATTTTACTTTAAAAAAATTTAAAATCGATTTTTAAATTGTTTAACGTTTGTTTTTGTAATTTTATAATACTGATAATTTATTACAATAACTTCTTGTTGATATACACAAAATATCTCTGCAAATTGAAAAGCTTTTGAATTTTCCTTTGCTTAAAAACACGCCAAGTTTATTTATTTTTTTATTTTATTTTTTTTTTTATTTAAAAGAAATTATGTTCATTTTGTGAATATATTCTTTATATGAAACAAATATTTAACGATAAAATTAAGTTAAAGGAGTAAAGGTGTAACTGTTCAGTAACAAAAGATTTTCAATTCAAACTTTTGTCTCATATTTGATTTTTCGATGATTTAATGAGTGAGTTAATGATTTCATGGGTTTATAAAGAGTTCTGCAAATGACAGCCAAAAATTGTCTGTTGAATCATTAATTTTAATAAAAATACTTTGGTGAATTCAAAATCGGAGACTGAAAAATTTCTGAAATGTCTTTAAAATTTTGAGCCATTAAATTCAAGATAAATCATAACACAATGAGTAGTTTGTTAAAATATTGCAATTAAATTATTCCATAACTTTGATTACATAATGAGACAATATCATGAGCACATGTACAGACTGTTGTTAATCTTAATAGAGAAAAATGGGTTTATTTAATTGAAGTTAAAAATTTTTAAAGTAATTTTAAATTTATATCTACTTATTAACTTTTACTGTGCCATATTAATTTACATTAATTGTTAAATTTCAATCAAACATTCATAACTAAAGATATGAAAATATTTATATTTTGAATATTTACCAGACATTTGAGTATATCCAGCAGCTTATAGCGGGAAATTGAAGATAATTTTCCTCAAGTTAAGTGCTAAAAATTAGTTAATTGATTCTATTTTGTCCTAAATATATAATTATAGAATATTCATTTGTATAAATTTTATTTTCTGATATGTTCAAAAAATTAAATGGGAGACATAAACAAATACATTTAAGTGTTGTAATTTCTGTAAGCGAGAAAAATACTATGAGTTATTTTTCTTGCTTATTTATTGCATTCCGCAATTAAAATTTCTGCCCGTAGTTAAATTTTTAATTTTATAATTAAATTAATGTTTTTAAATTATTAAGCTATTTATAAAAACTAACATTATGTTCAAGGTTAGTTTTTCTTCTAAAAAATGAAATAGTATATAATAAATTATAAGTGTTTTTGCTTTTTTGATCACCTCTATACAAACTTTTTAAGTATATAAGATTTCTTTTATGATTTCTTTTTCTATAATAACTCATTGAAATGTGTGTAACCAGCTTATGCTTGATATGTAAAATTACGTAAAATGCAAGTAATGCTATGTAAAAATAAAAATATTTTTTCATCTTTGCTTAAATTTTCGCTTAGAAGAAATTTTTATTTATTAGGTATGCTTTTTTTTAATGAACATTTTTGAAAGATTGATAATTCCTTTCTTATGCAATTAATTTTTCTTTCCCAATTTTTAAATGAACATCAATGAAATATTTATTATTACTTATTTTTTTAGTTTTTTGTCTATGAAGAATACAGTCGTTCACAGTGATGCAGAATACAGCTGCAAAGAAATGATACAAGTGTTTTACAAAAGTTTTGCTGTCCCTCCCCATGTCTAGAATATGAAGTGCCTTAATATGAATAGGGAAATCTTGGGTTCGAATACCGATTCGGGCATGGATTTACTTTCTCTCTCTGCCTATTTTGTCTTTATCCTTCCTTTAAACGGGTCTCTATGGCATGTGTGTAATGAAGAAGACGGACTCTTCACCAAAATATGGTTCAGTTGGAAAAGTGGAGCAGCGCACCCCATGATGTGCCAGCCTAGCTCTCATAAGACAACAACAAAAGCTTTGCTGGAGTCACAGATTCGAATGAAAGAAAATTTC
This sequence comes from Latrodectus elegans, assembly GCA_030067965.1. NCBI lineage: Eukaryota > Metazoa > Arthropoda > Arachnida > Araneae > Theridiidae > Latrodectus > Latrodectus elegans. The sequence continues at coordinate 10,789,284 of CM057820.1, forward strand.
CAGCCTTCTGATTGAACAAAAATGTTTGCTGATGTTTATCTCTTTTTATTTATTTTAAAAAACGCCTTCAAATCAATAAAATTGTCTTTTAAAAATTCTTTCTTCATGCAAAAGAAAGAATTTTATTACAAAACATACATTTAGAAATACTATTCATTTTATTTCAGTGACTGAGGTGCGATCAAGTAAAATGTTTCCTTTATTTCTGTAAAGGATTGAATTTATTTACGTTGAAAATTCTCAGTTATTCCATTTATTTCTACCAAACATCCTCTGCTGAACACAAGATACTCTAAAAATGCTCTTAGAAATATTACATATTTTATCTTACGTAAATATTTTTATATCAAGCATAGTAAGATGCTTCATTAAGAAAAACTAACTGTGGCTTGTGAGATTTTATGGGTAGGAAAGTCTGTCTAGAAATTGATTTATCATTCAAATGAATGCAATATTTTGAAAGTTATGGAAAGTGCAGAATTTTTTTACGTATGTAAAATAATTATGAATGCATATAAAAAAATTGTCGAGCCGTAGCTAATCAGCGCAAACAAGATAGTAAAATTATGGAAAAGCAACAAATAACTGTTTTGAATCGGCAGCGAAGTGCCATCAAAACAAAAATCGTAAGGTTAGAAACCTTTACACGGGACTGTCAGGAAACAATTGAATGCCATATAGAACTTTTACAAGAGTTGGATAACGTTAAAGTTATAAATAAGATTATTAATGGACTGAGAAACGAGTTCTGTGCCTTACCTGTAGAAGAGCTTCAAGAAAGCCTGGATAAAATTGAGGTCAGGCTGAAATTCATTATTTCTCAATTGAAAGGTACAAATGAATTTGATAAGAAACAAAATGAATGTCAAAATGCATCTAAGGTTAAACTCCCTGAAATACCTTTACCCATACTTTTTGGTAATTATGAAGATTGGAATGTTTTTAAAAGTCAGTTTTTTATTCTTTGATTTGATTCTTAACAATAATAATTTAAATGAAACGCAGAAACTTTTATTATTTACAAGCATCGTTAAAAGGTGAAGCAAAATCCATTCAAACAACAGATGACACTTTTAGTTCTTTATTAAAAACTCTGAAAGAAAGGTATGAAAACAAGAAATTAATAGCCAACACACATATAAATTCAATTTTATCTTTAGAGAAATTAACTCATAAATCATTAAAAGAATTGAGAAAATTTACGAACAATATTTTAAAACACTTAAGAGCGCTATATTTGTAACCATTGCACTATATTTTATGAATCATACTTTATTGGAAAACATCATCTTGTATTTTTTGAAATTTAATAAATTGTCTTTCTCTGTGGATAAAATGTTTTTTTTTTTTTTTTTTTTGCATACACAATAACTTTTGAAAGTTCTTTTAAGCATATAATATTTATTTATATTTTTAATAATCGTGTTTGGAAAGTTTTGTGGTATTAATATCATAAATTTAAAGTGTACAAAATGAAATAGTTTCATTAAATTAGACGTATAGTTTTAGACAAAATTAGAAATATAATTATCAAGTTGATTGAAAGAAGATAACAGAAAATATATATTTTTAATGTTGTAACTAATCAATAGTTTCACTATAGAATACCTGAAAAAAGCAATTTGTTTACAAAATAAAAATAATATATAATTAGATATATATTTAATTATACATTTTTTATATCTTGTTCTCATACTTAAAATGTATGTTACTTGATTTTCTCAGACTCTATTTCAATTACATTAAAATTTTATTTTACTCTGCAAAAAATTAATACTGACAATAAAACTATATTGTATTGTAACTAAAATTAAAATATTGTGTAAAAATAAGAATGAGATTAAATCACTTTGTTTTATTAATTACTAATATTTCTTATTTTTAAATAAGATACCATATGCGTTTAGACAATGACAAATTTAAATTGAATTTCTGAAAGAATTCTCACCCTTAAAGTTTTGCTGTATAACCACCTGCATATTTCTGCCCACAATGGAAAATTCAAACATTTCTTATAATAAATGCATAAAGCACATTTCTCATTATATTTATAATGTGATATTTTGAAATGAAATACATTACTGACCGCTTAATTTTTATGTCAAAAAAAGGCTAGATTACAAGTTGGTTGTTTGGGTTTTATGACGCAAGGTCAAAGAAAGAACATGCTGCGTGAAGAGTACGGTTTTAGGAAATTTATTTATATTTTTTACTAATTATTATTATTATTTTTAAAAAAACCGAAGCTACATTTAAAGTTTAAAAAACAAAAATCAATGTATATATATTTTAAAATCTAATAATAAATTAAAAAAAGAAAAAAATCAAAAGTATATTTAAAATTTATGTGACAAATTAAAAATATAATGTAAAACAATTATTATTTAAACCAATGAGGTTCCTGTGGGGTGGTTCCCCAAGCAAATCAAACAAAGTTTTGAGATCACAGTTAGGAAAGATTAAACGGTATTGTTTAAAATATGAACATGAAATTAGAATATGATATACAGTGAATGGTTCATCACACGTTTCACACCATTGATTGAATATTCATTTAAAAACAAATGTTTATGTGTGACTATGGTAGAGGAATGGGATAAAGCTACTTGGACAGCTTGAAATGAAATAAAAACTAGAAATTTTTACTTATAATTATATATATATACATATATTATATGTACAAAATTCCCAATTATTCTAAAACATGTGAAAACCATTGAGAAATATTTTTTCAGATAGTAAAAATGCAAATCTTTCACTGGTTATTCAATGATGGATGAGATCGAACCCGAGACCATTCGCTGTGAAGAGAATTGTTCTGCACTAGGCTACGGTGAAACCTTGCATTCAGCGTTAAGCTCTCTTTTTTTTAATAACTTGGTAGATCAATCCTGTCATTTTTGATTATATTTTGAATATATTTATATTTTAATTTACACGCTTCATATAGCTTCATTATAGCGACTGCATTCACACCCCCTTTCAGAAATGATTTCTTTCCTTGGTTATAGTTGATTCATGTTTTTTTTTTTTTTTTTTTTTTTTCCAGTTTATAATGAGATTGACACTATTTGCTAATTTCACTGAACAAATTTTGTTATCCGTTTTTATTTGAAATGTTTTTCGGTATTCGTTCAAACTCTTAAAAATTTTTGTTTGTCATTAATAGGCTTCCTAATATAACGGGCTTTTTTTTAAGCTTATCTTTACAAGTAAAGTATTTTGCTTTAAAAATAAATATTATTTAGTTTTAATTACGAGAACAGTAATTTTAATTTGTATTTATTTAAATTATTATATAATTTGAAATTTTTCTGCTTTAAAAAAATATTAATGTAATGCTTAATGAACACAAATTTTGAAATATTTAGCTTTCTATTTGCCATTACTTACTTTAGAGACAAATAACTCGAAAATACTTTAAATTTTCAAACTTTTAATAAATGTATGAAGTTTAATATGAGAAGAAGGCTAATTGTTTTCCTTTGTTTTATGATGAATGAAGAATATTTTTAACAAAATAAATATTCTGGATATTTTTGAAATTTTCACACATCTAAAAGCTTTTTGTGTGTTTATTATTACTTACAATATAATGTTAAGAAACTTCATTTATCACATTTAAGTTAAATTTGGATAAAAATATATAAACAAAGTAATGATTTTCATGATAAATGTCAATAATTTTAATTTTAAATATTCATTTTAAAACCAAAGGGGCATTCACAAATATCTATAATTTGTTACTCTTTTTCTTTAATATAACTCATTTATCTGTCAACATCTGAAAGAAAAGGAATGTTTCTCAATCGTTCTTGGGGTTCTGCCATTGTTCGTATTTCCTATAAAAATATCTTATATGCTGAAGGATGCGAAGAAAATTAGACACCTTTCTACTACTAAACAAAATCTAATTGTTGATCCTTGCCAATCTTCTTTTACGGACTCCTTCAATCTCCGATACTATTATTATGGAGTGTTGTCCTAAGATGATATTATATCAGCCTATGCTTTGTCACGTTGTGATTTTTCGGGAATAGTTTCAGGAAATCACAAAAGATATTTAAAACAAAAAGAAAATTTATCGATAAGAAAAATAAATGTAATAGCATATAATGCTCTGCAATGTACGAATAACTTTCTGCATAATTTATCTGATGGAAAAAGGCAACTATATGAGACATTGATTTTGCAATCATAATCATGAATAAATCAAGTATTTTTTCCATTTAGAGATAGAGAAAACTGAATTTAATATTAAAATAATCAAATGCACAATTTCAAATAAAACTTTTATAATATTTTAATTATTTTAAATTATTCATATATTGCTCTATAATCTAACTTTAGAGATAAGAGTTCTGACTTTCTGTTCTGGGGTTCGATTCCAAATAAGTTGTTCGAAATCTACAGTTGTTCGGAATATACTTAAGATTGAATTCCCAGACTAATCAACTCAACAAGACAGAAACTGAACATAAATCAACAGTCAATCCAAAAGAATTTAAGAAATGTACTGTCTCTTCATACTTTATAGATGATTTGCTGAATTCTTTTGAGAAAAATCTGTTTTTGGAAGCATAATAATCCGGAGAAAGTAATAGTACTTCGATATAATTTAGATAACATGAATAAGAGTTTCAGTTTATTTAATAAATTAATCAAAAAATTTTCTCTTTAACTTGAAAAGATTGTTTTGAGTTTTCACCGTGACGCAGACATCCTTTCTGTTACATTAATAATATCCATAAATTGAAGTATATCTGTTAATCCTTACATTTTATCAGTCAATCCAACCAACCAACCAACTATACATTTTATTGAATAAAGAAAATATGCAATGAAAATTGAACACTCAGCATTTCTAAGAAATAAAATTTTAGGCTCGAATTTAATCTAAGAGCATTTAGGAGCCCATTCAGATAAATTTCATTTCAAGTCTCTCATATTCCAATTTACTTGTAAAAAGGATTCACATAAGATTTTTAAAATATTAATAAGAAAATATAAGTAAAAATGAACATTGTGGTTCCTTGCTAAAATGAAAAAATTTTAGTTTAAATATTCGAAACATGGTTTTTTTTTTTTTTTAAAAAAATATGATTCCAGAAATATTTCGAAGACATTGTAATTTTATTGGTTAGTCATTTTTTACTCCCTTTCAACCGTATTTTCATTAGGATGAAATCTTAATTTTTGACTTCACTTCATTTGCATCTCGCACTTGTTAAACGATAATTATTTTCTGATAAAAATGATTGTTTATTCTCAAATGTTAAGGATATGATATTGGTTGGTTGGGTTTTGTATCTCATAAAGGACAAGCTGCATTTAAATTTTAATAAAAATATTTTCTCGAAACCCAAGCAACATTTAAAATATAAAAATCAGTGTATGAATTTAATTAAACTGTAAATATATATAAATAAAAAAATAAAACTGATGAAAAATGATTATAAATTTTTAAAATACAAAATTAAATACATGATATAAATCCGATTGCTTTTAAAAGGATAAAAAGATTTCTGTGGGGTGAATCCCTCTTCCCTTCCCCCCAGTAAAAAGCGCCATGAAATTAAAATATCATGAATAGAATATGATTCCTCACACAGATTTCACAACATGCGACTGGATATGACATTTTAGTTCTGTAATCAATTACAAAGAAATCGTTGTGCCTTCAAGATGCTTCAGATGTATTAAGGTGCATATTATTTATCTCTTTAAGTGTTACATTTTTGAAACGGCGATTTTCTTGTGGAAATCTATTTTTGCTTTCAAAGGAAATGATTTAAAAATGTCCTCCTACTTTTCAAGGATATCAAAAGTTAAGAAGGTTTAGATACTACAATTGACTCGTTTCTAAAGTCATGACTTTCAAAAGAAGCAGATATCTGCTTGGATATGCCGCCGCTTTTCCCAAAAACTCAGCTGTGGTCATTATATTGCTTGAATCGTATTGAAGAGGATTGTCGCGGACAACAGAGAAACCAACTTTTATTCATTCAACGGGTGTGCGAGCATCTGTTTCTTAACTTTCATGCCTGCTAGACCATGGCAAAATATTTTTGGAAACCATGTGCTTGATCACTTACATTTTGAAGGGGAGGGAGGGGTAACAGAGAAAATCATGAATCACCCATTCAGGCTCGAGTGACATCTTTGGAAATCAACAAAACATTGTGAGGCCATTTCTACTTAAATTTAGTGATTATGCTTATGGTTAAAATATTCTTCCCAAGTATTCATAGCTTGTCTTTTCTTCCATCATGTGCACCTCAAAGAAAAAATAAATAAATAAATAATTTGAAAAAATAAATAAAGAAATTGTTTTAAAAGTTTAAATTCAAAACTGCAATTATTTAAAAAAATTAAATTTATTCAAATTTGTAATGTTTATAAAAATATCAAAATTTACTATCTTAAATTTTATTCAGTTATTTTAAATTTAAACATTTCCCTGTGACTTCTTATATAGTTACTTTTTTAATTATTTTATCTAAATTATGTTGCATCTCAAAAGCAATAATTTAATATCGATTAATATTCTTTTATTCCATATTTTAAAAAAAAAAAAAAAAAAAAAAAAAAAAAACACGTTTTCAATGCATTTAAAAAAATATATAAATAAATAGCATATCATTGTTTTCACTCGAAACAAACTCATATTCCATGAAAGTTTTTTATTCTTTGATAAATAAATTTTATTGGTATTTGTCATTCTGAATCTCTTTCATGTCTTGATTATTTGTATATATATTTATTTTCAGAGTGAAGTATTTATCTGCTTTTGCAATAATTGAACCCCTTTATATATTTATACGTATCAATTTTTTGTAGATGTAATCTAATATGTAATTTCATAATGAATGTGAATACGCTGAAATTTTATTTACGAAATCTTATTATTTTTATCATAAATTACTACACTCACAGGCATTATTACGGGCATCTTTTAGCAAACATTGGAATATCTTTCCATTCCTATATAAATGTCCGAAACTTTTCTCGCCAGCTTCTATACAAGGAAAGATTTCTTCATATGATTCATTTATTTAGAAGATTAAATTATTAAAAATGCTTTTCCTCCATCATTAATTATTTTTCTTCAGAATAAAGTCCGAAATTTTCATGCATAATTACAATAATATAGGCTTGATAAGGTCCTATTAATTAAATTGTAAAAATGTAATTTATTCAAACTTAATACAACGGGCTTAATGTAAATATTTATTCCTTTTTCTCATACTGTGTTCAAATTATGTTATATGATAATTTAAGATCTACTTTTATTAAGAGGATTTACTCTTCAATAAAGCTAGCTTATTTAACTTGCGGATTTTTCCATCAAACACAATTCACAATCTATAAATGCTTTTTAAATGATATTCGTAGCATAAAAGGGTTGCTATGAAAAATTGCTCTAGGTTTGAATAATGAAAAATGCCTACTGCTTTGTTTATGGCTCAAATAAGATTGTCACGTCATGTTGAATAACTTTTCTTGCAATGTTATCGTAATAACAGTCCTACTATTAGCAATTTATTGGCAAATGCGTCAAGGAATACAAAGTCATCGATTTTATACAAAAGAAAAATTTGCGCAAGTTCTAATTTTGTTAATAATTGTGTCTCTGAATTTCCTGCTGTTATTAAGGAACTCAAACGTGAAAATTGATGTTTGATATTCAATTTTTCATCCATAGTATTTAGATTTCTTAGAATTTTCCTTTTCGTACTCCATTTTTATCACGTTATCAAAGTCAAAACAAAATTATACTGTTTTTCTTTTACACATAAAATATAAACAAAAACTTCCTTCGTTATTAATAAAACGACAGTTACATAAAATGATTTAATAATCTATAAATGAATTTATCTTATAACAAAAGTCCAAGTCATTAATTCTCTTTAAAAAAAATTTTTTTTTTTTACTTTTTGAATTGCAGTATCCGCATGTTTTTAATCTTAGTTTTTAATTATTTATTAACATCTAATAGATTGAATAAGTTAAAAGTTATGCTATATATTTTGTTAAATATTTGAACAGTTAAAATTGCAATGTACTGCAGCCTTCTTTATGAGGCCGGTCTAACTTTAGTGGATTGCACTTTAATTTGGAAAACACATATATAGGTTTGGTAAAAATCTGTAATTAAGAAAAATGACGTTAATCATTTACTTAATTTTGTTCTAAACAGAGTTGTTATTTCAGAATAAAATAGATTTAACGTGTACACGAACAGCTAAAAACATCAAACGACATGTGATATTATTTTAAATTTCCTTTAAGAAAAAAAATTATTAAATATCAAAATGGAAATTTTTTCATTGGATTCGAAAGCATTTTTGATTGCCTTCGTATTCGGAAAAGCGTAAATATGTTTGCAGTAAAGGGAAATATTTTTAGAAAATCCAAAAGAAAGAGCGAATATCGTAAAGCTTAAAGATAAAAAATAAACAAATAAATAAATGAAAAACTGAAAGAATGTAGGAAAATAAAATGCTTATTTTTCTCCCCATAGCCAATTGCTTACACAGAAAATAACTATAGAATGGGGAACAGAATTTTACATCTTCCTATTTGAAATGATTTGAATTCTAAAATGGTGTTACATATATTAACCTGAAAAGAAAAAAAAAACTTTTGCACGGAGTTCCTATCTCCATTCATTGTGTTTAGCTGAAGGTCTATAATCAGAGTTATTCATGCTCAGGGGGTGCTGGAGGAAACCTCAAAAGTTGATCAAAGTATGTTTCATCAGATGTTGTTCCGAAAACATTGATTTATAAACTGAGTAAAAGAAAAGCCAGTTATTACATAAGTTTATAGTTTTCACAAAAAAAGATATCTAAATCCTAGATTTCGAAGTACACAATAATATAAATAATGAAACAGTCAACACAAATTATGAAGCAGCTACAGCATTAAAAATATAACAGATTATGAAATATTATAATTTTGTCATATTATGTGAGAATATTTTTAAAAAGAATTAAAAATTTTTCTTGATTATAATTTTAATAATCTGAAATTTTTTGGTTTATTTCAGTATAATGTATTTGTTATTTTAGATCTGTTACACATAAACTAAAAATATTTTTCAATTTCAGACTTCAATTATTTAAATCAATGATTCCTTAAAACAGAATTAAAAAATTGTTCCATATTAATTCAGTAAATGTTAATGAATTTGATAAAATTATGTTCTATTAAATGCCTTACTTAAAATCCCTTCTCTTTTACCTGCATTTAATAAATTTTGTTTCTGGAGTTTACTGTTAAGTTAAAATCTACCTATTCGCGAAATAATCTGATTTTAATATTGAATAATTCATAAGTGCCCAATATTAAAGCCGCCACCTTTCCCAGACGACCATCCAAGTAGCATGGAATATTACATGTGTAATATTTAATTTAAAGTTTTCCACATCCATTTCCCAATTTCAAAATACCCAAGCTACATTAAATGTCAAAATTTGAGCTGAATTTTTTAAAATAATGTTCTTCTAAATTCCTTATTTAAAATCCCTTCTCTTTTACCTGGTATGATGCATTTAATAAATTATTGTTCTGGGGTTTACTGGCCGAGCTGGCAGCTGAATGGTTAGCGTTCTTTCCTTCGGTTCAACAGTTCGTGGGTTCGAATCCCACCTTGGGTATGGATGTTTGTAGTGGTTCGGAATCCACTTTAAACCGTAGGTCCCGGTCTAATTAGCCCTCGTGTGCAATAAATGACCGTTGAGCGATAAACAAAACCATAACCTGGGGTTTACTGTTAAATTAAAATCAAAATAATCTGATTTAAACATTGAATAATGCATAAAGTGCTTTCTAATACATCTTGGGATGCATATCGCTCATCACTCCCTTGAATTTACCAGTCAATAATTTTATTTCGAATTGATTACGGCTGTGTTGCTTATGGATCAGCTAGACCCTCTATCTTACGCAGATTAGGCACTGTTTACCACTCTGCTTTAAGGATTTGTTCGGGTGCGTTTCGCACATCACCGTCCAAAGTCTATATATAATCTGCCAAAAGCTACCTCTAGATCTGCGGCGGATGCGCTGTCTCTTAAATATTTTTCAAAAATAATGTCACCTTCTCACCCCTTGCATTCAACAACTCCTAATGCCTCTCTCAAGAGACTAAACATTGCTAGGCTATCAAGATTTCAACCTTTTCTCTCTCGCATTAAGTCTAGTATTTTGCTTTCTGACCTAAGTGATGTCCGAATTGAGTCCACAGATTTCTTCGCACATCCACCTTGGTATGATCCAAATATCATTGTTATCAATCTCTTTGAAAGTTATAAAAGTCGGACAAAACTGTGACTATTTATGAACAGCTTTTTGCATTCCATCGCTGTCAGTATGAATGGTACACTCCTGTATTCACAGATAGATCCAAAACAGCAAGACACGTTGGATGGGGAATTTATTTTGATAATACCTCCTTTTCTTACAGTCTGCACAAGTCCTGCTCCATCTTCACTGCTGAGGCTAACGCTATATACCGTGCGCTTCAGCTGGTGAGTACTAGAGATGAATGTAATATCTGTTTATATTGACAGTTATAGTGTTTTGTAAGCTATGAGAAATAGTAACTTTAACTGTCACCCTGTTGTGTCCAAGATTTTCAAACTGATGGATACTCTAACTTACAAGGGATTGGAAATACGGTTTTGCTGGATACCATGTCACATGGGCATAGATGGCAATGAGAAGGCTGATGAGGCAGCTAGGTCTACACCTACTCATACTCTACTATATTATATAGATATATATTATTATATATACATATATATATATATTATTATATATACATATATATATATATATAATATATATATATTATATATATATATTATATATATATATATATATATTAATTTGGGGGAATATCCATTACTTTTACAGCAATTGGCTTTAAAGTTCAATCAGTATCGATCAAGCATTTCTAGCTTTATGCTCACTGAAAAAGTGACATTTCGCCTTTAATAAATTCTTTCATTCACATCTAAATAAGTAAATCAGACAAGAAAAAACTCGGAACACATTTTACAGATTTTCTATGTAACCGACGAAAATAGAAGTATGGAATTGTGGAGTGTACTCGACGTGATACTTTAACATCTGATTATGTGTAATCTAGGTTTTGTCAATTCTGTTCAGGTATTTTTGGTGTAACAAATGCGCTTCGCATTGGTTGGCCAATAATTGAAAATTTTGTGATAAAATCACAGAAATTATCGAAGGTCATCAGTCGTAGGATCACCAAGGGGCTAAATTTCCGTAAATTTAATTTTTAAGCCATTTGCAAAAAGCGAATCCAAAACATTAAATAGTCTTGAAATTCACACACAAAATAATTTTACTTTCCCTTACCTAATATGTATTAAATATAATATGTAGATAATGTTCATATAATCGTTTAATCGAATATAAGGCTAATAATTGAAAAGGAATATAAGTTTTTAATTATAAATGTTTCTCTTCTTTAGAGGGATGCTTGACAGTTTTTGTGAATAAATATATTTTGCTTCGTATGGAAAACATTCTTCAAATCAGCGTAACCGAATTTTCAAGTATTGAAAACACTTGATGTTGTTTCATGAGATAAAATTCAAATTCATTATCACAGGCCATACATTTTATTTATATCTAGAAAGCAGTTACTAAAATTAGTATATTTGCAAAATAATTTGCTATAAATATATATAAATGTTTTAAAGAATTTAAAAAAAAAAGAAAGAAAAAAAAAAGAAGCTAACTCGAAATTTCTGGTGCCATAATTTTATTTAAAATACAACATATATAAATCAAATTTATGTTAAAATAAAGTAATAAATCCTTCAAGAAAACTGAAATAATTGTTTCAAAGTAAGAAAACAGTGTCCTAAGTACATGTTTTACTTAAGTTTAAATTCGTAAAAAAAAAAAAAAAAAAAAAAATATGAAAAAAATCATTAAGTAAAAAAACTCATAGTGATATGTGTATTTTGGAAGCAGTTAAACGGCGTAGAAATCATAGCATTCAATTCTGCTTATCATTTCATTTAGCGTTTCTTATGAATCAAATCTCTAGTTTCAAGTGAGTTAATTTAATTGGAATTTCTATGTTTTTATTTAAATATCACTATTAATTTGTAGTTTACGTATTCCTTAAAACAATCTCTCCCTCATTTTTGACAAATAAGAGTGCTAATCCATCTTTATATTTGTGCGACATGATACATTTCTATTTTAATTAGCGATAAAGTGGTTAATTTTGACTGATCTTGAAAAGCAAACAATAACTTTAAAGTCTTTAGACACACATTGAAATTTTCTTCTCAAAACTAAAATTTACAATAGATGCGACAGACGCTAAATATTTCCTCAGAATAAAATATTAAACATGTAGTTATACATTTTTAAAATAAAAACTTATACTGTACATTTTATTATGATTCAGTATATTAATTCTAAAAATATAAATCCCAATTATAACACTGCATATAATCTGTTGAAAAGTGCGAAGAAACAGACTTTTGCTTCCTTGCATATAATTTATGAACAGGCTTACTACTAAAAATTAAACTTCCTTTCGGATGAGGCAATTTAATAGAGTATTTAAGGCACTTTTCTAAAAATAATGAAACAATACGAGTATTCTCAGTCTGATTTATTAATCATTAAATTACATGTTTTATATATTAATCTAAATATTCATGCAGACATAAGGACTAAAATATCACAAGTATGCACTTATAAAAGTAGAGAAAGAATTTCCACAAAAACATATGGCGTTTCCATTATTAATATGGCAACAGCTCTACTCATCGTTTTTAAACACACTTTTAGAATAAAACAGTGCAATTTAAGAGATTCGTAAAATATGTAGTATTTTACAAAACAATTGTATTTACGTGTATCATAATAGAAACCATTTTCACAAATAGAATTAAAACAAGAAACTTGCCAGTTCAACCCATAAACAGGCATTTGTCATCAAAACAATATCTAAAATCAACTTTCCAATCTCAGCTTAACGAATGTTTAGATAAAATGACTCATACTGTCAGCGTTCCTTGGATTCACACAGGAGAAAAACCGTAGAATGAAACATGCGAGAATTTTCTTCAATTCGGGGACGATTGTCCCAGATACTGCTCTTGATCATCATCCTTTTATAAATCAAATACCGATGACGCTTAATCACGTGATAAACTCATTTTCCATACAATAATTACTTTTGTAGCATATGTTCGGTTCGTATCAGCCCTGCCAGAAAAATTGTTGCCTTAAATATACACAGAGCTGCGTTTATGCAGCAGAGAAAGGCGTCGCTTTTTATCAGGAAGGCAGAAAGTTTGATCTTGTGATCCAAATAAAGATGCTCAGGCTAAAAATATGCTATAAATCATGCGGGATCCACTTTTTAACTGGATAAGGGCACAAGATGCAATCTCGACGCCTGACCTGCTTTACCGATTAAACCGTGATTCCAATCTGTAAAGCAGATAGTATTGTTTAATTGCTTCATTCGCTAGAAATACATGACTCGTATCTGTTGTGCATATATTTCTTGTTAAAAATTAAATTCTATCTATTTAATCTACTTATCTTCTTAATTTTAAAGAAAACTAACTGAATTCATTAAATCTCTGAATTTCATTGCAAGATATTGTTTTCAGAAAAATATAAGATTTCGGTTGTGATCTGTTAAAAATCTGTCGTTATTGAAGAAGCCAATGTATATTAGGTGTTTCAGAAATTTCACGATGAAGATGTTAGTTCCAGTGTGGATTTTACTAAAATTTAAAATTAAGAAGCAATTTCTCTCGGAATATTTTATAAAAATAACACTTGGATACGTAGCAGATTATGAACAGTATTGCATTGTTAATCATTAGTATAAAAATGAAACTCTATATTTCTTTTCTATGTCTCATTAAATATGATGAGATTTTCTATTTATAACTGTACTTTGAACATCAGAAATGATAATAGTAATTTAGTGGTCTTTACAAATTATATTATTTGTCAAGAGATAATATTAACGCTATATTACTCCATCTTCCTAGATCATCTAAAAGCATATTGAAAGCAACTTAAGCCTTGAATCTTTCTAGATATGACTCACAAGCCCATAAGAATATAAGAAAACGGAGATTTTTTTCTGAATGCATTGATCTAAGTCAGCTAGAAATGCTTAAAATTTTCCTATCTAGCTCTTTAAGGTTTTAATGAAAGTGCCTAAAATCAGAAAATTTATCTGAGATTGTTTAAGTTCGTTGTAATCTACATTGAACATAAAATTATTTAGTGATAGACTACGAAATTTATCCATCGGTTACTACTAATATGTCTCCAGACAGACCAAGGGTACCTTATCATACCATCTACACACGCGCTTACTGTCTCAGAAATTTTACCAATTTCAACTCACTATTATTTACTTGTAGAATCAATAAATATAAGAAATATTTTCCACATTCTCATCCTTATATGTATATACACTCACAATACAGTTGAAAACGAGATTCGCTCACATTATATACAAGATAATGCCTTGCATATTATTATTGATGGTCCCATAATATGGTGTTGGTGTATCCAGAAAAACATCTTTGTGATATGAACTAAACAATGGTAGATGTGTGTAGGTACTTAAATTCAAAAGTTTATATATTAAAGATAATTTTCCGGTACAAAACATTTATATATATATATATATATATATATATATATATATATATATATATATATATAACGAAAAACGTTAATTATTACATATCATTTGGAAAAAATATTATTGAAGCAATCAATTTAACTTTTTTAATTAAAGTTATTTGAATTTTTACATAATAAAATAAAGAATGTACAAGATTTACAATATACAGTGTTCTGAGGTAAATCATAAAACGTATCCAAAAATCATTCTCTGCTGAATTTATAGCCGTAAAATGAAACAAACTTGAGTTTTCAATTTACCAATATATAGCAGGTACATTTCGGTTTATTTAACGCCTAGCAATTTTTTTACATTTATTCTTACTGGATCTATATTTTGAAATAAATTTCAAACCAATTCAAAATTTTATATTTGACTTGTATTAAATAAATGGGATGCTAAATAAAAAGCCAGAGTGCCGACAGCTTAGCCCCCAAATCGGGAACAAAAATATGAAATATGGGTGTCGTTGGTATATAATAAAGGTATATTTCTTGATCAAGCTGTGATGACCTGGCCCATTCAAAGACCCATCGTATTTATAACAGGGCATATAAAAGGCCATCCTTTGATCATAATATCCTTTAACTGGCGAGATTTGTTTGGGAGAGGAGAGTGCCAGAGCTCAGGTGTCGAACTCTTCGTTTAACCGCAGTTCAAAAAAATGAGGAGATCGTATGCCTGGTGATTGTATGCTTAGTGATTTTTTCAGTCAGCTCATATAGGCATTCAGATATATATGGAAAACAAACAAAATACTACAAGAAAAAATGTACATGTCTTGCAACATGTTGGTCATTGTTGGAATGAACATAAAATCTTCTAAGTTTAAATTGGATAATTGCAACTCAAACTGAAATTATTTCGTCTAAATCTGACAACATTGTCAGTTGGGTAATCATGATTAACTTAAAGTCTGAAGTTAGATAATAAAAAATAAAAAAATAGATTCTACAGAGTGGCAATTTTTTTAACTAGTGGCTGTCGGCAAATAATATTTAAGCAGAAATCGAAGGTATTGCGTGCCTTAATTACCGAGGTTTTATAACTCTCAAGTAAAAGTAAGTAAGTACGTATGTTTTGATATTGAATAGTTAAAAATTATCTTGAAAAGCATTGGAGGTCAAAAATTAGTTTCAAAATTTCACTACCAACACTTAATTGATTAGCATGTTGATAAATATTATCTGAATTTTATTTAATTAATGCTCGACTTATACTAAATTTTGTTCATTCTTATTCACTTAAATGATTTTCAGAAGCTGCATAAATTAATGGAAGTGATTGAACATTCTTGATAAGAAAAGAAGCAAAATACGGAAATCGAAGTATTGTGAAACCATATAAATATCAAATCCTTGAAAGTTCTTTCGATAAAGATTGAAAGCCCAAAGTTTGCTCCAGCATAACATAAAATCTTGCCTTTTTCTGAATCAAATGATTATGGATCATAGTGGCCAAAGAGAAAATTTCTACAAGTGTTCAGTCTATAATAAGCAATATAGGGATAAAAGCATTCTAATGCAGCGCAGAAGAGTTCACACTGATGCAAAATCGTATAAATGTAAGGATTGTGACAAATCCTTTAAATCAAACTCTTATCTTGTGATTCATCAGAGGTTGCACTCAGGGAAACGTCACTACCAGTGTCCGCATTGTAGCAAAGGATTCACAAGGAGATATAGTCTCGCAGTTCACATAAGAACTCATACTAAAGAACGTCCGTATACATGTCCTACATGTAGTAAGCCTTTCCGACAGCGAAGTGCTCTCAAACGCCACGTTGCAATTCACACAGATGAGAAGCCACACGAGTGTCCTGTGTGCGAGAAGTCATTCCGACATCAAAGTTCTCTCACCCGCCACATGCAAATACACATTTGTAAGAAGACCTACGTGTGTGAGTATTGTAATAAATCATTTCGATTAAGCAGTCATCTCAGATCACATCGAAAGACTCATTACCAGGAACAATCCCACAAGTGTCCATATTGTCATAAGTCATTTAGTAAGATATGTAGCCTAAATGTTCACCTGAGAATACACACCGGTGTACGTCCTTACGTGTGCCGGGAATGTAATAAAGCATTCACAGGCCGATCTGGATTACTACGACATATCAGGACTCACACTGGTGAGAAACTATTCAAGTGCACGGTGTGCGAAAATTCATTCCAACTGAAGAGCCATCTGGTAAGTCATGTGATAAGAATTCACTCCAGTGAAAACTTTTACATGTGTCTGGATTGCAATGAATCATTCCTGCTAAAAAGTCTTCTTATAGCACATCAGAGAATCCATGCAGCCTACAGGTGTCCGGTTTGTAGTAAATCCTTCCCACAGAAATCTACTCTCACAGAACACCAAAGAATCCACACAAAAGAACGTCCTTACAAGTGTTCGGAATGCAATCTATCGTTTCGATTGCAGCGGTATCTCTTGTGGCACGTGTGGATCCATAGTAAAGAAGAACCCTACAAGTGTATGGATTGTAATAAATCATTCCGATTACCCGTTCTTCTCAACAGGCATCAGAAACGTCATCTAAACAGACGTCCGTACAAATGTCCAGTTTGTAGTAAATCCTTCATACATAATTCTTCTTTAACGATGCATCAGAGGATCCACGTTGTAGAACGTTCCTTTGAGTGTAAAGATTGTAATAAAAAGTTTACAACTGGAGCTAATCTCAAAAGTCATCTGATGGTACACGCTGCGGAGAGGCCCTTCAAATGTTTATTGTGTAATAAATCATACAAAAAGAAAGTTTATCTCAAAAATCATCAAAAATTACATTCAAAAGAAAATGCATACGAATGCAGTGACTGTCATTTATTTTTCCCAAAAATGAATGAACTTATAAAACATCAAAGGAAAAACCATAAACCTAGTCGTCGAGTCTACATTTGTTTCGGTTGTAAGAAAGATTTTCCAAGCAAAAGAGACCACGATGAACATCGGAACTATCAGAAGACTGGATGTCTTTACAAATGCGGAACTTGCAGCCGGGAATTTGGCAATCCTAAATGTTTTGCGAACCACTTAGAGACTCATGTCCTGAAGTGTGAAATTTGCAATGAGGGATTCAATGAAAAAGCTGATCTTGTTAGGCATATAAATTCCCACGAAAATAGTACTGATAAAATCGTCGATAACACTGTTATTCCTATGATGAAGTCGATAATATCTTTGCACCCTGTGAATTGCGATAAATCAACGCAAGCAGATCTTGATGCTATGGCACCAGAAGATCAATTTCATCAAAGCGGGGAGCATGAAAAAATAGGCTTCCAAGAAGGTGAATTCAGAATGGATGGGAAGACATCGGAGCCTGCCAAAACTCACAAATGCATGAAGTGTGGGGCACATTTCGATAAACTTGGTCCATTCCTTATACATGAGAGCACCTGTGAAGGAAAGGAAGATGCAATTAAAGAAAGCACTGATCTTGTACAGCATATTGATACTCACAAAAGGAGTATAGTTAACACTGTGCATTGCGATAAATCAACGCAAGCGGATCTTGAATATTGTGATATGCAATCAGAAGACAAGTTTCACCAAAGTGAGGAATGTGCAAAAATAAGTCACCAGGAAGTTAACCTTGGAACACATGGGAAGACCCGTGAGCCAACCGAAGCTTTCAAGTGCACGAAATGTGGTGCTCTTTTTGATGAACTTGATGCGTGCCTTAAACATGTAGACGCTTGTGAAAGAAAACAATGTGAACTTAAGGAGAGCGATAATCTTATTCAGCACGGACATTCCCCCGTCCATGACCCAGAGTATTGCGATAAATCAACGCAAGCAGATGACATGGGTATGCAATTAGAACATAAACTCTACCAAAGCGAGAAGTGTGAAGAATTAAGCAGCCAAGACAATAAAGCTGGAGGACACTGGAACACCTCTGAACCTGCTAAAACATTTAAGTGCACGAAATGTGATACAGTTTTTGACAAATTGGGCCCTTGCATTATACATGAGGCTTCTTGCAAAGGTAAAGAATAACTTGATAAAAATGTTTGCTTTCCATAATTATAGAAATAACTTTAAACTATAGAAAATTCAAATTTAAAATGTAGAAATATTCACAAATATTCAAATTTCCTACATTTCCTGCCATAAGTACATAATTTATGCAGAAGAATTAATTTACTGTGCTTTGACATAAGGAATGAACTATAAATTTTATTTCCAAATTTTTAGAAATCTTTTAAAATTTTAAAGAAAATGCATATGGTTCAAATTTTTTACCATGGTATATTTTCTGTTTATTACTATTTGATTATTCTACTACTTTTATAAAAGTTAACTGAATAACTATAGAACGTAATTAGAGCTCAGCTTTAATGAAAGTTCGTTTTGTTTGAAAAGACGGAGGATATATAGTTTGATAGGAAAGACAGAGAATATTTTCCTTTTCTAATGTGCTTCATTAATATTAAAAAACTTAGGTGTTTTAGTGTAAATATCTTGTTGATAGTTAGAGGTTAAAAATATTTTTATCTCTAAATTGAAAATGCTTCTGTTTATACAAAACTTAACTTTTAAATTTCTTTCGTTACTAATTATTGATTGGGAATGTGCTTTGTCAAAAATTATTCTTAGTGTGATATCGTAGAAAATTTCTGTTTGCAAAAAGAATAATACTTAAATTTTTTAATTTGTTTTTAGCAATGTTAAATATTTTATTGTATTTTTATATGTAAAATGTCTGCCTCTTTTGTAATAATAAATGTTTTAATTTTTATTGTCTCTTATGACTTATTCGCATAAATAACTTGCCAGAACATTTTGCGAGTTTTATATAAACTAAATAAACACACAAATGTAAATCACCAGAATTATTTTACGAGAATGATTTATAATCTGTAGTATAGAAACTTGAATAAGGTTTTGTGAAAATTTCTTAATTTATGTCCATTTAATGAATGAAGACTTTACCGTAATATCAATATATAATATTTTGTTATGTAAATAAAAATATTTTGTTATATGAATCAATCTATATCCTGGCAATTTTCATTTTTTTTAATTAGAAATACTTCGATTTTACAAAATTATCAGTATTACGCACATTTCAGCTTAATATTTCAAGGATAAGCTTTGGAAACTTTTTAAATAAACTTGTTGATTCGAATTCAAGCTGTAATCAACTAAGATTTTTCAACTTATATCAGTCTACTTTAAAGGACTTTATATATATTCGAATAAAATATCTGTTTTATTTAACTGTCTTACAGAGTTTAAAAATGAAAATACAATCTGCATTTCAGAGACTGTTAAAGTCAAGAACATTAAACAAAATCTAATAGCACTAAATGCTATTTTATTAACAAATTACCGTTATCAATAGTTCTTATTTAAAATGAGCACACACATCTGACACATTCTCAACTTCCTAGTTTTATAAGTGCCATTTTATATTTTAAATCACAACGGTGAGAAAAACTAATTTTAAATGTATTAAATCATATTTTCATAACTTTCTGTTGAGTGTTTAATATAGAATGAATTTGTAGTTTATATACCTAGGCTGTCTCCGCTTGAACTTTTTATAATTATTCTTTCTCTATGAATGCAATTTTTAGCTTGAGTAAAAAGTTTGAGTGATCTGAGGTTTGTAGCTCTTTTTGCAGAAAATTGCATTCTACAATTTTAAAAATGGTAAAATTTCTTAAAATATTTTGAATTAAATAATGGAACTTCTAATAACATAAAACATATAATTAAAAAACATTAATATAATTTTTAAGAGGCTTTGTCTATTCACAAACTCACCGAGATTAATATTTCGCCAATTTTTTTTTAAAAAATTAACACACTATAGTAAATTAGCTAATGACACACAAAATATTTTTTGACATATTACACACTATATTTTCTGAAAAAGGCCAAACCATATTTTTGATTTTTATAAGCACCATATCACCAATTAATATTTTGATTCTTTAGCAAAGATCTTAAGATGGGGTTACAAAATCCAAAATAACCAGTGATTTGAATGAAAAATCATACTTGCTTATTTCAAATGAGGTAATTTACTTATCACAAGCAGTAATTACTGTAGATGTAATTTTTTTAATAATAAAACTGCAAAAATTATCAGAGCATAGGAATTTTAGACATTCCTTTAAAAACATTTTTTCTTTCCATTGCAGAAGAAAAGAAAAATTATAAATCTGAACTGAAATTTATATACAAGTTATGAAATTTTATACCTTATCAATTTGACACAAATGAACGGAATAAAAAGAAATGGCAATAAATACAGCAGTTGTTTAAACTGGGGAATAAAATGTTTATTTTCAAGTTCGAAAATTTTCCTTGTTTTAGATAAAAATCGAACGTTTTGTATAAAAACTATCCAAAAGAATACATGTGATTGGATGGAAACTATTCTAAATGGCATGGTAAGATTTTTTTTTCCAACTGCGGGCACTTGGGTGACCAACCCTATGCCAAAACAAGGCTAGAAACTGCAACTCATTTGTCGTTATCCAGCGGACACCTGTGAAACAAATCACGGAGACGAGTTGCGTTGCTCGCGCCATACCACCACAAACACATTTATAGGGTGGGGCACATTCATATATGATCACAGAAGAAAGGATAAAAATACAAAAAGCAGAGAAGGAGTAACATCCATGCCCGAACCAGGACTCAAACTCGGGTCCCACCTCTCAGGAGTCAGGAATGCAAACCACTCAGCAATCGGTCAGCCGGCATGGTAAGATTAGCTGCAGAGAAAGAAAATGCTAAACTCAAGAATGTGATACGCGAAAAAAGGTATTACTGCTGTTATATGGACCAAACATAGAAGCTAAAATACACGTAAATCAAATTTATATCATCTTTTTAGTCGGAAGATCTTAAAATTTAAATATTTCACTGAATAAAAACAATAAAGTAAAATGGCATACTTAATCTTTTGTCAACAATTAAATTTTACTTTTGTTTTATAGTTAACATTCTAATGTATAGTAGGGCTACTGTCGTTTGATCGCATGCTTTTCAAATGTATGTGATAAAAAATATTCCATTTTGCATACATTACTTTTTAATTTTGTTATGTTTGTTCTATAAGATTATAATCTTATAGAACAAACGCCCTTTAACTCCCTGGTCCTAACTTATGGTGGAAAATATATACAGTATCCAAAATGATTATTTGTACTCCACTTTTTTTAAAAAAGTTTAGAAGCATATAAGCATACAAACTTGGAAAATTTCTTGTAAAAAGTATATTTGTAGACCTATATCTCCGGTAAGTATTACAATCATTTAATGTTATTTTTCACATGATAGTTAATTTTTTGGATAGTTTGTATTTTATAAACTTTGAAGGTTAGAGAGAGAGAGAGAGAGAGAGCTTTTTGACAGTAAAGGTCACTCTCATAGAAAATTTGAGAAATGGCCACGAAATCAAAAGAAGTCTCTTTAGACATGAAAACTCATATTGTCAGTCGTAATAAAAGGAGAAAATCTTATCTCTAAATTCAAAAGATGGTTAAGTTACCCTTTATAAAACTATTGGTTATATCATATGAAAATATAAAAATACTGGACGCGTTGTAAATGAAAGCAAGCCAGGTGGCCCGAGTAAATTAACTTTAAGAAATAAACGAAGTATTGTTAAAGCAACTATTAGAAAAACACAAACTTCTGCTCAGAAAATTGCAGAAGACCTTCTCACATCTTCTAACATTAGAGTGGCCACTCAAAAAAGAAATATGTTACATAGTGCTGGTTTAAAAAGCAGAATTCCGAGAAAAAATCCAATGATCTCTGAAATTAATAGAAAAAAACGCCTAGAATTTGCTATGAAATACAAAGACAAACCGATGGACTTCTGGAAAAAGGTTATTTTTTCAGATGAGAATAAGTTTGAAATTGTTTCACCCCCTAGTATCCGAAAAATCTGGCGAAATAATAAAACAGTCTTTGATAGTAAAAATGTACTTCAAACCCTAAAACATGGTGGTGGAAATGCGATGGTTTATGCTGTGTAGCTCACGGCGGAGTTGGAAAATTACACTTTATTGACACAAAAATGACAGCTTTAGGTTACATTGATGTGTTGCGGCATAACTTATCAGACAGTTCTAGGAAACTGGGCATCGGAGGCACTTTTTATTCTAACACGATAAATATCCAAAACACACTGTGATAGTTACTAAAACATGGTTGTTTTATAATGAACCAAGTCGCCTTGAAACTCCACCACAATCACCGGATATAAATCCAATTGAACATTTGCAGATGCTACTGGATGCTCAAGTCCGAAAAAAATATTAAAAGTAAAAATAGTTTGAAAGTAGCATTCATGTGGAAGCTTGGGAAGAAATATATAGATCAAGAAACCACCAAAAAGTTAAAATAATCAAAACCAAGATGTGTTGAAGCAATTGTAAAAGCCAATGGAATGCATACAAAGTATTAAAATAATTATAATTATGTTTAAAATTTGTCACTAAATAAGTATACAAACACTCTTTTTGTATAGTTTCGATAAAATTTTATTCATTAATCAAATAAAGTTTGTGATTGTTTTTTTGTTAATGTTTTATTATTATTTTACCTCATTAGAATATATTTCTACAATTTGAACTTAGTTACCTTATTTTATTTTGCTATAAAATTCAAAAATTGAAGTGTACAAATAAACATTTTGTCAACTGTACCTAGCTTTTGAGGAAAAACTACAATTAGACAAAAAATAACACTTAAGTTTATTCAAAACTTTTCCACCCTGTAATTAGAACTGATATATAAATTTTCTAAAGAATAATGGATTGAATTGGATAGGATACTCAATGCTTGAAATTTATCGTTAGTAATTGTAAAGTTATAAAAAAAAAACTTGTAGTCGGGGGGATTCTATTTATCTTCATTTATTATAGATTGTGTTTAGGGAGCAATGAAAAGCAAAGTACTGCTATGCTTAAAACCATTACCTTTCCAAAAATAAATGAAAAATAAAAATATTGGCTTTCTTTAAAAAGGAATCTCGGAAAAAAAAGGGAGTAATATTCTTTAGTTCCAATGTTTACTTTTAGATGAGAATTTTTTTATGATAGATAAAGAACTTTTTCTTCTTTTCTTGAAACGAGAGATTTGATTTGGTTAGTTTTCTAAATTGACAGGGGACATACGGCTTCAAATGGTTTCCAAACCACTAAAAACATACAAGCCGAAGGTATATTGGAATCTACTAACTGATGAACCGAAGCCTCAGCCATTCGGCTTCCAGCTCGAAGCCTTGAAACGAAGAGAATGTTTTAATACAAAATGTTGCATAGCTTAAGTTATTTACGTAAGCAATTTTACAAATTGGTTTTAATTAAGTTTAAAATCAATTACAAACAATGTAATAAAATATCGATATAAAACAGTTTTCAGTGTAAATTAATCAACGACCGAAACAACATGATCTAAGTTTCAAAGAAGTCCGTAAGGCGACCTTTCATTTATTACCGAGGAAAAAATCAGATTACAAACATAATCGGGTTTTACTTATAAAAACACTTGTCCCCCTCCCACCTATTTATTCTTTGAGAGCTACGGAAATTTCTGTACTTAAAAAGATAAACGTAAGCACTCGAGCATTTTATAGCAGTTTAAAAATGCTGAATATTTGACTCAATTTATTATGAGCGCTTCTTATATGAGGGCCACGTTGGTTAGTTCGTTGTTCTCATTATTTGAAGATAATTAGTTTGAATTTCTCTCTGTTTAACCGAAGATCCACCGTATTCACTTAAGGTTGCTGGAGCACGTTAAATGGGTCGTGGTCGCAATGTGTTCCAAATAAAATGATGCTTTAGGGAAGGACAAGTCCAGTATCGAAGGTTTTGTGTTGGTTCCTCCTTCTAAATTACTTCCGACTGATTCCATTTTAGTGCAACAATGAGCTTGTTACAGGCATGCATGTTGGTGCAAAAATTTCTTACACAATTCTCTGGATTTTATCCAATTTTTCTTTTTTATCACTAGCTATGACAAGATATCAGACTAGAAGTACTCTATTTTTCAAAAAATTGAATTACTCAATTGTTTACTATTTATAAATAAATGTAAGTATTTAGTTTATAGACAATAAAAAAATTGACAATGAAAAAGGTTTGCATATATTCTGCAGAATATATTGTTATAAGCTCATAATTTACGAGACTCGACAATATAAATCCTGGTTATATTCTCCATTAACTTGAGATAATAAATTAATGTGTTGTTTGATTATAGAATACAGAGAAAAGTTTTATGTGTGTATTTGCTCTATAAATATAATTTCTCAACATTTTTATTTCGCTTCCTTAAAATACAGCGGAGGGAATATAAAGCCTGAACAAGACCTTCATTTCATTTAAAAAATTATTTAAAATGTTAATTAATTTTTCTTAAAATTAACATCAATATTTTCAATTAACATGAAAACTGCTTATGTTATACTATTTTTGTAATTTATTTTCAAATTGTAGGTGACAAATTTTATGCGATGGAGTATTTCTTCAATCAACTATTTAATATGGAATGAAAAATATAAACTAAAATATCACTATGTCTTTCTAATATTAAGGCCCATCTGATATCTTGTAACTGTGATATTACATACATATATAGATAGATAGATGAGTAGACATTAATTGATTATGACCTTCGGCTCTCACCGAAAAGGCTCGAATTCGAAGGTCAAACAAGGCTTGTTTTTAAAACTGGCGAAGAAGTCGGACTTTCTGCCTGTAAAAGATTTCCGTTGTGACAAAAAAAAAAAAAAAAAAAAAAAAAAAAATGTGCACCCTCCAGTGTGGTCGTGAAGAAAAGATGAGAGGAGGAAGTGTGAGGGCTGGCTACCCTCTCTCACTGAGACCTCTTTGGATATACTTTGAGAGCATTCCGCCGAGTTCTTCGGCAGTTAATGGGAATTACTATCTATTTAAGGGAAGCTCAAATTTGGTATCGTCTTCTGGCCGGAAACCACATATGCTTAAAAATTACTATTTTCCGACTATTCCGCAAAATGGCGGATTTTATAACGGAAAGGGACACGAACTTTTTCGGCTAATTTTGAGAAATAGTCATGGCAAATATTTTGAGTATATAAGGGATGTAAAAACTGTCCTATGACAGGGAATTGTAGTTAGCTACTTTTTCCGGCCTGCAGATTCGTGCTATGTGGGTTTTAAAAGGTAGCCAAGAAGGACTGTGGCAATGAATGTGTTTAACACATAAAAATAATGTATGAAAGTGGCAAAAAGTGTGTAGTCTTTTTATTATCCTAATCTTTAAGGCAATGAATGTGGGATCTATTGCGGCAGTCCACCGCTTTAGTGACGATGTGAAAGCTTGTTTTTAAGAAATAATTATAAAGGAAATGGTGTGTGAATGGTGCGTATTAGTGTAATGAGACAAGGGTCAATACACCGCACAAAAATTAAATATAAGATTGAGGGAGGCGTCCAGCTGTCAATGCAAAAATGGAAGTGGAGCGTGTTTGTCTGGTTTAAATATCAAAGTGGGAAAGTTCCAGCCTTGGGAGAACAGGGTTAGCCTGCCCTTGGTCAGTGGAAATTCTGCTGACCGCCGCGACAGGAAAATTAGTAGCTGCGCGGTGATGACGCGGCTGTTTTTGGTCGTGCTTATGAGAAACGACCCCGCAATGCTGTGCGCTTAGAAAAGTGGGTGAAAGGGAGGTGAGAGGCCTTCGAGAAATCCTCCCCTTTCCGATTTTGATTGTGTATGCAGTCCGATGGATTGAGGGACCGTAGGATTGAGCCCCTTCGTTGGTCCGATCTCTTGGAAGCCTGTGATTCACGGCATGTTGGAGTAGGGCGGACTACATACTGGAAGCCTTGCGGGTTACCCTTGACTGCAGCGTGGAAAGGGTGGCGGATCCGTGTCGGGGACGGCCCAGGCGGTCAAACTGGAAGAAACCAATTAAGTTTGGTAGCTGAGCCGAACAAAGCTCAAACTGTTTTCTTTTTATGGTGACATTGTTTATTGATAACACAAAAGCGTATATCATGAATAAAAGCCCTAAAAAAAAGTTCTAAAATTGCGAAAAAACGCACTTTTCAGTGCGACCTTTTAAAGCTATGTCGACGATATAACGTCGATACCAGTGTCGTTGAGGAACTGGTCGAGCATCTCGCTATGGCACGTGTGGAAGCAGCCCCAAAAAAGAGCTCGGATGCGAAACCAGCAATGGTTTCGATTGAAACTCAAACAGAGCCCGAAAAGGCCTGTATTGAGGAAAAAGGTGTCCAGGCAAGAGAAAGTTGGACGAAAGTTTCTCGAAAGAGAAACAAGTCCAAGAAGGCGGAGACTCAGAAGAGTCCCAATGTAAAGGCAGGAGAGACCCCCTGCAGCTAAGCCGGCTAAAACAGGCAGCACCGGAAAGGACCCAATCAGGTCCTACGCGGATGCAGCCAAGAGCAAGGGGAAAAAGAGGGCATCAACGAATGCCCTCTTAGTGTACCCAAAGCCGGGTAGCGAATTAACCTCTGATGGGGTTAAAAGTGAGTTAAAAAAAAGCCATCGACCCCAGGAAACTGGGCGTGGCAGTGCAAGGTCTAAAACCCCTTAACAATAACGGAGTTGCGATCGAGTTGAAGAACACTGAAGATCGCAACAAAATGTCAGTAAAAATCAAAGAAGTTCTAAGTGAGAAAGTAGAAGCTAGGGAGACAGCACGGAGACTCCCTAGAATAATGATCTATGACTTGCCGGGAGAGGACGGCGAGCAAGAGGTCCTAGAGGGCCTAAGAGAGCAGAATGAGATCCCTGAGGGCCACATGAAAGTGGTCTTCAAGCTTAAAGGCAATGGGTCAGACAAACATTGGGTGCTTGAAACGGCGCCTGAGGTTTTTAAGGCCTTCATCAAGAAGGGTAAAGTCAGCTGCGGCTGGCAAAAGCACAGGGTAAAGGAATTCCTTGAGCCCACGAGGTGTTTTAAATGCTGTAGGTTTGGCCACCTACAATCAAAATGCCCAGAGAAGGCTCAAACCTGCAGTGTTTGCGCAGGTGAGCACACCTTTAAATAGTGCCCAAAGAAGGAAGTTCGCTGCGCTAATTGTGATAGGGCGAACAAACAGTTTAAATTGAAATTGGCTTGCGGACATAAGGCGGTGGACCTTCGCTGTCCGCAATACAAAAGGAAATGTGAGAGAATCCGTTCCCGCACCAATTATGGTTGATACGACCAACAGCTTAGAGTATGGCATTTTGCAGATTAATCTCGCAAGATCGAGGGCCGCCACTCTGGAGATATTAAAGGAGTCGGAAATGGGTTCGTCCGAAATCCTTCTCCTGCAAGAGCCGTATTTGGTGGACGGCGAGATTGCAGTCTTTCCACAGACATGCTCGGTGGCTCACATCGCCGACGGAATGGCTGCGGTTGTCGTTAACAACACCAAACTCAGCGTCTGGATCAGACATGTGGATACTTATATCGTAGCGGTAGTGATCAAAGATCTGCGCCAATCGCTACTGGTAGTATCAGTCTATGTTCCTCCAAGAGCAGACATTGGTGGCTTCTTAGAGACCCTCGAAAAGATCATACGGTTCCACACGAGGGTCCTCATAGGAGGTGACTTTAACACGAGGCATCAAA
Organism: Latrodectus elegans; assembly: GCA_030067965.1. Lineage (NCBI taxonomy): Eukaryota > Metazoa > Arthropoda > Arachnida > Araneae > Theridiidae > Latrodectus > Latrodectus elegans. Next base: position 10,817,621 of record CM057820.1, read on the forward strand.
TGTGGGATCCTGAGTGTCCGTCTAGAGTGGGGACGAAGCGAGGGGAAGCCCTTGTGGAGTTTCTTATTCGAAACGACCTCGTAATATTAAATGATGTGACCTCCAGGCCGACCTTTGAGACTGTGAATGGGAGGAGCTGGATTGACCTGTCGGTGACGACGGGTGCTCTACAGTCGTCCTTCTCGTCGTGGAAATTGGTTGAAAATTGCTTAAGCGATCACAACTACATCTCCTTCAGGCTTAGCACCTAAGCTTTTGCAGAACATTAATAATGGTAAATATAGACTAGGGAAACTTCGCCTTCAGAGATTGGGTGCAGACTTTAATAAAAAAATACCCGATCTCAACGATAAGATCATTCGAGCTAAAGAGGGCAAAGACCTAGACGAGGTAGTGGAAAACATTACCCAGGTGCTACAGGGGATCTGCGAAAGAAGGCTTCGGCCTCGCTCTAGCACGACCGCTAGAAAGCAGGTTCCATGGTGGGATGACGAGCTAACAATGCTACGGAGTAAAACACGAGCGTTGAGGAGGCGGTTTCAGAAATGTTCCGACTCCGATGAGCGCAAGGCCAGAAAAACGCTGTACAATAGATCTGCGGCCCAGTATAAACGACTTATTCTATCGAAAAAAGAGTCGAACTGGGACAAATTCTGCCAAAAGCAAATGAGATCAAATGTGTGGTCTCTGCCATACAAGCTAGCGGTTGGTAAAGTTGTCAAAAGCACATCAATGAGTAGTGTCAAATTGCCTGACGGGACTCTGAGCAATAGCGAAGAGGAAACCTTGAAAACGATAGTAGCTGGTTTATTCCCTGTGGATGAATCGGACCAAGAGAGTGTAGAGCAAAAAGGCATGAGGAGTATAGCGGACTCCTATTGCGGTGGATGTGACGACCTACCATTTACTAAGGTGGAGATCAAGTCGGTAGTCAAATCTATAACAAAGAAAAAGGCCCCGGGACCCGACAGTATCCCGGTCGAGGTGGTGCAAACTATATTCGAGAGTAATCCAGGAATGTTTGTACTCCTCTTTAACAAATGCCTATTTCTAAAGCATTTCCCAAGATCTTGGAAACATGCCAAGTTGGTCCTATTTTGGAAGCAAGAAAAGATCGCGTCTGAAGCGCGATCCTACAGGCCGATTTGTCTACTGTCTAGTTTAGGCAAAGTACTGGACAAACTCCTAACTCAAAGATTATACCATCATCTGGTGAAGTCGCAGGCACTTCACCCCACCCAACATGGCTTCAGGCCGGGCAGTTCGTGCGACACGGCGCACGTGTGTCTTAACGACACAATCAGGTATTTTTAGGAGACAGGAAAGTACGTTAGTCTAATTTCGCTAGATGTACAGGGTGCTTTTGATATCGTGTCTAGACCTGGAGGAATGTTCCTCCTTGGCCAAGCACGATGTCCACAAAACATATATATGCTGGTGAAGTCCTATTTGGAAGACAGGAAGATAATATTTAAAGGCTCGAGAGAAAATTTGATTTTCGAATCCAGCAGAGGAGTACCGCAGGGGTCATATAGTGGACCACTATTCTGGAACATTGTTGCAGACAGCGCATTGCGACTGGACATGCCGAATGAAACGAGGCTTCTAGCCTTCGCTGACGACATGCTGCTGGTCGCAGCTGGTGACTCAAGAGCAAAGCTCGAGAAAAATGCGGAAGTCGCCCTTAATGCACTCAGCAAATGGGGAAAGACATTTAAGCTGGTTTTCAATCCGAGCAAAATGGTGGCCCTCACGGTCACCAGAAAGCGGAAATTGAAGATACCGCCAGTCTTCCGATGGGACGGAACCTCCATAAAGTCCGTGCAGGAGCTTCAGTTCCTGGGTGTAAAATACGATAGCGCTCTCACATTCAACTCCCACTTAAAGGAGGTGAGACAAAATATTGTGAATGTCACAATGGCACTCCAACGAACGGCCAGGGTTCTCTTCGGGCGCGAGCCTGAATTACTCAAACGCCTATATAGGAGTGGTACCGAAAGAATGGCTCTTTTTGGTGTAGGGGCATGGGGACACAGATTGGATTGTAAGACCTTCTGTGGCCACCTACAGAGTGTTCAAAGACCGGCACTCATGGCATTCACAAGATGCTACATGACAGTTTCTACAGCTGCCGTACAAATACTAGCGGGCGTCCTACCGCTAGATATTAAAGCAGGCATAGAGTATGCAAAGCTGATGGTATTGGTGGAGCGCAGGCCATATATCTTTCACGAGGTAAATCTGCGGCCAGACGACATTGAGCAGAGGGTAGACATTCTGTCATGTCACCCTGCGGAGCGTTGCAGCGTACCTTTTGATAGCGAAAAGCCTACTGGCGAGGGTCTGGAAATCTTTACTGACGGATCAGGTATTGATGGTAAAATTGGTTTAGGGTTCACCATCATGTACTTTGGGCATGAGATTGTTACATTTGGTGCTAGACTTGGCGACGAGAACTCTGTCTTCCAGGCGGAAATATCGGCGCTGGGGCTGGCGCTAGAGTGGCTCAAATACACCCAGGCAACAACACTTGTCATTTATACAGTGATTCGTTGTCTTCCCTTTACTCCCTGGCCGATCCGAATAACCATAACATCTTGGTTAATAAAGCGAAGGACTCATACCAGGAAGCCATTTGTGAAAGAGAGGTACGCTTACATTACGTGCGTGCACACGTAGGCACTTTCGGAAACGAAAGAGACGATGTACTGGCCAAAGAGGCTGCGAATCTTCCAGAGCCAACGCTGGACCTGTCACGTCCAAGGTTGTACCTGATAAAGGTGCTGCATAAAGAAGCACTGCGCGTATGGCAACTGAGATGGGAAAATGAAGAGGTGGGTCGCCAGACCTACAAATTCTTTGAAACTGTCTCTGATAAAAGAGTTCTCGGTAATGCTATCGTTGCCCAAATAGTGAAAGGACACGGACGTGTACCGGAATACCTTCATAAACGAGGGTATCCGATAAGCGAATTATGTCGCTCGTGCAATGTTGTGGGAGACTGTCTCCACTTCGTGCTGACTTGTACCAGGACCTCGGAGGAAAGGAGCAAACTGGTGTACAAGAGCGAAAGCTTGAGTACCATCCTGGACCAGCGCAACTGGTCTATCTTGAAAAGGATAATGTCCATTGCGTCGGATGACATTCCAATGATGGAATACCAGCGCGCTTCTGACGATGGTCCGGTCGAGAGCTGGGATATTGAGGAATAGAATAGGACTTGACGGTTCGTAAAGGAATTGATACAAATCTTCTACGAGAGTTTTTGCCAATATAAGTGAGTGGGTGCCGGCATGTCAACACGCCTCATCAAGGTATGGTTCTGTGGCTCGTCTACCGAGGCAGGTGGCGGCTGTTGGAAGGTAGACTTGAGTTCATAATCTTTCGAGTTGCAAGGTATCAAAATTAGTTATAGAAGCCTCAGCTTCTGGCATTAAGCGTTGCAAACTCGATCCCCTTCTGTCCTTCTGTTACTGTCCGGTTTCATTGTCAATAAATGTTCCCTTCTTTTGCTTGTTGTTGTCCTTTCTCCTGAACAACGGATTGAAACGTGCGGCAAAAAATTGTAGTCATAATTTTTAATAAAAACCTACGCATTTTTGTATTTGTTAATATTTAATCTTTTGATTATCATGCTTAGTTGCTTGGTAAAAATCTGAGAACATCTATTTGTTTCAATTTTCTGATTAGTTTCATTAAATTTTCATATTTTCCCACAAAAATACCAAAACACGGCCTTATAATATACAAAATTATTAAATTAAAAGCATTCTTAATGCATTTTATTCTGCAACACAATTTTCAGGCCACATATAATATACAAATATTCATTCACTTGCGTTATAATGAGCACATTTATCATTCGTAAATCAAGAGGGAGCAATTATATGAACTTCTGGTTAAGTCAACATGTGACACACATTATAAACAGAAACTAGGTTATTAATCACAACACACTTATATACGAGGTTTGTATTTTTAATAAGCCTTACTGGTTTTATTTTTTCTTACTTCATTAGGTTTTATATTATTGTTCACGTGAGCGAGTATATAAATGAATAATTTGCCAAAACAAAGAGAAAGAAATTTGCATGAATCCACCATAGATAAACTGTTTTCGACATGAGAGCTAACCAGAATGGAATTTACAGTTTAAAAAGGACACTTAAAGATTATAAATATTAACCTCCGAGGTTAAGGTGGAGATCGAACCTTCCGACTCTTGAATGTATACCAAGAGTGCTAATTATTGAAGTGTGGCAACGCGTATATTCATTTTATATGTAGTCGATATACTTCTTAGTAATATGTTAAAATATAGAGATATTTATCGTTTATTAGTTCAAAAAATTATTTCAGTGTATATTATAATTGAGGTATGCATGAAGGCGTGCATAACTGCAGGACATACACGTTGTAGTATTACTTCCTAACCGCCGTGAAACAGATAAAATAACCTTTCCAATCTATTTGAAAAGAATAAATACTTCTAAAGTCAGCAAAACTTAAATTTAGCTAATAAGGCAAAAAAATATATTAAATTTCTATAAGTTTAAAGAAATTATAAAATTTTATTTCATAGCCCTAATTGTAATTCAATAAATAATATTATAAATTTTGGTTCTTGAACAAGACATTTTTTAAATTTAAATTGAGCTTTTTTTTCTCCATTTAGTTTCTCGTGACTAGATACAATCCAAAATTATATAGTTGGATCTTTTTGTGTCATATCCACACGCAAAATTCCTTGGACTTCAAAATAAATACTAATCCACGTATTGTTGTTGTTGCCCCAGTGTGCTTCCCTGAGTTGGGCTCTACCAGTTAGACTGGAGCAGTCGAGTTGAGTCTTCGTGATTTTTGATTATGAAACAGGGAACCAGCAGAAGAGCCCCTTGCATTTGGCCGGCCATCCCCAGGTATCATTTCACTTGGAGGCCATGACGTCTAGTTTTAAAGTGCCATAGGCGAACACGACACACCTTCGGTTAAGCCGGGATTCGAACTCACTGCCTTATGTTAATGAGAACGATCCCTAACAAACCAGGCCACCGCGGCCTTACTAATCTATGCTGTGGGTGGTAAAAAGAAAGAAGCTTGGAGTCCAAAAATGAGGTTGTGAAAAATTTAAATGAGTATGATTTAAAATATACTGGAGTCACCGATGATAAAAGCAATAACAAAATTTTAAAAAATTAGATACTTGACTTAAAAGAACAAAAGTGATTGAAGTGAAAAGAAATGATTTTTTAAGAATTCTATAAAATAAATTGAAGGAAATAGCAAAAAAAAAAAAAAATCATGTGTTATAATAAAAACAATAGGAAAATACTGGGAAAAATGTTTTTAGAATTCAATATGTTCTGGGTCATGGCCCTCTATTGACAAAAATAATTTATATCCTTTCGTAAAAAATGTTTTGAATTCAGAAGTCAGTATGTTGAAAATCAAAGCATTTAGTGACCTTTAAATTTTAGGAGATATGGTGGTATTTTGAACACAACACACATAATAGTAGAAACACTTTTGTCTTTATTTGCACCCAAGAAACATTATTTAACGCTTATTAACGATATTGTAGGGAAATTTGTTACTCCTGAATTAAGCTCTTGAGGAACAGCATCACATGCATGGTCTGAGGTTCAAACCCCACCGAGCGAAAGATGAAATGGAAAGTGGCCCAATTATTAATCCTTACTTCATTTAAATTGTTTTAATTATAAATTTCCTGACTATAAATTCTTGTTTTATTTATATTGTTTTTATTTTCTATACAATTCTATTTCTAGAAAATTCCTAGACTAGAATATTCTGGAATGCCGATCCAGAGTATTCAACAACTGCATATAAGTTGAGGTTCAATTCATAAAATCTTTTTTCCTCCGACTCTAAATTCTACACGAGTGATAACATTATCTAAGCGACAATATTATAGAACAAATTGTTCCTAAATTAAATAGTGAAGATCAAAATAATTATTTTCACCCAAAATTAGAAGGAAATAAGCATCTACAGGATGCCAAAATTTAGTAAAAAAGGTTCAATATTCTGTATAAAAATAAATTAGATTCCTTCAAATGGAATTCCGTGGAAAATTCGGAGAAAAAAAATTTCCTCATTCAGCTGATAAAAATATTTACAATAAAAAATTGCAGAAAAATTAAATGTTCATATACAAATGTGCATCTAAATAAAATTTCTGAAAAACTTTTCATTCAAAAAAGCTATAGATATTAATAAAAATTATAAATTTTATAATTAAATTAAGGTGTTATATATAAATATATATAAATGACTATGGTTTGGACAGTGAGAAAATTTCGCGATTTTCTAATTTGGTCTCCAAAAACATAGGTATTAAAACAATCAAATTTAGAATTTAGTTCAATGAATTCAAACGAAAATTAAGTTAAAAGATTTTTATTTGCCGGCCAACTTGTCTAATGGTCAGCGTGCCTGACTACGGATAGGAAGGTCCTGGGTTCGAATCCCGGTTCAGGAATGGATGTACTTTCTCTCTCCATCCTGTCTTTGTCCTTTCCTTGTGAATGAAGTATGAATCATGCCTACCCTATAAATGGGTCCCTATGGCATATGTGAGGGTGCAATGGTGGGCCACCCCCTGGGGTGCACCCAGGGCAACGCTTCGGCGGCAAAGAGGTCGCTGTTTTTGACCTGTTCCTTGTGCATAAGGGGACAATACATCCCAACATAACTCTACCGTTGGAAAAAAAAACTAATTTTGACTGTCTTTCTACAGAAATAATTGATAATCGCAGTCCTAGATTGAACGCACTCGACTAGCAAGCGAAAAGGACATTATAGTCCGAACATTATAGAACTCTTGATAAAAAATCTAAGTATGCACATGCACATAATGTATATGCATATGAATATTGTACACACATAATTTACTTTTCGTTTTCTAAGAAAAATTACTTAAATACTTAAAGGTGTTTTATGTAAACTTTAAATTTGTTTCCTGCAAAGTAACTTTTGGTTTCTTTCTTGGCACTGTCGGCATGATTAGTTGCATTCATCTGCTACTGATTATGAAGTTTTGTGTGGTAAATTTTCCTTGAAAGAAAATTTGCGGAATGGACATCTATGGATCTGTGAAAATAATAAACTATTGATATCCACTATATACATCTGGACAATTGCTAAGGACGGATAACACTATCATCTATAGAAACCACAAAATGAAAGGAAGCAAAATGTGGAAAATTAGAATAAGTGATGGATATAGTAAGAAGAAGTGTGCGTATGCAAATTTTTTTCCACGTCTGTTCACCACGTGATTGCGTTCATAAGAAATTTAAAGGTTTTGACGCGTGTGGATAGTTGTTGTTTCAGGTCAAAGTTTTACAGGAAAGATTTAATAAACGAACTTGAAATTTTTGGCATGCCTCTCCGACATCACTTAGATGATTTTATGCGTGGTCGAATTATCGGAAAGATCGAAGAAGGGCGAAAAATAACAGATGTTGCCAGGGAGTTCGACATCCCTCACAGCATTGTTTTACGGCTGTGAAAATCATTTAAAACTACTGGAATGGGTAGTAGGCGGTACAGGGGAGGTCGTGTTGGAAGTACGACGCCTGCAGAAGACAGATATATCGTCCTATAAGCAAAAAGGAATAGGCGCACACAGCTCAGCAGGGGGAAAATCAGTTTCTTACTGCCTCTGGAAAGCAGATCTCCCGAAAACCTTGCCAGACGTTTGAGGGGAGGAGGACTATACGCCCGCAGACCTGCTGTGTGTGTCCCATTGACCAGACAGCATCGTACTGCCCGTTTGCAATGGTGTCATGAGCATCGCAATTGGACTGAACAGGACTGGGCATGCGTACTATTCTCCGATGACAGTAGGTTTAGTCTGTTATCGGAATGTAGACGCCAACTGATCTGGCGCGAGAGTGGTATTGCTAATCGTCCAGAAAATATCCAGGAAAGGAACCGATATGCGACAGGATTGTTCAGTCCAATTGCGATGCTCACGACACCATTGCAAACGGGCAGTACGGTGCTGTCTGGTCAATGGGACACACACAACAGGTCTCTCTGCGAGCGTATAGTCCTCTTCCCCTCAAACGTCTGGCAAGTATTTCGAGAGATCTGCTTTCCTGAGGCAGCAAGAAACTGATTTTCCCCCTGCTGAGCTGTGTGCGCCTGTTCCTTTTTGCTGATAGGACGATATATCTGTCTTCAGCAGGCGTCGTACTTCTAACACGACCTCCTCTGTGCCGCCTACTACACATTCCAGTAGTTTTAAATTACTTCCACAGCCGTGATTCAACGCTGTGAGCGATGTCGCACTCCCTGGCAACATCTGTTATTTTTCGCCCTTCTTCGATCTTTCCAATAATTCGGCCACTCACAAAGTCATCTAAATGATGTCGGGAAGACATGCCAAAAATTTCAAGTTCGTCAATTAAATCTTTCTTGTAAAACTTTGACTTAAAACAACAACTGTCCACACGCGTCAAAACCTTTAAAGCTTTTATGAACGCTATCACGTTCATCAGGGGAAAAAAATTGCATACGCATACTTCTTCTTACTATATCTCGCACTTATTCTAATTTTCCATACTTTGCTTCCTTTCATTTTGTGGTTGCTATGGAGGATAGTGTTATCCGTCCTTAGCAATTGTCAGCAGTATATATATATAGACATTTTAACTGAAAAATGGCGTGAAGCATTTATATTATCATTATACACTGAATTTTTATAATCTTTTAATCATATGTTACATTAGACTAATTATTTAATAAAATAAATAAATAATATTTTGAATCTCTTAATTCATAAGAAAAAACGATCAAAGCTATTCTGCTTGTAAATATAATTTTCAATTACATTTTTAATTATTAGTGTTTAAGGACTCAATTTTAGGGCTTATTACAATCATTTTTTCTCAAAATCAAGACTATAAAAGTATTGAAATAATTGCTCTTCTTTAGAATGCAAACAAATATGTGATTAAGCAACTGTGTGACTGAATTTTCAAAATAACAAATCATTTTTACGCCAAAATTTTAATATATTTTCAATTATGATTTAAAACAAATGATTATAAAAAATAAATAAACAAATATTTATACTCAAATAATGCAGTTGATGAAGTTTTGTTATTTTTATATAGTAAAAGTAATTTTTCTAAACATTTTGTAAATAGATCTAACAGTGCAGAAATTGTGGTTACGAAACTTTTATAAAATTGTTGTTACGCCATTTTTACATAAAACACGAATTAACCAGATTTAAAAAAATGCATGCTGATCTTTTTTTAATATTTTCATGCTCATCATTTTTACGAATAGTATTTTTTATTTCCCTGTATTCATTTTATTCACAAATAAAATAATTATATTTTATCTTTCTGTCTTGCATATTTGATAGAATTTTGAAAGTAACAAATGTAAAAAATATAGCGATGTAAAATTACATTTATTTGTAAAACATTTTTATGTGAACTCTTTTAATAATAAAAATAAATAACTAAAAATTGAACAATTTTATTTTTATTTCTATTATCTCCATCCTTTTCATATAAAAATTTTAAATTACATTATTTGCTATCAAAAATGTAATTGTAGACATTACATTAATTTCCAAGAATTTTCGGAATTCAGTAATTAGATAGAATAAGTAATTATATATCAAAACTCCTTTTTGATATTAGGCCTTTCGGAAAGCTCTGTTCGTTGATGGATGCTATTAAAATCATATTAGAGCAGGATATTTTTCTGACAACACCGCAGAAAGCCCGATTCAGTTCAGCAAGCTGTTTCGGACCCTATTCGGAAGATAGTTTTTGTGTAGAAATATGCAAAATGAGTGCCACGTGAATTCAGTCAGAAGAATTTTAATAATCGAGTCATCACATGCTTATGCAGCTTGTTCGGAACAAAATCGAGTCATTCTTGAACCGGATGATAACTGGAGATGAAAAGTGGATATTACCTACGAAAACATCGTCAGGATAAGGGTACACTGTGTGAAAAACCTAGCCTTTCCAACTCTAAAACAAATTTGACTTTGAATATTAGAATGCTGTGTATATCGTGGGACATTTGAGAACCAATATATTAAGGGTTTTAAGAATTGAACGAAAAGCTCAATTTCGAAGAGATTTGTCAGCACTACATAGTTTAAAGGGAGCAGTCCAAGACAAGAGGGCGGCAATGACAAAGTTCGTCAAAAAATTACAAAACTAGGCTAGGAAATTCTGTTCCATAATCATATTCACCGAATTTATCCCCCTTCAACAACTACTTGTCTTTGTCCTTACAGAATTTTTCGAAGGGCCAAAAAATTTAAAAATGATGATATTAATCAAGCAGTGTTTCAATTTCTAACATGAAAAGCTGAAACAGTTCTCAAAAATGGAGTTTACATATTGACCTCTCACTGGCAAGAAGTCATTAATAATATTGACAATTATGTTATTTAGTAAAGTTTATTGACGTTACGATAAATTTGTATTTTTTTGTTTCATTCCAAGAACGGACAGAACTTTCCGATAACCTAATATATTTTTAAACTATTAAATGATAATGCATACCATTAAATATTGGAATAATTCTTTTAGTGAGATATTAATTACTATCAAAATATATATTCTCATGAAGTCCTAGCCGAAAAGTGCTGTTTTGTTGGCTTTTTTGGCTGTTTTTGCTGCATTTATATTAAGAGACATTATACCAAAACTAGCAGATTTCATGGTATTAATTCATAAACAATTTCAGCCAATAATATGATTCTGGATTGACTTCACAAATTTTGAGAACTACAGCCAAATATGGTGATAGTCTTACGAAGTTTATTTGTAATTCCAAGGTTTTTTTTTTTTTTCACATGAGGGCTAATTAGATTGAAACATATAGTTTAAAGTGGATTCGTAACTTCCCCAAATAGACATGCCAAAGATGGGGTTCGAACTCACGAATTGCAGAACCGAAAAATCCATCCACACAGCTAATTATACGTCTATCAACTCTGTGTCCTCAAAGTTTGAAGTTAAACTAGTCTTAAGCGATTAGGTAATGAGAGTTCTTTGCTAGGTTTAGCCAAGCATTAAGATTTACTGCTATAAGCCTGGAGAGCTATTTGAAAATTGTAACGGATATAGAAACAACTCTCCTATCGGTCAACATTAGAAACTCAGCAAAATAAGGCGAATTTTTGAAGGGAGTGAACTTGAGTCCTAGGGATTTCTTTTAAAATTGCATTAAACTCAATCTGTAATATTACTATAAAAAATTAGTGGCCACTAGATGGCACTGTTATGTTAAGAGGATGTAGAAGTAATTAAGGAAGGAGATGGTGCGAAGGAGCTCACTATGAAGGAGCTGCCTAAAATAAGTCTGTTAATAATCCAATTTGTAAATAAATTCTTTAAATATTATTAAATTTAAGAACTTCTTCCTTCCCCACCTAAGCTACTCACTCAAACAGAAAGGAATCGATAATAAATCAGAAGAGGGATATAACTGGCGACGCTTTCGGGATTAAGATAGGCGAATTTTAATTGTTTCGCTTTGCAATTTATATTAACGTATTAAGTATTCTAAAGTAATGAACGAGATTTAAGAATTATGTGTATAAGTATGTAGTATTTTCTTAATTTCGTTTGCAAAAGTAATTTTGTTTTTAAAGAAACAATTATTTTCGTTTTGGATGAAGTGAAAGTAATGATTTCGTTATTGATAAAGTATTTTTTATGTATAAAGTAATTAAGTATTATAATTTGTAAAGTATGGCTTTTTTGGGGGGAGGCTAAAAAAATAGATTTAATAGAATTAGCAACAGAATTAGGTCTCTCCGTACCTGAAGATGCTAAAATAATTGATTTAAAACGTATTATAACGGAATCAGAAACGTATGATGAAGAGTTCAGTAAGTAGGATTACTGACAATCGAATTGCACCAGAAATAGCCGCCAAAACGTTGACTGGCCGTGAGCATGAACTTCAATGTTTACGTATCGAAAATAGATTTCAAAATGTAAATATTTCAGATTTAAGTAGCAACGATGAAAATAGAAACGTACACATAGATTTTCGAAAGTTAATTCACGAATATAAAATCAAAGATGGTAATATAAAATTTTATTAAGTTTTATTTGAACGGCAAGCACGACGTATTGGGTTAAATGAAGAGTATTGGGTGTCACAATTATTGAGACGGCTCCCATATGAAATTACGCAACTAATAGCGCGTGAAAACGAAGATAATGCAAATATTATAAATATGTAAAATCGTTTTTGCTTAAGATATATATATATATATATATATATATATATATATATATATATATATATATATATATATATATATATATATATATATATATATATATATAAGTTAAGTGCTGATAAATTTAGATATAAATTTTTAAATCATATTAAAAATCCAGAAAGTACATGGAAGGATTATTCATTCGAATTACAAAACTATTTTGAGAAATGGATAACGGGACTCGAGATTTTAGATTTTAACAGTTTAAAAAATTTTATTATTGCTGAGCAATTAAAGAAACAAGTAAATTCAGCAACTCGGGAACATTTTGTAGATGAATGGCCTAAAATTAATTCTCCAGACCAGTTAGCAGATAAATTAGATAATTATGATAATGTTCGATCTATTAACAGTTTTAAATAAAGAAACTCATCGAATTATAATTCTCGTAATGATAAATTTCAGGTAAAAAAGAAACCATTTCCGTTTTGTGAAAATAAAGGTATTAATCAAAAAAAGTTAGTCAATTCGGATATTCGAAATGAAAAAGGGGAATTTAAATGTTTTAATTGTAATGATTATGGTCATATAGCTCATGAATGTCCGGCGCCGAAGATTTTTGCTTACTGTAAGAAACGTAAAAAACTAGGTAATTCTCAGCGAATGTGTAAGTTTGATACTGATCAAAAGCCCGAGGGTAATAATTTATTTGTCAGTCAAAGCAATTCGGATTCAAGTGCGTCGTTAGTGCCTACAAATTACTTGAAGGAGGCTTATATTTATGGAAATAAAGTGGTTGCATTGATTGATATAGGAATTGCCTCTTAAAAGAAAGTATCGAAATAAAAATAAATCTGAATATAACCCCAGATAGCAGTAATTTATTCGGTTTTCGAAATCAAAATAACCCAATAAGTAAGGCTCTTGGAAAAGCTGTAGTAAATATTCGTGTAGATGATGTAGTTAAAAAACTTATTCCTTTATTAATTGTCGACGATAATTCTCAACCATACGATTTAATTTTAGATAGAACATGGTTAGATTTACCATATATTGCTTTTACGTGTATTGGGGGTAATTTAAAATTTGGATACTCAAATGACGATGTTTTTTCAGAAATTCAAGTAGATTTAAAGGAAAATGCAATTAAATGGAAAACATTAAATGAAACAGAAATCGAAAGTACGTCAATTAATTTAATTAGAGCGAAAATTATAGAAACCGAAAATACGATAGTTAATGAAACAATTTTAGTCAAAAGTATAGGACAGAATTTCGATTCTTTTCTTGAAGTAGTAAACGGTGAAACAGTTGTGCCAGTAATAAACAAAGAAGAATTTAACTAAAAAATTTGGAAAGGTCTCTGCTTAGGTAGAGGAATGGAAGTAAGTGAGGAAATCTTAACCCTATCTAATAAAATTAAAAGTAATAATGAAAAAATTGAACTTATAACAATTAACAAATAGAAGTTTCCTATTTTATATAATGAAAGATATTAATTTCAACAAATGCTTAGAAAGTGATAAAAAAATTGGAACTTTTAAATTTATAAAATAAATATCTTCACTGTTTTGCTTTAAACATAAGCGAGTTAGGCTGCACGAATTTATGCCAAATGGACATAAAAGAAATAGAGGGCAGTAAGCCCATTTTTCAAAAACCGTATAAAACCAATTCTGAAGAGAGGAAAAAAATAAAAGAAATTATATCCAAATGGAAGAGGTATGGAATGGTTTCAGATACAAGGTCTCCTTATTCTACTCCTGTATTATTAGTTAAGAAAAAGACAGGAGAACAACGATTGGTTATAGATTACAGAAAATTAAACTCTCAGATGGTCAAGGATAAATTTCCCTTACCTAAAATTGATGACAGTTTAGAATGTCTTGCAGGGAGCCAATTTTTTACTACTTTAGATCTAGCTCGTGGTTGTTTACAGTTACCATTGACTGAAGAAGCCCAAATGAAAACTGCTTTCATAACTCCAGACGATACAGGTCAATTTGAGCGAATGATCTTTGGATTGGCGAATGCTCCAGCAGAATTCCAAAGACTCATAAATCTTGTATTGGGCCAATTGTTCAACAAAAAATTCTGTTCTACTTAGACGATATATTGATTCCAGCTAAAACATGGATCGAAATTATACAAAAGCTTACTGAGGTATTTGAATTCTTAATAAAAGCCTAACTTTAAAATTACGAAAATGCGAATTTGGAAAGTCAGAGACTGAAGTTCTTGGTTTCATACTTAGTAAAGATGGTTTGAAACCTGGACCATGTAAAACATCTGCTATTGAAAAATTTTCTGTTCTGAAAAATACATATGACATTCAAAGATTTTTAGGACTTACTATTTTCTTTATAAGATTTTTTCCTAAGTATTCTCTCAAGGCATCACCATTGTCTGAATTTACGAAAAAAGATGCAAGGTTTGTTTGGGAAAAAGAGCAAAGTGAGGCTTTCGAGGAAATTAAAAGTTATCTAGTTAAAGCACCAATCCTAGATCAGTATGATCCTCAAAGTCAAACTGAGGTACATTGTGATGCAAGTTCAATTGGACTGGCCGGAATATTGTTTCAAAGAGATAGTAAAAGGAAGAGTATGGTTTATTGCGTTTGCAAGAAAACTACGGAAATTGAACAAAAGTACCATTCGAGTAAATTAGAGTTGATGTCAATTGTATGGACATTAGAAAGGTTAAGGCAATTTCTGATAAGAATAAAGTTTAAAATCGTTACAGACTGTCAAGTACTCGTGTATCTAAACGCTAAAATATCATCAAATCCTCAGATGACAAGATGTTTTAACCTCATGCAAGAATACGATTTTGAGATCCGGCATAGATCAGGTGATCGAATGAAACACGTAGATGCACTAAGCAGAGCAGCTGTTGAAGAGCCAGAGGATACTTTGCACAGTATTATTGAGAGAAAATTTGAAGTTTGTGTTACCTTGACTACAGAAGAACAAGTTTTAATGATGCAAAATTCAGACATGGAATTACGTAAATTAATAGAGATATTCAAGAAAAAGGAAGAGGACAGATCCGAATCTGAAAAGAAAATGATGGAAGGATATGTTTTCAAGCAGAATAAGATTTATAAAAAACACAAGGTTAAGAATAAAGAAATTTTACTTTATGTAATACCTAAATCAGTGTGGAAAAGTATAGTAGTTAGATTCCACGACTATATGGGACAATTTTCTGTCGACCGAACTGTTAGTAAAATAAAAGAATTATATTGGTTTGCATCTATGAAGCGTTACGTAAGAAAACATATTTCAATGTGTTTTTAGTGTTTACTGAACATAGTTCCAGGAGGAAAAAAGCAGGGATTTTTTTTAGCCCAATTGCACCAGTGAAACGTCCCTTTTCTATCATTCACGTTGATCATCTAGGTCCTTTTGTTAACACTTTTAGAGCAAATTAAGAATTACTAGTAATAATAGATAATTTAACCAGATTTGTCAGATCTACACCTGTGAGAAATACTTCAACTCAAAATGTACTCAAAGCTTTACAGAATTTCATCAACGAATTCGGTTTACCAGACAAGTTGATAAGTGATCGAGGCTCATGTGTCACTTCTCATTTATTTGAGGAGTTTTACACCGCAAATGGTATTAAGCATACTTTGAATTCTACGAAGCATCCCGAAGGAAATGTAATGGCCGAAAGGTGCCATAGAACTTTATTAGCCACTATATTTTTCTGTGAGTATGGAAGATCTGAAATACAAAGAGTGGGAATTGAAAATTTAAGATCCCGAACGGAGTTTAAATAATGCAGTTAATAAAACAACTATATAATAAGACTCCATTTCAAATGGTACATGGTTATTCACCTAGATTTTATGATGGACAAATAAGCAAATTAGCAGATGATGAAGCCAAAGAATACAAGGATCTCGAAGAAATAAGAAAATAAGCGATTCAAAATATAGAATCTAAGCAGAAAAGGTTAAAATCATATTTTGACAAAAAAAAAAAACAAAAAAAAAAAAAAAGATTTAACACAATCAACTACGTAAAAAGTGAAATAGTGGTCGTGAGGAAAACACCTCAAGCAACAGGTTAACCTTTGAAAATTCAATCAAAATACAGGGGACCATTGATTATTACTCAAGTTTTACCAGGTGACACTTATAGAGTGACTCAATTACAAGAAAAAGAAAAGGGACACTCTTTCACTATCACCGCCCATGTAAGTCAATTGAAACCCTGGAGAATTTACACTGACACAAGTGATTCCAGTGATAATGAAGTTGAACTTTGAACTTAATAAACTTTCATTTAATTAAACGCTTTTCATACTAAATTGAACTTTAAAAAATTTTGAAATTTACAGTATATTTTATCGAATATATTGTGTAATTTTCATTGTATTAATTATTTCTTTTCTTTTTATAAGTAGGTTTGCAAATGTAAAATTAGTATAATTTCTAAAATTTTGTTAAATTTGATGGTTAAAAATAGTAAGTATGTCTACTGAAGAACTAATAAGATTTGTAAGTATGTTTATTTTTATTTTGTGATATTTTGAAATTTAAGTATCTATTATTTTTAGTTTATTAATTTTAAGTGGTATTATATATATTTGTATTAATCAGGAGATTAATCGGTCACACACACACACAGTCTGGCCAAATGTTAAAATCAATCTGTAATATTACTTTAAAAAATGAGTGGCCACTGGATGGTAGTGTTATGTTAAGAAGGATGTAGAAGTAATTAAAGAAAGAGATGGTGTGAAGGAGCTCACTACGAAGAAGCTACCTAAAATAAGTCTGTTAATAATCCAATTTGTAAATAAATTCTATAAATATTATTCAATTTAAGAACTTCTTCCTTCCCCACCTAAGCTACTCACTCTTATGTAGTTTAAAATTTTAGTTCTAGTGTTTGCTTGCGTGTTTTTGCAACAACACCAACATATCCAAATTACTTCTAAAATTATATACGAAATTTGTGCTATTTTCTTATGCTAATTACTAGCTCTAAATATCCCCACGGACCAAAACTCAGAACATTGGAAATATTTACTCTCTTTTCACTTTATACGCACAAAAATTTCAGCGCGTATGATCATCAATAGTTAGCTCTAACTCAATAATATCCCACCTATGTGAAAATTAATGGGTTCGTTTAATATAAAAGCATTCTAAAAGAATTCCAGATGTTTATATATATATATATATATATATATATATATATATATATATATATATATATATATATATATATATATATATATATATATATATATATATATATATATATATATATATATATATATATATATATATATATGCTTTGAGAAAAATTGTGTCACATATAAATTTCATACGATGCAATATTAGACAGAATTTCCGCGATTACGCAATTCAAACAGTTTGCTCAAATTCAGTATTAATTTTAATGGATCATTTGTTATAAAATGTACCTCTATAAGAGTACTCTATATATATCCACATATAAGATTATATTATTAAAAAATAACCATTTGGAGCCAAAAACGAATATTTTTCAATTTCGCTTTTTTCTCTTTTCTGAATATTGTTAAGTGTTTCACATTTCAACTACTCTGTTAGGAAAACTTATAAAAATGTAAGCATGAAATTTTGACCGAAAGCTTTTCTGTTGAAAAATAGACAAATATTTTAAAATAGAATAATCCCTATGAATGGTAATTTAGGAAACTGCAAACATTTCTTTTACCTTTATACACATCATGCATAAAACTCAGATATTTAAGATATTATGAAATTCAAACAATTAATCCTAATTAAAGGAAAATCCAACCCTTAACTAAAGATTTATTTTTGTCTAAAAAGCAAATTTTTGGAAAATTATTTGTCATATCAGGTCCATCTAACGCAATACTGCACTTAGAATTTGAGGCTATGAAATTAAAACGAATTGCTTTTATTCAGTAAAAAACTTATTTGTATAAATTACAATAGTTCCATTTAATATAAAAAGTGCTCTTGAAGGTGTTTCAGGTATTTATTATTATTATTATTTATAAAAAAATGAATTTTTGGAGAAAAATTGTGACGTATCAGGCTCGTACAATGTGATATCGGATATAGAATTTATGTGTTTATGAAATTCAAATACATTGTAGGCTCTAACTCAATAAACCCTTTTTATTTTATTTCTAGCAGGTCCATAAAACGCATCTCTACTACTATTTAATATATATATATATATATATATATATATATAGAGATAGAGATAGATAGATAAATAGATAGATAGATAGATATAGATATAGATAGATAGATGGATATAATAATTATTATTATTATTACAGAAATATATATTTGGAGAAAAAACGTGTTTAATCAAGTTCCCCTTATGCGCTCCTACGAATAATGCATTGTGATACATGTTTGACACTTCAACGTTTCTATAAAAAAAAAAAATAATAAAACTTATGCAAAAAACTCTTTATGAAGGCTTTACTGGTGTAAATCAAGATGACCACTTGAAAATACAATGCTTTCTGTGGACGTAAACGTAAGATACATAAACATTTACTCTTCCCTTCAAACTCACCCATAATTACGACTTGAAAATTAGAGCGATTATGAAATGCAAACAGTTGGCCTTAACTCAGTAAAATTCCTACCGATATTAAAATGTATAGATCCATTTAGTGTAAAACGCACATCTAAAGGTATTCCAGGTACTTTTTTTATTTAAAAAAAATGTTTGCAGAAAAATTGTGTATTTCTGGTTTACTTATTATTTTACTCAGAATTTGCTCCAATATGAAATTCAAACCATAATCTCTAAATTAAAAAAAAGTTAACTAATGTTATTTTTAATTTCACTATTTATTCTAAAATGCCCCTCTTAGGTATAATTTATATTTCATAATTAAACACACACACACACACATACATATACATATACGCACATTAAATATATATTTTATGATTAAACATAAATATTGGAGAAAAAGTGTGTTTTATCAAATTCGTCTTTTGCACTAAAAGCTACTAAAATTGCATGAAAATTGGAATGCAGACCTTATTGTTGTCAAAAAAGGATAAATATTCTGAACAATCATTTTCATGAACAAAAATACCGAAACTCGCAATTCCCCCCCCCCCCCTTTATTCCCGTTTATGCACGGGGTTACAACTTTGAGAGAGTGTGAAATTCAAATATAGTTGGCTCTAACTCAAAAAAAGTCTTTTCTATATTAAAATTAATGGGTAGATTTAGCATAAAAAGCATCCATAAATGTACTTCAGGTATTCATTTTTTATAAAAAAAATTAGTAATAAAAAAATGTCAGTAAAATTGTTTTATATCAGATTCTTCTAACCCAATATTAGTTGCTCAAGATTGGATAATAAGGAGGAATGAATTAATCCTCAAACTATAAGTGAAACTTATAAAATGATTAATCTAAGTAATTGCTATTTTTGAGTAAGTCTCTATAGAATATTAATTAAATGCCTCTTATATTTAAAACAAGATATTATAAAAAAAATTTAACTTAATCAACTTCCAGTTTTTGAGGATTAATATAACAAAATTATTTATTTTAAATATGAATATAAACACATGATTCCAAATATAACTATAAATAGAAATAACAAAGCTTTCAGGAACATATGTTTATTAATATTTTTAAAGTTCCACATCACAATATATAACAATAACGGCACATTACATATAATTTCACAAAACAGCTACACACAAAGAAAGAAGCAACGGACAAAACCACTTCAATATCTTAAGTGATCTCATGTGTGTTTTGGGGAAATTCACTAGTTGCGCATGGCGCCATCTACCCACTTAAACAGGGAAGGTAGCTGTAATTATACCCGCTACAACCTCCCCCAACACCTCCGAAAGTCGTCTCGGCGAGGTGGTGTATTATTAATAGACTTTTTACTTTTTCCAGCAATTTTATTTGAGGCTAAAAGTAGTTTAGGATGTCTACTTCTTTCCTTTAAAGGTACCACAGGAGAATGGTTTGGAGAAATGTTCTGATAAGGTGTTAGTGACGTAACATGGTATATACCTAAAGATTCCTCAGGCTTGTCACAACTGGCTATTTCAAAGGTAGTGGGTGATTTTTGGGAAACCACTTTGTAAGATCCATCTTTTCTAGGCAAAAATTTTGCACTCTTACTTTGGCTAGCTTTACTTACAGGATGAAGTTTTACCCAAACCAAATCATGGGGTTTATAAACGATGGGGTTTATAAACGGTTTATACGATTTGTTCTACGTAATTTATCAGCATATACACTACTGGCCATTAAAATTGCTACAGCAAGAAGGCGACATGCTACAGACGTGAAATTTTTACGAAAGGTGCTGTGATATGCAAATGATTAGCTTTCCAGCGCATTCAGACACAACAGGCGCCAGTAGCGACACCTACATTGTGTTTAAATGAGGAAATTGTTCAGCCGGTTCCTCATATACAAATTGTATTCGAACGTTGTTGCCTGGTGAAAAGTTGTTGTGATGCCTCGTGTAAGAAGGAGAAATGTGTACCATCACGTTTCTGACTTTGATAAAGGTCGAATTGTAGCGTACCGCGATTGCGGTTTATCTTATCGCAGTATTGCTTCTCGCGTCGGTCGAGATCCAATGACTGTTAGCAGAATATGGAATCGATGGGTTCAGGACGGTAATACGGAACGCCATGCGGGGTCTCAACGGCCACCTATCACTAGCAGCCGAGAAGACAGGCATATTATCCGCATGGCCGTAATGGATCGTGCAGCCACGTCACGAGCCGTGAGTCAAGAACGGGGTCGCGTTTGGAAGACAACAAGTGTCTGCACGAACAGTTCGGCGACGTTTGCAGCAGCATGGACTCTCAGCTCGGAGACCATGGCTGCGGCTTCCCTTGATGCTGCGTCATAGACAAGAGCGCCTTCAATGGTGTGATCAACGACGAACCTGGGCGCACGAATGGGGAGACGTCATCATTTCAGATGAATCCAGGTTCTGTGTACAGCATCATGATGGTCGCCTCCGTGTTTGGCGGCATCGTGGTGAACGCACACTGGCAGCGTGCATTCGTCATCGTCATATTGGCCCATCACCTGGCGTGATGGTATGGGTTGCCATTGGATACACGTCTCGGTCACCTCTTGTTCGCATTGACGGTGCTTTAAAAAGTGCACGTTACATTTCTGGTGTGTTACGACTCGTGACTCTACCCTTCATTCGAGCCCTGCGAAACCCTACGTTTCAGCAGGATAATGCCCGATCGCATGTTGCCGGTATTGTACGGACTTTCCTTGATACGGAACATGTTCGGCTGTTGCCCTGGCCAGCACGTTTTCCAGATCTTTCACAAATAGAAAACGTCTGGTCAATGGTTACTGAGCGACTGGCTCGTCACCAATCGCCAATCACTACGGTTGATGAACTGTGGCATCGTGTTGAAGCTGCATGGGCATTTGTACCTGTACATGCAATCCAATCTCTTTTTGACTCAATGCCCAAGCGTATAACTGCTGTTATTACTGCCAGAGGTGGTTGTTCTGAGTACTGATTTTTCAGGATCTATCCAGCCAAATTTTTTGAAAATTTAATCACTTGTTATTTCTAGTATAATATATTTGTCGAATAAATATCATGTTGTTATCTGCATTTCTTCCTGGTGTAGAAATTTTAATGGCCAGTAGTGTATTTTTCGACGAACCTGACTTTTTTCGATATTTTATTTAATTTGTGACATGTATCTTTCAAAACGTTTTAAATACGGAGTGAATACTTACGCAAAATTATCATTATGAATTACAAAGCGCAGATCAGTACTTACATCGCCTACAGTTTGCAATTCTCTAGCAAAGTTAAGATATGCTGCCCTACAACCAGTAGTTTCACATTTTGCAGTTTTCATTGCAAATCTTATAGATGGCAGTTGTTCAGTCCATAATGTATGGTTGTTGCATACCAAGATTGCCAAACGAGGTTTCAAATCTCTGTTTTTGCGTTCGACAAGATTGGCCTGTGCATGATAAACAACTATGAGACTTTGATTGATGTTCAAAACAAAACATGACTGTTGCATTACTGCACTGACAAATTGAGACCCATTATCACTTATTAGGCGACGAGGTAATCCATACCTTAAAAATACCTCATTTAATAATGTTAAAGCGCATTCTATAGCAGTAGCTGGCTTTAACGGGAATAACTCAACCCATTTCGTTGTGCAGTCTTCAACAATAAAAATCCACGTCATACCTTCACTTGTTTCTGGCAAGGGTCCAAAAAGATCAATGGTGATGCTTGCAAAACGTTGAGCAGGTACGGCATACCACACACACAGGTGTTTGCAATAAACCGGCAGGTTTTTTATTCGTTGCTATGTATCTGATGCATTCTGCACAACCTATTACATAATCTGAAATATACTTTCTCATTCCAGTCCAATAATATCTAGGTGATATTCGGAAAAAGATACCATCAGCTCTATAATGTGATGCCGTGGGAGCGTCATGGTGAAGTTTTAGAAATCTTCTGTTTGATGCAAAGAGACTACTAACTTTGCTTCCTCAGCTTCAGAGTGTGGAGAATAACGGTAGAGTACTCCTTTATTCAAGAGGTACTCTCTTTCCATTCAATTCCCAAAGTCAACACTTTTGTTAATATCTTCCAAAGAGTCTACGATCTTCTTTAATTCAGGATCTTTCAATTGTTCCTCTCTGAGTTGACCAGCTGTTCTTGATGGCACATCAATAATGATAGTTCTTAAGTCGCAAGATTTTTCATTGCTCTCGCCCATGCTTTCCACAGGTCTGGACAGCATGTCAGCCATAACGTTACATTTTCCTGGAAAATAATCAATCTTCCAATTGTAAGTTTGAATCTGTAGGGCCCATCTCGCTAATTTTCCAGCGGGTGACGTTAAATTCATTAACCACTTTAATAGTTGGTGGTCTGATGCTACGGTAATATCTGAGCCTTCAATATAACTTCGAAACATTTTTAAGGCCCATACGACTGCCAATGTTTCTCTTTCTTCTGTGGAGTAGTTTTTTTCAGCAGAGCTTAAAAGTCTACTTGCGTATTGGATTGGCTGTTCATCGGAAGGACTTTCACCTTGTAGAAGGACTGCGCCTGAAACATAACCACTTGCATCTGTTTGAATGATAAATGGCTTTGTAGGATCAACTTGTTTCAAAACAGGTGGAGTTATTAAGGGAAGTAAGACCTGATTAACCTTCAAAAAATCAATTTTTCAATTTTAGTTATTTTAAATAAAGTATACTTTTCTGAATCTAAAAATGTATAACACTCATTTATTTGATGTTTTTTAATGGTTTAAATAATCGAAAAAAAAACGTACACAAACAGTGCCACGCCCCCTTGCAGAAAAGTTTCGGTTTCAAATATGACCATTGCAGTACCAATTCAACAGAAAAGTAGTGAATAAATGATCATTTGTATAACCTCCGTTATTTTTTTTTCTGAATCTGGCATTAACATTTAAAGATAACAAAAATTCCAAGCTGTGTGAATGATTTGTTCACATTGCTTGCTGCGTTGTTTGTGTTTACTTTATGATTTGCCTTGTGATTATTAGTTCGTTTTATGCTGCTTCATTTTTTAATCTGCTGATTAATTATTATAATTAATTCTATAACTCTGTTTGAGTTTAAATTCTTATCAATTGTTTGTTTATCATGCCTCGAAGGAGAAGTTTCAACAGTAGGAAGAGACATCAGAATCAACATACTACGAAGTATGATCAAAGCAGTGTACCTGAAGCTGAGAGTGCTTCAAAACAAAAGCTTGAAAATTCTTTTTGTAATGAATGATGACTTTGAAAATAATTCAACTCAAGATGTAAATATTATTATTAGTGTTAAAGTTCTAAACAGTCTGATTAACGACATGTTCGTGTGTAAACAGTGCAATTCATCGGAGTCTTTCATTGTAAATGAAGAGTTACATAGCCGCAGAGGTCTTGCCTCTTTTATAAACATTCACTGCAAAGTCTGTCAAAACTCTTCCACAACATGCACATCCCTCATATCTAGTTTAGGATATGACATAAACATTAGACTGGCATATGCAATGCGTTGCATAGGAAAGGCAGAAATGCTGCACAAACAATTTGTGCCATCTTGAACCTACCTTCTCCTCCCCCAAAATTTGAGAGGCTCAATGACAGCTTAAAAATGGATTGACAGTTGTCTGTAAAAAGTCTATGGACATTGCTGTAAGTAATGCTGTTGAAGCTAATGATAATGTCAGAGATATTGCTGTATCTGTGGATGGCTCGTGGCAAAAGAGAGGCCACACTTCACTCAACGGGGTTGTGACAGCTATTTGTGTGGATACCGGAAAGGTGATAGACTTTGAATGCTTGTCGAAGTATTGCTTCAAATGCAAGAAAAGTGAAAAGAGCTGCGAAGATTGCCAGAAGAACTACGAAGGTCCAAGCGGTGGCATGGAGACAGAGGGTGTCTTTCGCATTTTCAATCGTTCCATATCTTCGAGAAATGTGCGCTATACCAAATATTTAGGAGATGGCGACTCAAAGGGATTCTTGAAAATCAAACAAGCAAAAGTGTATGGTGACACAGATGTTGAAAAGTTAGAGTGTGTGGGCCATGTCCAGAAGAGAATGGGTTCACGATTGAAAGCCTTGAAGAATGAATTCAAAGGGATGAAACTCTCAGACGGCAAGGCAATTTCTGGGCGAGGTCGGCTAACTGATGCTGAGATTTTACTTTTGCAGAAGTACTATGGTCTCGCTATCCGTCGCAATGCTAAAACCTCTGTAGATGAAATGGCAAAAGCTGTTTGGGCTATATATTTTCATAAACTCTCAACAGACAGAAATCCTCAGCACGCTCTATGTCCTACTGGGGAAGAGAGTTGGTGTAAATATAACAAGAGTGTTGCTCAAGGAGGAAATTATGTCCATGAGCATT
This sequence comes from Latrodectus elegans, assembly GCA_030067965.1. NCBI lineage: Eukaryota > Metazoa > Arthropoda > Arachnida > Araneae > Theridiidae > Latrodectus > Latrodectus elegans. The sequence continues at coordinate 10,842,801 of CM057820.1, forward strand.
CATTGCCGGAAGCAGTGCTCTTGGCTATCAAAAATCTTCCGTGACCTGTCGTCAAAAGAGCTGTTGAAGAAATGCCTCCATGGAGGCACACAAAATTGCAATGAGTCCTTCAACAACTGTGTGTGGGAAAGGATTCCCAAGAACACTTTTGTGGGAAAAGAAACCTTAGAACTCGGAGTAATGGATGCAGTCATCTGTTTTAATGAAGGGTTCTCAGCCGAACCTTGGTGCTGAAGGAGCTGGGTATTATTCCTGGTAAAAATATGTGTGACGCACTGCAAGAAATCGATCGCATACGTGTTCGAAAAAGCTGAACATCTCATCAAAAAATGAATAAAGATGCAAGATCACTGAAAAGGCAAGAAAAAAGAAAGAGGGAGGCATTGGAGGCTAATATGGATTCAGATTATGGTCCCGGGAAGTTTTAATTTTTGTTTAAAATAAGAATTTAGTACATTTTTTTTGTTTTTTGAGATTTTCTCAAATTGCATGTTTTTATTACATAGGTACGCTCGTAAAAAACTAATGCATCAAATCTTCTAAAATTTTTGTGCTTATGTGTGAACTTTATGTGCATGTAGTAAAGTGTTTAAAATTTGCTTTTGCCAAAAAATAATTTTTATGGAAAAGTTTTTGTGAAAATTTTTGAATTTTTGAAAAATTTTCGAAACGTTTAACATATTTTGCTCTTGTATAAGTTATTATGCATATATTGCAAAATAAATTACTTTGTTTAATTCTTTAAACATTTTTTAATAAATGTATGCAAATTTTGTGTGAAATTTGCATCAAGAATTTATTTTAAGCGTACCTTAAGGTAACCTACTTTTAAAAAAACTGTAATGAATGCAATATTTTCAAAAAGTCATAAAAATTAAATATATGCATGTTTCTATTTAAATTTGATTTTGCTAGAAAGCTTATAACTAGTACTTTCCATAAATGCTATACTTTAACTCATAAATTATATATACTAGCCTTAATACACACTTCCGTTAGGTACAAAATATCCAAATTTGTCAATGTCGACAACGTCTTACTTCCCTTAAACATCGTTTTAGAGTTTGAAATGCTTGTTATTCTGGTTCATTTCATCTCCAAACAATGTTTTTTTTTTTTTTTTTTTTGGTCGAATTGTTAATGGGTCTTGCAAAATTTGAAAAATTAGGGATGAATTTTCTATGCCATGAATCAGTTTGTAAAAATGATTTTGCAACTGTTTAACATTTCTTGGACAAGGAATATTTTGAATTGCTGCTATTTTATCTTGATCCACCTCTAATTCATTAGGGGTGATCCACAATTATACATATTTTACACAAGGGCACGCGAATTTACATTTGTCTGTCTATTTGCAGATAATTTAAATTTTCGAAATTTTTTCAAACGTCATTTTTAAATCTTGAACATGCTGTTCAAAGGTTTCAGACGAAACAATAATATAATCTAAATAGACTAAGATATTTACTGATGGTAGTCCATTTCGGAATTGATCCATAAGATGTTGAAAAGTTGCTGGGGCGTTTCTTAAACCACATGGCATTCATTTATACCTAAATGCACCAAACGGGCACACAAATGCAGTATTGTCTTTATCCTGAGGATTAACTTCAATTTGATGATATCCAGTTTTTAGATCAAGAGTAGACATAAAAGTTGTGGATTTCGCATCGCCCGAAAGATCATCCATGAGAGGCAATGAATATTTATCAGGAACAGTTATCGCATTTAGCTTACGATAATCTATAAACAATCTAATAGATCCATTAGGTTTAGGAAGTAAAACAACGGGTGATGCATAAGGTTATTCGCATTCTTATATAATATTGTACCGATCTTCTGGGTTCTTGTGGATTGAGAGTTGAAGAAAGCAACTACTCGAAGAACAAAAGACTTTTATTCGTAAAAAAAAATTCCACTAGATATACCAGCTGCAACAATCACAATTATACAGCTCCAATTCGTCAGATACAATAGGTAACAACTTCTAATCACAGGTCTCAAATACCTCAGGCAGAGAACAGGTTCTCTAAACTAGCAGTCATGAGTAATCGTCTTCAGTCACTGACTGTCTTCACAAAACACTTCTAACTATGTCGGACTGCGGTATTTATACCTGACTTGGCGGGAAAATCTACTAATTTTGCCAAGGTTCTGGAAGCTTCTAGGCTATTTCGCTAAATATTGGTCCTAGAGCTTAGGTGATGGATGTTTCCAGAAATATCTATTTCTCGCCAAGTCACCAAAAATGTCGCCAAGATTTCTCGCCAAAACATCGCCAAATCACCAAATCATTAGAAAACCCTCTTTTAACATATAACACGTCTAAATACCGCAATTTTTTCCCAAAATGTGAGTTTTCCGATCTGTCTGAGAAATTTTAAGACGTATACAATAATTATTTATAAATTTGTAACATTGCCCCCCTCTCAAGGGCAGCACGTCCCGGGTAGTACAATCCCCTGATAGCAGGCCAAATTTAATATAAAAGAATTTACATTTTAAGAGGATACAAAACACACTACATTCACAAACATTTAAAAATACAAATACAAAAAAATAGAAAATATTAAAATTATCTATACTATTTACAAAGAGACTATGGTATATTAATTTTTACTTTACATTACGATAAAGAGCTAATCTATCATACTGTAGTACATTTAGTTTTGAAGAAGATGATTTCCTTATACGAACCACGACGTCATTCAGTATTTTTAGGACTGTTTAGGGACCTTCCAGTTGGCTTCAAACTTTTGAGAAAGTCCTTTACGTCGAATCAGGTTCCACAACCAAACTTTATCACCTTCCAGAAATTCACGTCCTGTCGCTCTTGTGTCATACCTTGTCTTCATTCTTTCGGTCATCAGGTTGATTCGGTCTCGAGCAAAGTTATGGACATCTTCAAGACGTGCCTGAAGGTCTCGAAGATATTCCTCTGGCGATGAAGATGTATCCGGTGGACGACCAAACTGAAGATCACAAGGGAGACGAAGTTTGCTGCCAAAGAGCATTTGTGATGGAGTATATCCGGTAGTCTCATAGACAGCATTGCGATATGCAAGCAGAAACGGCGGTAGTTTCAAATCCCAATCTTGCTGCTTTCTGGTAACCATAAGTGAGAGATTATTTAAGATGGTATGGTTAAACCTCTATGCCATGCCGTCCGATTGCAGGTGTAATGGCGTGGTCTGCGTCTTGTCTATTCCGAGAATTTGACACATTCCTTTAAACACAGCAGAGGTTAAATTTATCCCTTGATCTGAATGAATTTGTAAGGGTGCGCCGAATCTGGAAACCCATTGCTGCACTAGATCCTCCGTTACTGTAGTCGCTTCTTGATCAGGGATTGAAAATGCTTCAGGCCATGTAGTAAAATAGTCCATGACAACTAGGATGTATTTGTTGCCATTTGAAGATCGTGGTAAAGGAACCAAAATGTCCAATGCTATCCGCTTAAAAGGTGCTCCTACATTATACCGCTGCAACCTTCCTCGGATACGTTTCTTTGGTCCCTTACGTGCCGCACAGTTATCACAATATTGGTACCATTTCTCTACATCTTGTCTAGTTTTGCTCCAATAGAAGTGATCTCGAACTTTCTGTAGAGTCTTCATTACTCCGAAGTAGCCTCCAGTTGAGCTACTGTGCAATTCTTTCAAAACATCGGAAAATGTTGATTTTGGAAGAACAAGCTGCCATTTGAAATTACATCCATCATCGGACTCCCAATTCCTGTAATAACACGCCATTTCTAATATGGAGTAAGTCCCAAAGAGCCCAATATTGTTTAGTAGCAGGACTGTAGGTGGAGATGTCCTGCCAACTCGGTCTCATACTGGAAGATTCTTTTAATTCAAAAATTGGATTTATATCTGGGTCTTCTTTTTGGGCTTCTCTAAGTTCTTCATCACTTCATGGGTCTGGTTTCAATGGCGTTGAAACAGTAACTTGCCGTACCGAAGGATTTACTAATTGAGAGTTCTTCTCTACTCTAAAATAATATCGGCAGCTTGCATTACACGGTCTCCATGATAAAGCATCAGCATTTCCATGAAGGGTGCCTTTGCGATGACGTATTTCAAAGTGAAACTCCTGGATTCGTTGAATCCATCTGGCTACCTGTCCTTCTGGATTTTTAAAATTTAAAAGCCTGGTTAATTATGCGTGATCTGTCCGAAGCAAGAACTTTCTTCCATAGAGATAATGCTGGAAATGTTCTATGGCTTTAACGATTGCTAGAAATTCCTTGCTGGTTGTACAATAATTTCGCTCCAATTTCGACAAGCATTTACTCCAATAAGCAATGACATGTTCTTTATTATCAATTTTCTGCGACAAAACAGCTCTGATATTTTCGTTACTGGCATCTGTGTCTAAAATTAATAATATTCCGGGCTAGTGATATGCAAGAACGGGCGATGATGTCAAGACCTCCTTCAGTTGTTTAAAAGATTTCTCACATTCATCTGTCCATAGTAATCTCTGTTTAACTTCTGTCAACTTGTGAAGGGGTCTGTCAATACTTCAAAAACCCTTAACAAATTTCCTGTAATACATACATAGTCCAAGAAAACTTCTTAATTGATGGACATCTTCTGGACGACTCCAGTTCTTAACTGAAGAAATCTTTTCAGGATCCGTTTCTACACCTTCAGCAGATATGTGTCCCAGATAGCTTACTTCACGTCGAAATAAATTACATTTGCAGGTATTCAGCTTCTGGCAATTTTTAATTTTTCCAGCACCTTTCGGATGTTTCTTAGATGGTCTTCGAATGTGCGGCCTACCATGAATGTGATGATATCGTCCAAATATACCTAACAGGCTTCGTAGGAAAGTCCTCGTAATACTGTCTCCATCAGGCGTTCAAACGTTGCAGGTGCATTGCAAAGCCCAGACGGCATAACCTTGAACTGCTAAATTCCTTGTCCTGTGGTAAACGCAGTCTTTTCCCGATCCTCAGGATGTATCTCTATTTGCTAGTAACCATTCTTGAGATTCAAAGTCGAAAACCATTGATTTCCGGATAAAGCATCAAGTGTATCGTCAATCCTAGGAAGAGGATAACTATCTTTTTAGTGACGTTGTTTAATCGACGATAGTCAACGCAGAATCGGGTAGAACCATCTTTCTTCCGAACTAGAACAATAGGTGAAGCCCAAGGACTCTCTGATGGCTCAATAATGTCATTCTGCTGCATTTCCAACAGAAGATTATCCACCTCTACCTTCTTAGTTCCTTCTTAGTGTTGGTAGTCTCCTCGGATGTTTTTTAATGGGTGGATGATTTCCTGTATCTATTCGATGCTGCGTTATTTTTGTTCGCCCAACATCATCTGATATCTTGTAAAAGAGATTTCCGAATTCTAATAATAGATTTCTTGCAGCATTCTTCTGTTTATCATCTAACTCTGCATTCTGAAGGAGTTCATTAATTAGAGTGTCAGGAGGCTCAGATAATGTGGCTTGACAATTTCTGTTAATAGAGGTCACTGGAGTCAGCACTTCTCCTTCTTTTATTAATTTTGCCTTATCGTTTAGATTAGCAATTCTTACCGGGATTACATTTCGTGAAATGTCGACGAGTGAAGAAGCTACTAGTATTCCTTTAACGCTATTGTCAGAATCTGGAAATTAAATCAATCCATAATGAAAATTATTATCTTCTGAAAGAGCTCCGGAAACTATCGTCTCAGTTCTTGGCGATAATGTTGTTTCACTCTTTGCATTTATATGATGGACTGTTTTAATTTCTCAATATTTCGTCTTAAAAATCGCTATGTCTTCAGAACACGAGTGTAGTTCATTATTTTTAAAATCTAACTTGAAATGGTTTTCTTCGAGGAAATCCCATCCGAGTATAAATTCGTCATTTATATCAGCGACATATGCCATATGATGGTACACGGCATTACCAAATGCAATGTTTCGATTGACTTTTCCATGCACTTTAATCTTATCACCAGTCACAGTTTGGAGGGTAATGCAGGGCGGCGTCCAGATGAGTTTCTCACCAAGTTTGTGAGCCAGATCTGTCCTAATGATGGTTACATTGGCTCCAGTATTGATTATCATTCTGCAGGGAACTTCGTTGACATGTCCCATAACGAAAAGTCCGTTGTCTCCGCTACTTACGGAAGAAATGTGAAACAATTTAAAATGGGGCTTCTGACTCTCTAGATATCTCCGCCCCGCGAGATGGCCACATATTAGTTTCCCTGCTGTGGTGGAAGATCATTTCCACCATCCTTTGGTTTTGGGCAGTCTCTACGGACGTGTCCGACTGCACTGCGAGTCCAACACTGAATTTTCGTGTTTCTGCCACCTTAACTTAGTCCTAGGCTACGGAATCTTCGCCGCAGATCTTTAATTTCTTTTCTTACATCATAGTCTGTATGAGTATCAGAGACGGCTCTGATTGAGTTCCGGTCTATACGCGCGGCCTGCTGGGCAGCCTCTATCTTAAGTGAGTAGACTACAGCAGATCCGATATCTTTGACATCCGCGAGTCTAAGTGTTGTCTGTATCCCCGGATCCCGCACACAATCGATGAAGAGATGGAGGGCCAGATCTTGACGTGTCTCGGCTGGGCAGTCCGAAAATGCTAAATGTGAAAGTCGCTGAGTATCGGCAGCCAATTCCTGCAGACTTTCCCCCGCTTTTTGATAGCGGGATTTTAACTATAATCTGCTATATTCTTTATTGCACTTTTCTGCAAACCGCAGCTCATGTGCGCTCGATAGGGCTTGGAAATCGTGCCTCTGCTCTTCCGAAAGCGTCTCGAGAATATCGGCCACGTCTCCTCTTAAAGAAGCGCCAGGCGAAAAGCTTGGGCCCGGGGATTCCATCCATTTGCTTCCGCTACCATCATAAACTAGGTCTTGTATACCAGCCAGGATGGTTTTCTATCGAATGTTGAGAGTTTAATCGTAGCTATGGAGGGCTTAAATGCCACGTTAGGTTCCTCATGTCTGTTTGACATTCACTTTTTCAAGCATTCAATCTCTTTCTTGATTTTTTCTAATGCTTCCTCAACGTTTTTTTCTATCTTCAAACTTTAGTTTCAACTGAAGTTACCTTAACTTCCATTGCATTCATCTTCTCCTGAATGATGTTGGAGAATTCTTCTTTAACTCTTACTATGTCCCTCTTAAGTTCCTTTTTAAACTCCTCCTGTCCAGATTTTATCTCTTTCGTCATCTTGGTTTTAATCTTTTCTTGTCCAGCTTTCATCTCTTCTTGTCCAACTTTCATCTCTTCTTGTCCAGCTTTCATCTCTTCTTGTCCAACTTTCATCTCTTCTTGTCCAGCTTTCATCTCTTCTTGTCCAGCTTTCATCTCTTCTTGTCCAGCTTTCATCTCTTCTTGTCCAGCTTTCATCTCTTCTTGTCCAGCTTTCATCTCTTCTTGTCCAGCTTTCATCTCTTCTTGTCCAGCTTTCATCTCTTCTTATCCAGCTTTCATCTCATCTTTCATCTCTTCTTGTCCTGCTTTTATCTCAGCTTTCATCTTTTCTTGTCCAGCTTTCATATTTTCTTATCCAGCTTTCATCTTTTCTTGTCCAGCTTTCATATCTTCTTTTCCAGCTTTCATCTCATCTTTCATCTCTTCTTGTCCTGCTTTTATCTCAGCTTTCATCTTTTCTTGTCCAGCTTTCATATTTTCTTATCCAGCTTTCATCTTTTCTTGTCCAGCTTTCATATCTTCTTTTCCAGCTTTCATCTCATCTTTCATCTCTTCTTGTCCTGCTTTTATCTCAGCTTTCATCTTTTCTTGTCCAGCTTTCATATTTTCTTGTCCAGCTTTCATATTTTCTTGTCCAGCTTTCATATTTTCTTGTCCAGCTTTCATCTTTTCTTGTCCAGCTTTCATCTTTTCTTGTCCAGCTTTCATATTTTCTTGTCCAGCTTTCATATTTTCTTGTCCAGCTTTCATATTTTCTTGTCCAGCTTTCATATTTTCTTGTCCAGCTTTCATCTTTTCTTGTCCAGCTTTCATATTTTCTTGTCCAGCTTTCATATTTTCTTGTCCAGCTTTCATATTTTCTTGTCCAGCTTTCATATTTTCTTGTCCAGCTTTCATATTTTCTTGTCCAGCTCTCATCTCTTCCTGTCCAGCTTTCATCTCAGCCATCTGTTCTGCTAATTTTTCAAGAAGACTTTTCATTAAATCTATATCCATTTTTTTGACACGCTGCATCAACTCTTCAACCCCGCTTCTAACACCAGTTGTACCGAGCTTCTGGGTTCGTGTGGATTGAGAGTTGAAGAAAACAACTACTCGATGAACAAAAGACTTTTATACGTAAAAAAAAATTCCACTAGATATACCAGCTGCAACAATCACTATTATACTGCTCCAATTCGTCAGATACAATAAGTAACAGCTTCTAATCACAGGTCTCCAATACCTCAGGCAGAGTACAGCTTCTCTAAACTAGCAGTCACGACTAATCATCTTCACTCACTGACTTTCTTCACAAAAACTGCCTAACTATGTCGGGCTGCGGTATTTATACTTGAATTGGCGAGGAAATCTACTAATTTTGCCAAGGTTCTGGAAGCTTCTAGGCTATCTCGCTAAATATTGGTCCTAGAGCTTAGGTGATGGATGTTTCCAAAAATATCTATTTCTCGCCAAGTCGCGAAAAATGTCGCCAAGTTTTCTCGCAAAAACATTGCCAAGTCACCAAATCATTAGAAAACCCGCTTTTAATGTATGACACGTCTAATACCGCAATTTTTGCCAAAATGTGAGTATTTCCGATCTGTCTGAGATATTTTAAGACATATACAATAATTATTTGCCGAATTATTTACAAATTTGTAACAATATCATTGGCCGAAAACTCACCAATTTCTTTTCTTAAAAGTTCTTTGTTTTTAGGAGGCTGTCTATAAAGTGTAAATGCAACTGGTGGATGGTCACCTGCATTGATGTAATGTTTAACATAAGGAGTCGGTTCTCCCCCTAGCTGGAAAATATCTTCATTTTCATTAATCAGAGCTATTAATTGATTTCTGTTTTCTGTGTCCAGATTTTGTCCTTCTTCTCTCAAGCAAAAATTGTTAGCTTCGAGTATAACTGTAGGATTTCTTTGTATTAGACCATCATTTGTAATTAAATTCGTATGACAAGAATTACTACTGACTTCTACAGGAATGTCTTTTCTGGGTAGGGATAAATCTTTTGCAAACTGTATTCTGTATTTAGATTTATCACCAAAGTACCAGCAATTGTGTCGCAGGTCCATCACAATTTCAGATTTTCTTAAAAAGTCAACATCTAAGAGAGTACGATTAGCCATTGCATGTGGCAGAAAAGCCAAGTCTATTCAGAAAGTTCGGCCATGAACTGTAATTGGAATTGTAGTTTTTTAACAATTGATGTGGATTGTTGACCATCAGCCAAACACACTGTAAGATCAACCTCTACAAATTTTTGTCCTCCATGTTTTAAATAGTTAAACATTAGCTCTCCACCAACTGATTAACTGGCTCCTGTGTCAGCATCAACTGTCCCTGTTGCTTCATAAACTTTAAAGTCGAGTAAAGCTACGGGAGAGGTGAGACAAGTAAACATCTGTATGGAGTTAACATGAGTACTGTCTTTTATTTGAGATTACTTTGGACATTTTGCTTTTATAAATCCTGGATAGTCACATCCATAACAATAAACGTTTTCAAAATTTGATGATGGCCTATAATTTGGGCTAGATAGTGTACTTTTGTGGATACTAAAAGCTTCAGTCTTTTTAAATTTAGGGAATTTGTATTTATTTGATTCTTGATTGACTTCATTTCTAGGATATTTAGGTTTGTGTAATTTTTGGAATTTTGAATGTTTTACTAGTTTCTGATAAGGAGATTTTATATTTTCATACAAATCGAGCTTATCAGCGAACAAGACAGGATCATTGAGCTTTTCCCAAGTATCTAAATAGTAATTTTTATAATCTGGGGGACATTTTTTCTTAATATCAGCAAGAATAAGTCATTGAATTTGTCAAATGAAGTTATTTCTAATTCATGAAACCAACCTTCAAAGTATGTCCTGAGCTCAAAAAAGAAATCTTTCTAAGTGGAATTTTCGCGTTTTTGATGGCAACTAAAAAGAATTCTAAGTATGTCTGCTGTCAACTTAAATCTTTGCGACAATATAGTACGAATATGGTTATAATTTTTGAACATTTCTTCAGGTTCTCTTGCGATTAGTTTACTTATATCAATTGGGAGTACACTTACTAAATGTGATACATAATAATCAGTAGATATATTTAAAAGCTTCATCTGCCTTTCAAAGATTGTTAGAAATATTGTCATATCATCTGAATCAGGATTAAATGCAGGCAAGACAGTCTTTAAATCACTCCGCGCAGAAGTAGAATCAATGTGACTGGGATGTAAAACAGTTATTGAATTTGATGCTTGCAGCCTAAGCTTTTCAAGTTCGAATGCTCTTTCCTCAGCTAAATGCTGATTTTCTCTTTCCAATTTCTTCATTCCCTCATCTTCAAATTGTTTCCGATCTTCAATAATATTATTTAATATATCTTTGATAAACTGTTCGTCACCTTTAAAAAATGAAGATTTAGTGATTTTGTCACGTAAATCAATAATTTTATCATCAGAAGTAATAGCTATGCGCAATTCTAATGCTAAATTATAGGGATCAATTTCCTTACCTTTAAATAGAAAAGCCATATTTACCCTGTATTATATTCAAAAAGAAATTTTTATATAATTCAAAACTTGTAATTGAATTACCAACTAACCAACTACTTTCCCTTTTGAGGTAAATGAAAACAATATAGAATACATATTCAGAAAAGCTTTATAAAAATTACATAAAATACCTAATTAAGTAATAAAATATTCTCTTTAAAATAAACAACACATTATCATAAAATTCACTAATACTTTCAGTTAAAATTATTAAAAATGTGAGTTAAGATAATTTCGAAATAGCTGCAATAACTTACCAAGTTATGTATTTTGATAATCTACTTATGCAATCAGTACGCAATTATGATATTTTTACAAAATATAAAGTTTGAAAACGTTTAGTATGTATACCACAAATGAAATACCATAAAATATCAATAAATTTAAAATGATTGAAAATTGCAATTATCATACCTATTCAACACACATTACAATGAAAAGCAAAATTATATATATCAAATACTTGGCATTACTTAGGAAACTCTAATCGCTAGCAAAATCATATGTAATACCACATAGAATAGGATAACAAAACTTTAAAAATAATGTAATATACAACAGTGTTTTATATGAATTGGATGCAACAAAAGGGAAACACCATAAAATAAATACCTACGTTTTTATCAGAAAAATGAAAGAATAGATTCATTAAAAATGTTTGTATATAATAAATTAATATCGAATACAATTAGGTTATCGACAAATTAAATCTTGTAATTTATAAAATTTTTGTGTCAAGGTATTCTTTATAAATATACTAGAATAAGATTCTAATATGTAGCAAGCAGTAATAATATTTACGTATGTGTGTGTTTAAACAAAACCATAAAGTATATATAAACACCATATATATATTCCACATAACTTATATATAAACATATAACTTATCACTTTCGTTTATCTTATAATTTTTAGAAATTGAAATATATTTATTTAAACATTCTCATAAGTTATCGATCACTCTTCCCTTTGCTTGAAAATTAATTATAAATATAAATATCAAATATAAACACAAAATAAAAGAACATATTTTCAAAAGCCAGGATGAAGATTAAAACAAAGAAGAAGGATTTTCACTGAACTTCTTGGTAGGAATACAATGAGACGGGGGAAATTTTCTTCACTCACTTTCAACGGCACTTATTCAGGATGAAACACATTTCATTTCTTTGGCACGTTATTCGCAACACTTGATTATTTAAGTAGAATTGCACAGAAAATTTAGCGGCACTTCACACATACTGAATGAAAGCACTTTAACACATATTGTAGCTGTAGAACAAGACGATTTTTGGAGGAATCATTTATTGGATAAGAATAATTTTTCTGCAAGCATCAGGGCGACACTTAAGCACATTCAGACTTGAGCTGATCTTTTCAAACAAAGTATGCATTCTTATTAAAAGAAATATGAATCACGTGTCAGGATGACAATTTTTCTTTTAGACTCCTGGCGAGTCGATTATTCAATGATCATTTTTTGACGTTGGGCACCACCATATAAGCATATGATTCAAAATATAACTATAAATAGGAATAACGAACCCCTTTCAGAAACATATGTTATTTAATATTATTAAAGTTCCACATCACAATATATAACAATAACGGCACATTACATATAATTTCACAAAAAGAGCTACACACAAAGAAAGAAGCAACGGACTAAAACAATTCAATATCTTAAGTGATCACTGGTGTCTTTCTGGGAAATTCACTAGTTGCGCCTAGCGCCATATACCCACTTAAACAGGGAAGGTAGCTCTAAACCCTCTACATAAATAGATATTTATGCTACAAAGTTTAAGTTTTCGTTTTCTAGTACTAAGTTTTACCATTTTCTAGTTTTCGGTAGACTCCCTGCTGCTGCATTTCTACTAGTTTCCCAAATCTCCTAAAAACTATCACTCTAAATTGGGGTGTTAAGAAAAAAAGTAGCACATTTTCTTGTGTCCTATTTATTAAAATAGTACTTGTAGTTATACAAAATTATAAACATTTATTATCGCAAACAATCAACAATTGACAAAAAATCAACAATGAACTCTGAAATGTAAACTAACAATAAAAGATAGTCATACTTTTAATGAGACGGCGTACGGGTGGCACTTTGTATGTCTCGCCATGTGGTATACACTTGTACTATTATCTATTGTTCTATTCAATTCTGTGTTTGAATTGAATCTCAAATATTTTTTAGTTCCTACCTAGTAAAGCATGCTACTTGCTTACGTTGGTAGATAAATCTAAGTCAAAACTTATGTGCTTTATTATGAAAGCCAGAAAATTTTTCATGGGCCCCCACTTACAACTTGTGAACCCCTGTTTTCTTTTCACATATGCGTGGACCCCAGTGTAATCTCCTATGGACCTCTGGGGATCCACCTTGACCACTTTGGGAACCTATGAGTTAGATTGTTGTTGGGTATATGTTATTTCTAAAGACTGAATAAAGCGTCCATTAAAATATCTATTAGTTCACGAAATCTCATTTACAGTCACATATCAATTTTATAGTTAGTATAATACTGTAGAATTAGTTCCTTGAATTAAACAGCAGGAATTATTAACCTTGATTAAGCCTTTTAGGAATATGAATGTTGGTGTCTGTGATCGACAGTAATTTCAGTTAAATCTCTATTAAAATCAATATTACATAAATATTATTTATTTTAAATAAATATGTTAAGAACTCTAAATTACACGTGAGCCTAAAACACCTTAAATTAAAATTCTTGTAAAAATCTCAAATTTTTTCTAGAAAATCTTTGAGAGTATAAAAGAAGTTGTACACTTTCATGAAAGCCTCTCAACCAAATTAAGAAAAACTTTTAACTGAATATTAATCATTGTGAGTGGATTCATGAAAGACTTGAAGTGATTGCCGGCTGGCAGTTTTCAGAGGTCCCTGGATCTGGCGATCCTCTACCCTCATTAGATAGCTGGTTCTTGGTTGGTGAGCTATAACTTGAATCTGATTGGCTTAAAATGAGTTTGAAATTTTAATCGATGGGACTATGGTTATTTCATAAAATTTATTTCAGAATTTAAAAAATTATTGTTGATTAATTTATCATTTATATATTTAAATTAAATGAAAGTAATAGAATAATAAAGGAAATAGTTAAGGAATAAATTGAGAGAAATAAGAATATTTACACATAAGAACAGGTAAAGGTATTTACAAGAATTTATACACGCAATAATATTTACAAGGTATAAATTGGTCTGTAATACAATATATTTATCTTTATCTTTTTTCATATATTTTATGTATTTACATATACATGTATATTTTTAAAAAAATCTGTTTTTATATACATTTAGTATGCACACTTATATATGCATTTTTCCTCATCATTTTTATTTTAAATAGTTTTTTTCCCACATATAGAATGAGATGTAACAAAAACAAAAAGAAATCCTTTTATCTTTTTAGTAGTCTCTTTTTTTTCAATACAAAGAAGTAGTTATCAAAGATAACTTTTTTTTCTATTTACAGTTTATTTCATGGTGGTTGGTGAGGAAACTTTGGGCAATATCTGAGCAATGAGAGAGAATGCAATCTATTATGGGTACTTAGGTCATTATAGGACGGAAGGCTAATTATTGTTTCGTTATTAGTTTTATCAATATTTTTAATCACGTTATACATTATTTTCGCGAAGAATTCTCTCAGGGTAGGGATTTTTAATTCTTGCTGATTTTTTGGTTTCTAATGAACCAGGGGGCCTTAACTGCCCATCTGAGGACTTTATTTTGAAGAGTTTCCAGTTTCTCAATTTTATTATCGTGAGTGTAACCCCAGATAGGGCAGGCATAGGAAATAAGATATGTTTTATAAATGAGCACTTTATTTTCCATGGAAAGTTTTCAATTCCAGTTGAAAAGTGGGTATAATGCAGCTGTTTGCCGTTTAAATTTGTTAATAATTTGGATCAGATGCGGGTGCCATGTTAATTTTCTGTCGAAAGTTACTCCCAAGTATTTACAGGTTTGTGACCATGGTATAATTTCGTTATTGATCTTAATTACACTGGGTGGAAGTAGTCTTTTTTTGTTAAAAATTATGGATGCACTTTTATTTACATTAATAAGAATTTTCCATTTAACGAACCAAAGCTCAATCTGTTCTAAATGTTTGTGAAGCGATTCTGTGATATATGATGTTTTCCTACCTTGTGCTAGTATAAATGTGTCGTCTGCAAAAAGGTGCAGGGAAGTTAGTGTTGATGTTGGAATGTCGTTCACATAGATCAGAAAGAGTCTTGGTCCCAATTTGGACTCTTGTGGCACGCCAGCTAAGATTTGTCTATATGTTGAGTATGTAGTACCAATGCGAACCTGGAACTTTCGTCCCAAAAGATATGAAATTAGTATTTTAATAAGTGGGTCGGGTAGACCAATATTAATGAGTTTGTGTACAAGTCCACCAATCCAAACTCGATCAAAAGCTTTGGCAATATCAAGAGAAACTGCTCCTGTACTTTTTTTAGGTTGAAATCCCTGGGTGATGATTTCCTCTACTCTCATAAGTTGATGAGTTGTTGAATGTGATTTTCTAAACCCGTGTTGTTCAGGGATAAGTATACTATTGTTTTCTAAAAATTCATCTAGTCTATTTAGAATAATTGCTTCGGTTATTTTGCTTAGAGACGGCAGTAGACTAATAGGTCTATAGCTTGAGGGAAGGTAATTGTCTTGTTTTGGTTTTAATATTGGTACTATTGCTGCAATTTTCCTTTTTTGAGGAAAATACGTTTTTCTTAATATCTAGTTAATAAGCATCGTAACTTTGAATAATGTTTTGATTGGAATTTTCTTTAGCATTTTGTTTGTTATTCCTTCAATTCCTGGGGATTTATTATCCTTTAATTTCTTGATTATTGCCATTGCTTCCGAAGGGGTGGTGCTCTGTATGACTTGTGTATGTGGTCTGGAGAGAAATCTTAGTATGTTGCTGGCAACCAGATCTTCAGTTCTGGTGTCGTGTAGGTCATTAGGGGTGAATTGTGTTTCAAAAACGTCAGCAATTGCTTCTGTTTTTTTTTGTTTGTCTGTGTATGCAATTGTATTTTGGTCTTGAATGGGCGGAAAATACTGTGGTTTCTTCTTGAACATACTGACGGCCTTCCAAATGGATCGGTCGTGCGTATTTAATGATTCTAATTTTTCTCTCCATTTCTGTGAATTGTATGAACTTATCTTGGCTCTAAATTCGTTATTCGCTTTATTATATTGATTTTTTATTCCGGGGTCTCTACTAACTTGATATAGTTTCCTGAGTTTGTTTCTATTTGCTTTCAAAATTCTGAGGTAGCGGGGTAGGAGGCGAGTGGGACGGGAGGAGTGAGGTTTTTCTGATTCACGGTGCGCTGCAAGCAGTTCCGCCTCCAAGCGAATCGTCTCATTTTCAGTTTCATCTCCTGTGTTTGTATGAATTATATTAAACGGGTAATTATTTAAAATTTGGTTGTATTTGATCCAATCCGTGTTATGAAGAGTGGGAGTATTAATCAAAGGAATATTAAAGTCAAACTCGACCATGACTGGATTGTGATCCGAACTGAGTTCCGTGATTGTATAAATTTTAGTGTTATAATTAATTCCTCTAATGAGTGCAATATCAATTGTTGTTGCTGAATTAGCACTAAAATGTGTGGGTGTGTCAGGTGCAGGGATTTTTAGTTCGGCTATATCAGCGAATTTTTTAATTATTTGACCTGTTTTGTTATGTGCCCTACAGTTCCATGCAGTGTGCTTAGCATTAAGATCTCCAAATATTAAAATATCGTAGTTTGTTGTAAGCATTGCTTCAAGATCCATGTTTATGTATTGATATTGTGGTCTAGGTTTAATGTATGTGGAGCAGAATGTAATATGGGGTAGGGTTGGCAAGGTCAATGTGACCAAAGTTGCCTCTATTGTAATTAATTTGTGTGTTGTGTTTTGGTAGTGTGGGAGACTACTCTTGACAAAAATAACTGTCCCACCCCCTGCTAGTGTGGTATTTCTGGGGCGATTATTTCTATAGCATGCATATCCTAGGATGTGAATATTTACATTATTTGTTAGGAATGATTCCTGAATTAAGATTATATCTGGATTATGCTCATTGACAAAGTCACGAAATTCGACCATTTTTTTTTCTAATACCACAGGAATTCCACGATAAAACTAGAAATCTCCATTGTGTGGCACACATTAAGGGGTGTTATTAATTTGCTTAAACATGTCCATGAGGACAAACATTTTATCCATTGGGTCAGTTTTAGACTGAATTCGTTTGATGGCTTCAGGAATATTAATTCCATTAAATACTTCTCTTATTTCTCTTAAGAGTGTGAATAAATCATTAAAGTCGTTTTTATTTTGATTTTGTCCATTGCTTGGAATAGTTGTATCGGTTGAGGGGGGTGAGGGTTCAAGTGCCACGGTAGCGGAGGTTTCTTTATGACCAGCCACTATACTTGCGTATGAGATCTCCTCTCTTGTATGGTTATTTTAAAATATTTTTGTTTTCGGTTTGGGTTTAGGAAATTTCTCACACCTCCGATAGCTTGCAGGATGGTTCCCATTACAGTTGCAGCAGACTGGGGATTCTAGTTTTTTGTCCTTGGGACATTCTTTTGTATTATGTGCTTCTGCACATTTCACGCAGCGGGGTGCCATATGGCAGAAATCGCTTGAGTGGTGAAAACGTTGGCAATTAAAACATTGCATAACTGTTTTGTTTCCTCTATAATGTTCTATTGTAGGGTTTGAAATATGACACAAACTTTTTAATTTAAATATAGCACTTATTTCTGGGCCATTGTAGAGTTGGACCAAAAATAGAGGTAGGGGTTTTCCATTTCTTTGGCTAGTCATCCTGTTTACTTTGTGGACTTTATATCCTTGATTGGCTAAGTCAGAAACAATTTCCTCATTTTTTGTGGTCATGGGAAGTCCCCTGACTACAAATTTACGGGGTTTCTCATTTTTTCCTCTTAGGAGGATATATTCGTATGTGCTACATTCAAGAAATTTTGTAATTTCCCTTTGATGATCTGCTGATTTGGGCAGCAATTTCAAATTTTCACCTAGTTTAGTTTCACCTAGTTCACCTCATTTAGTTTGGTCATGAATGAAACATGGCTTTCACCATACCTTACAATTATGGGTGGAATTTTAGGGGCTATTTCAATCACTGGCTGGTCATCCATTTTTTCGTGGTTTTCTTCCTCTGGAGTTAGCCCACTGAATGCGTTAGCCACAGCTATGGGGGTCTTAGTGACACTCTTATTCACAACTTTGGCTGTTATCTTTGGGAAAATGAAAGGTTCCTCACCATCATTAGTTCGTTTTTTATTAAATTTATCATTTTGATTGGCAATATTAGCCACTTTTACTATTAAGGGGGTAGTAGGGGGGTTTGCCATATCAGAAACAAGATTATAGCCACCTGTGCTTGCAGTCTTTAAAGTTTCTCTGCAGGTTTTAATGTTGATATCCAGCATGTCCAAGATGTTTTGTTGTGGATGTACTTCAGTAGTGCAGTCTCTGCTACCCAGTAGCGCCGTCTGGATTTCCAAGAGTTGCTTCAGATGGAGTTCCGAGGCATTGTTGTATTTAGGATTCATAATGTCCGTCAGCTTGGCAGGTTGTATTATTCCTTTATTTGCAGCCATTGTCCCAGTCAGGTCCAGTCAGAGGTCAAGAAAGTCAGTCAGCTTTAAAAAAAAAAGCAGCAGTTGATAGCACTAAAAGGTGCTGTTTTTGTTCGAACTGAATTCAAAAAATTATCTTCAGTGAAGACGAAACAGTAATATCTCTAGGTAGCTCAACACGCGGGGCGTAAAAGGCTTAGCTCGCCTTGCCGCGTCCGTTGTAGTTGTGAGCGGGGAGAAACCTTCAGGAACCGGTTTGTGTGAAGAGCGAGTGAAAAACACGTCTAATCAGCTCGGCTGCTGGAGCAGGAGTCTGATGAAAGACTTGATTATATTTTTTATTATTATTTATTTTTTTCCATCGCCTGCTGTACCAAATGCCACTCATAAATTAAATTGCTTAAAAGCAATTGAAATTTGTGTGTATTTTTATAGAAAACAGTTGTTAATTTCTGTTTCTACTAAATCCTCGATACAATAAATAAAATTACAAACCAAGTAACTGTAGTAGCCATTAAGATATTTTAAATTATTGAATTTAAAATTATAATTACTTCATTAAAACAGTTAGTAAGGCTTAATATAAGCTTTTCATTTTTCATACAGTAAATAAATTACAATTTATTCTTAGGATTACATGTTTGCTCTATTTATTATTATTCAGTTATATCCATAGAAAACAAAAAAGAAGAACTGTAAAAAAAAAACTGTGTTAAAAAAATTTAATGGTAAAATTAATGGTAGAGTTCGTTCATTGAATAAACAAGAAGATATTTATGTGAATATATATAAATATATGTAATGCAATACTCAGGATAAAGAATACCAAGTTCTTTTCTTTTCTAAATGCTTAACAAATACACACGGTCACACAAAGTAAAATAAAAATTTTGAAAAAAGATGTTTGAATTTTTTAACATTTGCAATAATAAAATACTCAAAAAGAAGAAAATGAAAAAATAAAATTATAGATATAGTGCAAAATAGAATAAAAATATATATAAAGCAATTTTATTTTTGTTACTAACCTTACTGCATTAAAAGTATACACTGAATGATTTCGTGTGTATAGAATATTTTAGTTTGTTTTTTAAGGTGAAAATAAAAAGGTTCAAAATAGCTATTTTAATAAACCGCAATTAATATTTTTTAAAGTAAAACAGTTTCTTTCAAAATTATCATAGTAATCTTCGTATATAATGTATTATAAGTCAATTTTAAACATGATGATTTACAAGTTTAGTAAATCTTTGCTATTAAAAGGGGATTTAAAAATTCATCCAATCATCTTTAACAAAACCGTTCTTATATGCAAAATTACCAAACGGAGTAATCATTTTAAATTATTTTTGATCAAACTTAAAAAGTTTTTTGAAAAGTGAAATAAACATACGAAACAACCGTTATATTTTCCACACTCAACTAATTTCAACAGTTTCTTCTCAAAATGAAAGTCTACCATAATCGTAATCGGAAGAGTTTCCTTGATACAAATATAAAACAAATTTTCCCAGGTTGAGTCAGGACCAAACATCTCAACTCAATATTGTCTAATGTTTTGTAATTTAATGTAAATTTTGTTGTTGGTTTTGTAATCTACTTGATTTGCTGTGTTGATGTGTAAAAGGACATGAAATCGTATCGTCCTCACAAATCAATCTCACTCTAAGATAAAATGTTAAAATGCCCCCTAAAGTTTCTAAAAAAGTCGCAGGAATTATTTTAAGAAGCAGAAAAACCATAATGAAGGATGGTTTCATTGTAAGATAGAATTTTATTTGTTTTTAAAAATCATTTTTGTCTTACATGTCTTTTTTTATTTTGCCCATGAAAGAATTAAGAAATTATTCTTTGAATATATTGCATTTAATTACAAAAGAATTTTACAGTTATTCCTTAATCTTTATATTCAATGGCTACATTGATATATTTGAAAATATAAGTTCATAGTATTTACTTTTTTTAAAAAAAGTTCTCTAAAAATTAAAAATTTTAATTTAATTGAAATATAGTATCAGATTTTCATATTTTTTGAACTATTGTGAAGTTAGTATTATATCAAATGGTTTGTTATTATTGTTAAATGTGGATTTTGAATTATTGTAATTGTATTTAAGCTATTCAGTGTTGCTTTTTTTTAAATATTGTAGTTTATCAAATTGTATATATTTCTTAATTTCATAACTATTGTTGCCTGAAAATGATAATAGGGTAACCATTTAACAAGAATTTTTTTTTATAAATTATTTAATTTAGAGAATTGTTTATAATGTTCATTGTATATTATATTATCCTTTACTTTTATAAAGGTGTTTCTAATTATGTGTTATAGTATTTGTCATGTTTGAATTATTAAAAGCGCCATTTTCATTAAATTTGAAAGTATTTAGTAGTTTATTATATTCATACCTATATATTAATAATTTAGAGAGGAAAATTGTGCATATTTTTTCATTAATAAGCTCACATTCAGTGTCATTAAAAAATGTTATGAATAAAGTAAAAAGTTGGAGCAACTAATTACAATGTCTCTAAACATTTTGGTGTATTTCATGTATGTATTCATTGACTAACTGGATTGATTAATTTATCAAAAAGAAGAAAAATTTTTAAAGAAAATAAAATTTCATTTAGACATGCAAATATATAAGTACCTGCTACATCAATGTGTATATAATGTAAATTATTTGAATTATGAAATTTAATTTATTATGATGTATGCAAAAATTACTTACTTCAGTTTTGCAATAAAATAGCAAATCATATTTATTGATAATAATGAACAGTTTTAAATTGTGTATATCTAATAATGGTTACTTTTAAAGCTTTAAATGTTATTTTGCCGATATATTATTTTCTATTTATGTTTTATAAGAGTTTAATTATTTTAGATTAATTTTTACTAAGCAGATTAATTATTTTTGTTAACAAAAATATCCTTAATTTGGTGGTAAAAGCAAACCTTTTGGTTTATTTTGTGCATTCTAATGAAAAAAACTATCTAAACAGCTTAGAAATCCTAATTGATATAAAGCATAATAAGAACTTTGTAGCATGTGTAATTCAATAATTCAACACATTTAACAATTTTTAATAGTGTTTAGTTTACAGATTGCAGTGGTTAATATTGTTAATTTGATTAAAATAATATTATTTTGACCAAATTTATATATATGTACTTTTTATAATACTTGCTTGTATATAGCTATAGTTAGTTTAAATTGCTAGCTAATTTTTCCCATTGCTTAAGGACCACATCAGTGTTATATGTTTGCAGTCTTATTTCCTTTTTTATTTATAATGTTTTTTTATGATACTTGCTTGTATATAGCTGTAGTTGTTAATTTTCGGCTTGTGCATGATTAAAGTTGTGACTGATATTGTGATCCATCCCAAATATTGTTTGTAACAAGCATTGCACAGGCAGAACAATATGCGGTAGTGTCCCATCTTGCATAAAGGTGACTGAAGTGATTATCATGCTTGCGGTTCAGAATAATGTTGTTCTGTAATAGTGTTGCATATTGCTGACCAGTGACAATTACTGTTTTGATATCTGTATGTGTGACCTTCTTGAAAAAAAAATGGACCAATTATAAAATTAGCAGTAAATGACGACAGACCCGTACGCGGTTGGAGTGATTTCAAATTTTCACGCCAAGCACTCTACAGCTCTGTCGCCAACCTAAATTACGTCACTATGCGCAATAGCCTTCAACCAATAACGATCGCGTTCGAACTTCAGCTTTGAAATTGCGCGTTTTTCTGAATTCCAAATATTAAAAATTTGAATATTTCATTATAACTAAATACTGTAGAAGTTTTAAAATTCTAATAAATAGAAACAAAATTTTTAATACATAGAACAATGGCGCTCACATAAAAAAACATCAGTGTAGCGCTACCTACTACACTGCCAACTGGGCAATAAAGCTAAATTTCGAAAGTTTACAAATTTCATTTTTTTAATTTAAACTTCAATTTTAATATACCGAGCAATGGTGCCCAACTTAAAAAAATATCAGTGTAGCACTACCTACTACAGTGTCAACTGGGCAATAAAGCTAAATTTTGAACCTTAACAAATTTCATTTTTTTATTTAAACTTAATTTTTAATAAACCGAGCAATGGCGCCAACCTTAAAAAAAAAAAACAGCAGTGTAGCGCTACCTACTACAGTGGCAACCGAGCAGTAAAGCTAAATTTCAAACGTTAACAAATTTAATTTTTTGTTTAAACTCAAATTTTAATATACACAGCAGTTACGCCCACATTAAAGAAATTTAAGTTTGCAGCACATTCTAACACTAACAGGAAAAACGCAATACACACAACTTAGACATTCATTTACTTATGGAAACATTCATTTTTATAAAAACTTTAGTTTCTAAATAAATGACTAAAATTGTAATGAAAAACAAAATTACTCAGCTAATCTTCATCGCTCTACGAATTGTTGTTTTATCGCATCTAAAAAATCTTCTATTATGTTTTCCTAATGATTCTTTCTTTATATGTACTCCGCAAAAACGTAAAGTAAATAAATCCTCATCCATACTTATTAATTTTCGCAAGCAATGCAAAAACTCCAAAAATCGAATATCGAAACTCAATGCCTCAAGATTATTCTGTAATAGCTTCAAGGGTTACATACAAAACGTGCATGGAAAACGAAAAGCACATCATACGTACGTAATCCGAACTGGTAACCCAGTCTGGCGCACTTTATCGCATTCTTGGCACATATGCTTGGTGCATTTTACCCTCTGTACGCTTCTCTACTATTTAGCAAAATTAGCTGTGAAAGTGCACTAGACTATCACTTTGACTGTTGCAATAGTACCTCAACAAATGCACATGGATTTTATGTGGTCCATGCTTGACAGTTGGGGTTATTAACAGCCTCAGAGTGGGAAATGCACTTCATTTGTCAAAAGCACAGTGTGAAGCTAGTCATGCAAATTCATCTTAGTGAATATAAAATTCTCAACATCTCGGCTAGATTTAAAGTCAAAAAGTTTCAGATCTTGGTTATGTTGCAACTTGTGGGAATACCGTTTCAGAGTTAATCCTCAGAGCTTTCCAGATACTTCTGCACAATACCCCTGTCTTCCTCAAAACATCTTGAGCACTGCACTTTCCATGTGCGGAACCCCTCGACATGAATTGCACAAATTGCTCTATTGTCATGGCAACAGTCGCTGTTGAGGGATATTTATTTCTTACATGTGACGCTAAAAAACCTGTAGCCTCAAATCTCTTCATCATTTTGTTCAATGCAGAAGTCGTTATTGACCAGTTGCTATATGTATTCCCTTCATGTAGTGATATGCTCGCTATGGCACTTTCTGAATAAGTATAATACATTTTAACTAAAAGAGCTTCCTTAACTATGGACAGCATTTTGATGCATGTAAACTTCAATTACCATCACCTGCTGTAGCTGCTCCTTTTTATATCTTTTGTTGACTTGTGTAATCCTTCATCAGAAATCTAACAGTGCCTTCTGTTGGTCATCAAAAAAACTAGTTTTTAATCGTTGCCAAATAAAAGGTGGTTTCTTTTCCATCTGTTTGATGCAAACCATCTTTTTATAGCGTAATCTGTTTTTGATTTATTCCTTTTTAAAGTTCATCCGGACTTTTAAATCACCCAGTACTACAAATCCTTTGTGTAAGGATGATAACAGAAACAATTACAAGTAATTACTAAAAAAATTGTTTGATTTTATATGAATTAATCTGTTAATTAAATTTTGTTGTTATTGTGGTTTATTCCTCAAGGCTTAGCTGCAACTAGACCATATCCAGGATTCTGTTAATTCATAAAAAGTCATAAACAATAAGAGGAATAAATTTTAAACTGTATTATTGCTATTTTATAAGATAAATAGTTGGAAGTCTGAACATTAATATTTTGATAAGCATGAATATTGTTACCAATAACATTCAAGAGACAAACAGATAAAATGTATATTACTTTAAATTATTTTTAAAAAAATATATTTACTAATTCAATTTCAGATGTATGCAATAAGATCTATGACATACTATGCTTCTGGCTAGTGTGATCTAATTACGACAAATAAGGTTGCTAAGTGTCCACTATCAATATTCTTATACAAAAGATTCTTGAATATGTATAAACAAACAAATTAAGCAGTCAACAAAATATATATTTTCCTGCTATAAAATAGTTTTTCCTTAGTTTCACCTGACTAGTTTTAAATGCTCTAGTCGTACAATTCTTATTCTTTTTCAACCAAGTGTTCAATCATTAATATTTTCCATTTTCAGTATTTTATATCAAAAACTCAAGATACAACCAATATATCTGAACTTTAGAACATATTCTAAGATTGTTCTCTATTGCCTTGACATTACTTTGTCTAATCAACATTTTTTTTACATATTTATTATCAAGCCAGTGTTATTTACTACTATCAAAGTATTATTTTTTATTGTACTATTAATCAATTGGAAAACTGTAAACCTTTGAAGTGCTGCAACTAAGTAAAATTCTCTATAAATTAAATCCCTATTTATCTATTTTCTAAGTCTAAGTAGATCAGCATTCTATTATAAGTTACTGGATGTTCAATAGTTCAGATTACCAAGTTATTTTTATCTTATTAAGATAACTGTCACATATTTATTCATTCTAAATGTATGCCCACAAACAGATGTTTATTTTCTACAAATTAGCATACCTGCACATTAATATCAAAGTCATTACTAAACAAGTCTAATAATCTTGGTCAGCAATGTCAATTTAATAATTATATCATTTATGAAAATAAAAATATAAGAAGAGTTTCAAGCAGAACCAGACAAAAATTTATAAAAATTCAGAATAGAAATGTTATTTATCATTGAATTCAACATCAATCTGAAAAGTTTAATACAACATATTGATTTATTTTGTAAAATCTCATGAGATCAGAAAGGAAAGATATTATTTTAGATAGTAAAGCTGTTTAAATATTAAAAACATAATATTCTTTATAATAAATCATTCTGTATAAAAAATCTCATAAAAAAATTTACTGTCCTTATGCTATAAAAAATAATATAAAATTTTGTTTTGTTGCAAGTTATATTATCTTAGATAAAGTTGTGTACTCATTTCTGACTGTAAAAGAAATTAGTACACTATAAAGCATAAGTGAACTTTTGTAGACATAACTTAGAAAACAATCTGAAATTTAATTTTTTCTTGAAATAATAACTTAAACTGATTTTTTTTTAACAAATATCAGTTTAAGTTATTATTTCTTAATATATTAAATTATACTCTGCATTGTTTTTCAATAATTACCTTACTTTACTTGAAGCCATGAATGATAACATAAAAAAGTAATTTCATTATTTCCAAAAGGCATACTGATTAGTCTGAAAATTCAAGTATTTTTCTTGTGATTAATAAATGATTTATGTCAGTGACATTTCTGCGTGTACTTTTAAAATTCTGGTTAGAAAAATTTTTTTATCTCCATAACTTCTCATAAAAAGAAGTTTTTTAAACATTTGGTTCTCTGTATTTAAGAGTTAATGGAGAAACAAGTTTTAATTTTTCAAAATACACTTAAAACTTCAATAAGGTGCCACAACAGGTCTCAAAGTTTTGACCAGTTATGTTACAGAAACAATTTATGGGGATAATGATAAGAACTCCTATATACATAACTGCTAATAAATTTAAAATTTCATATTTTTATAAGTAAAAGTTTATTCTTCTGAAAAAAAAATTTAAATATCTAAAAGCAAAAAAACCTTTTTCATGCATTTTCTCCCTTTAAAATTTTTTCATTGACTTAATTTGAGGCAGTTATACTTATCTTATATCTAATTCAAATTGAATTTTTTTTTTCAATTTCAAAAAATTTTAAATGATTTTTTCAATTCTATTCACTATATAGTGTTTGAAAAGTATGTTATCTTTTATGGAGAAATTCAAAATAATTTTAATTCTTTTTATTAAATTGACATGTGTTAATTGAATAATGAACTGTGCAATATCAATTTATAAATCACTAAAATATGGGAAGCTCTTTTTTTCCCCCTCTCTTAATATTTTCAATAATTTTGATTAATAGTTTTTCAAACAGCTGTATATAAATTATTTTTAAATAACTATCATAATAATATACATATAATTTAAAATTTTAATTAAAGATAAATTGCACATTTGACTGCATTTTCTTTGAATCTTAGAAAGTTTATATGAAACTTACCTAATTCAAAAATATTCAATTTGTAGATAAAAATCTTCTGATTTGAAAAATTTCAGCTAATTTGATTCATATTTTTTTTTATATCAAATTTGATTCATATGGCTTTTTTTATTACTCTAGATAACATTTTTAATTTCATTTGATTTGAAAAGTGCTTTTTACTATTCTATCCTCAGACAAGTTGAAAGTCTTGGAAATTCTGATTGCATCTAATTTTAATTTATGATTCTGTTAAATACAGTTAATCATTGATTAGTTTAACCCTGTTAAATTAAAATAGAATTAAATGTTTATAAACATAGTCTTTCGTAGGATACTACATGATAAATGCCATGCAATATTCTGAATATCCCTTTATTCATGAAAGTATCAAAGGTATTTTTTGATTTACTTTTTAAATATGTATTTGTTGATTTTGACTTTTTAATGAATTCATTTTAAATAAGTGATTGTAAATTGTAATTTTTTTATTATGTCTTAATTACTCAATTTGATCATTTCAATTAGGTTAAATATTTTTAGTTATTCATTTTCATATAATTTATTTTTCTTCACCAACACACAAAAATTTACATGGTTGCAAACTTAATATCCACTATTTTCATTTATTAATCGTTTGTAATAAAATTAGACAGTGTCTCTGTAATATTGATATAAGTATCATTTTTAGATTCTTTTTCCTGAAAATAAATCTAAAATGATCCTTTCATGCATTATAGATATTCTTCTGAATAACAATATTTTTCGTAAATTCTTTTTTTTTCGACAAAAGCTGTTAGTTATATATGTAGAAGTAATTTCACTCTAATATTTTATTACAAATTATAAAATTAATCAAATTTATTATTATAAAGAATGGTTTTGCCACAATATTAACAGAAGTAAAATCATTTTTAAATTTTTTCCATCTAAAAGAGAAATTTTTATTTTCATTATGCTAGTCACAGTGACAATTTCATAATTTTAATTTAAAAAGCAGAAACAAAATTAACAAGAATACTAATTTTTATCAAATCAATTATGCATCTAAATAATAAAAATAGTTGTAAAATTATATAAAATATAATTGCTAAATTTACTAATACTTTACTTAAATGTAATTTAAAGAAAACTATCAAAAATTAATTTATCTCACAAATTAAGAATAATAAATATTCTAGGGGACTGTTATGTTTTCATATAAGTATAATATACTTATATAATAATATAAAGTTTCTTTTAAGGAAAATTTTTCTCACAGAATCAATTTTATTAAGATTAAACTTTTCCTTTTCTCTTGCCAAAAAATTTAAACGTTAATGTTTTTTATGTAAATTAAATAAAAAAGTTATATATCTTATAAAATCTCTAATAATATTTTGAAATAGAATAATTAAGGAAAATTGTAGGCTTTTTCCATATATAGAAATATAAGGTTATAACTACTGCTGCCAGAACCGTCTGTTTGCAGTATTTATAACCTTATATTTCTATATATATATATATATATATAGTTTGTGTATGCTTTTATAAGATTTGAATAAAATAGTTCTTTTTAAATTGAAATTTGAATACACTTTTCTATTTGATATATTTATTCGTTACTGCTAATTAACAATGAGATTTATTCATTTTTCCTTTATGATAAGAAAAAGTTGTATTATATTGCAAATTTTAATAAATATGGTAATATTTATTTCAATGCTATATAATTATATATTCTTTTGTTTTCTTACTCATTAAACTCCAAATTTAATTTTTAGTCTTCAGGGATTGGAGAGCCAAGCATTTATCATGCGTTAGTTGTAATCTTTTTGGAGTTTTTTGCATGGGGTCTCCTAACATCCCCTATGATTACTGTAAGTATTTTTTTGTCTTTGGTATTTATTTGTCCTGGTGGAAGGAAAAATTTGTTGCAATGCCTGATAAGAAATATTCATGCCAAAGAAGGCAAATGTTCCTATTAATGAAAATATTTGAACCAAGAAGTTCCTTATAATAAAGAATCACATACCTTAAAATTTAAAGTATGCAGTAAGATTTTTTTAGATTTTTATTTTATATAAATAGAAAATAAATTCAATAAATGAAAATGATATAATAATTTAAAGATTTGAAAAGAAATATGTTTTTCTAAATTATATATATTTAAAAGCCCATTTCTGTTGTACATTAACATTTTGAACAATATTTGTTGCATTTTAAAGAACCCATTTTACTGAATTCAGATGATAAAAATCAAATCTTTATTTTTGTTATTCAACATTATATTTTTTAAACATTTAAAATTATTTAGATGAAATTTAGCAAAATATGTTGTGCAGATTTTTTAATTAAAGATTTTAATCACTTATTATAAAAATTTAAATTAATGTGTATTAAATTTTGTTATTTTAAAGATATGACTGTAATATATGGATTTGAGAACTTAGTAATCTTATAAATATTTTCTCATTGTGATTTTATGAAACTCTTTTTACTTGCATTATTAAATTACTGAAATTTAATTAGAAATTAGCAAATAATATACTTTCAATGATTGTATTTCCATAAGTTTTTTAAAGATAATAATGTATTATTTATTTCATTTATAGGTTCTGAATGAAACATTCCCAAGTCATACATTTTTAATGAATGGTCTTATTGTTGGTATAAAGGTTTGTATGCATTTTTTAATTTATTAATTAAAATAAAAAATAAACTGCCATTGAATGTATAAATGTTGTTAATATTTAGCATACATTTTAATCAAAGTAATAATTTTAAATTGAAATAGTATGCATATATTTTTTGCATATGATTAAATAGCACCTATATTAAATTGTTGCATGCATCTGTATTAAATAAACATTATACAAATACAGATTTTATTTACATTTTGAATTTTACAATAATTTCTCTTATTCAGTTATAAAGATTTAGTATTTTATTCATAAAATAACAATAAAAACTAAATGTTCCTTGAAAGAAATGGCCTTGTGTTACTGTTTTTTAATCTAAAGGGAAAGTTGCATTGTATGATAAAATTCTTTTATGTAATCTGTATTATGATGTTACTTGTATAAAAAAATTTTTAAGAACATTTTTGTTGTAAGCATAATATTAAGTTTTCTGCTTTAATAAAAGCCTGAAGCCTCTTTGCATTTTATGCAATCATTATGTTGATTGAAGAAACTAATTTAATTCTTACATTTTTAGAATGAATTGAATTTTGAGAATGAAACTCCTTTTAAAATAACATTTGAATGATTTTTCCTAATTAAAAAATTTTTATGATAATTTTAAATGGTATTATTTTGATGAAGTACATCTTTGTAAATAAAATCTTATTCTGATTGTCCATTGAATTTATATCCACAATTGAATTAAAAGTAAAGGAATAGAGTGTAATTTACATCAAGATGTCGGTCTCTCTAGCTAATTTGAAATATAAATTAAATTTTAATCTAAAATTTTGATAACTGCAGTTGCAATTTATGTTAAACATCAACATTGTGAATTACATGTAAAATTGCTTATACTGCAATGTTATTAATTTAAGCTGTCAATTCTCCTTACTTCAAAAAACAAGCACATGGTTTATCTTCTCCTTTTAGAATAGCAATCTGTGACTAATTGCTGGGAATACAGAAAAACTAACTAAATTGTATCCCTTATTCTCACAATTTCCAAAGTAACTTTTTTAAAAAATAACAATATTTAATGGAAGGATTTTTTTTTTTTTTTTTTTTTTTTTTTTTTTTTTTTTAACTACTATTTAAAAATGTTGT
The DNA here is from genome assembly GCA_030067965.1 of Latrodectus elegans. Lineage (NCBI taxonomy): Eukaryota > Metazoa > Arthropoda > Arachnida > Araneae > Theridiidae > Latrodectus > Latrodectus elegans. The sequence goes on from CM057820.1 coordinate 10,873,159, forward strand.
TTTTACCTTTTCACCATCCATCAAAAACTAAATTTCATTTTTCCAATGCATTGCCAATTGAAATTTCATTGAAATGCAGTTAAAGAATCCCAAATTTAATATTTAATAATTTCTTAACCAAAAATGTTTTCAAGTATTCCTCATCTCATTTAGTGTGCCCATGTAAAGTGACTTATTCCAAACTGCAAAATGATTCACCTAAACATTGTGGAACCACTTCTATATTTTATTTTAGGTTGTAAACATTCCAAGTTGTAGGATTTAACTGGAATCCACTATATATAAGTCCATCCTGTGTTGCAGAATAAAAAGAGACTGGATTCATCAGAAAATAAGCCATGTTTTCATTAATATATAATTCAAGTTTTATGTCCTTTGCCCTGCTCACCATTTTTGATTTACATCTGTCTCAAGAGGTTTTGCAATGATAGCTCTACTGCAAAAAGTTTTCATTCTACTTTCTTTCTATTGTCTGGCTCAATTTCAAATTTTGTAGATGTTCATTCAACTCAGCATTTGCAGAGATGGCAACCAAACATTTAACTTTCTTGCCTTTGATTAGCTGTTTGTGGGTTCGAGTCCAACTTATGGCATGGATGTTTGTAAGGGGTTAGGAATCCACTTTAAACTGTTGGTCCTGAACTATAATTAGCTTTCATAGGCAAAAAAGAAAAATTAGCATTGGCCTGCAAACCAAATCACCTCAGCAGTAATTTTTCTTTTCTAGTCATCCTTTCAGTAATCACTATCTTCTTTAATGTTGCAGTAAGTTTAAATGCATGGATGTATGCATTCTGGATTGACACACCTTTTTTTTATATATAATGAAAATGTATTTTATTTGAATGTGAAAAACAGAAAATATCTAAAACTTGTTTTATTTTCTAATGGAATGACATGGTTATATCTGAGATAAAAAGAGGCATCTAAGAACAATTTTAGTTTGCTTTTTTTATTTTTAAATTCTTTTAATGGATATCCAATCTCCCTCGCACACACCCTTTATTTAGGGGGTGTTTATTTACTTGGTGAGTGTATTTTTTGTATTTTAAAATCATTGTCTAAGAGATTGTTTTTTGTATTATCAAACACATAAAAATTCAAACAATTATCTTTCAAAAACTTTAAGTTTATTTTAAATTTTGGAATTTATAAGATTTGGTTAACCCGTTAGTAAATTTAAAAGAAATTACGATGTTTATCTTGCTGTAATATGCATATGAAATATTCATTTTTTGCTTATCAATGATATGTATTTCACACATTTCTTTTCATTTTTTTCTATATCATTGATAAATGTTTTAGAAAGTATTTTAGAATATTATTATTCCCAACTAACTGAAATTTTATAGCATATAAATTTATTTCGCAAACAATTTCATTATTGCACCACTTTTTTTTTTTCTGGTAATTTATGTAATTCTTTATTCCTAAATTGTAGGGTTTATTGTCTTTTCTAAGTGCTCCATTAATTGGAGCCTTGTCTGATGTTTGGGGGCGAAAATTGTTTTTATTACTAACTGTATTCTTCACCTGTGCTCCTATACCACTAATGAAAATTAATACATGGTTTGTATGATATTTTGTCTTATCCTATTAGAACTATATTTTGCTTATAATATTTAAAAATTCCCTATTATTAAAATTGTGTTATTTTGTTATACATATGCTTTAATAAATTTACTTGAATGTAGATTTTAAATTATTAGAATAAGTTCATCTTAATTGAATGTCCTATAAAAATTATTTTACTCAGGTTTTTTACTTTTAGTTGACAAACAGATATTTTCCCTTCAACAACGTTTATTTTAAATGTTTCTAAAGTTTTTCTAAATTATGGTAGTAAAATAAATTGCATAAAAGTTAACAGAATCTGTGAATTTCTATTATTCATCTGAAGGAGAAAAATTATATTTTTAAAATAAATTTTACATTTTTAATATTGTTACATCTGTTAATAATCCTGGATTATCTTATTATTATAGACTTATATTCAGTCTTACAGCACATCATTATTAGCAGGGGAAAATTATGATAAAATTCCAATAAGATGCTAAGTTTAGATTAATATTTTATTTTTCATTTAGCTTTATAAATAATTTCACAGAAGAGTTGTTAGACAATCTACTAACATATTTTTAAAACTAAATTCAGTAACATTCTCATTCTTTTATAGTTGGTAACCCAAAAGGCATTGGTATTTTAAAGGAAAATTTGATGATTAAAATTCAATTAGTCAATCTTATTTTAATTTTAAAACTTTATAATGGGAAAATTAAAAGTGCCTTAAATTAAACTCAAACAAAATTGGAAAATCTTGTTGCTGTAATAATACTGTACCGAGTTTCGGGGTTCGTGTCGATTGAGAGTTGTATAAAAGAGCCACTCAATTAACACAAGATTTTTATTCTTAAAAATTCCACTAGATGTACCAACTGTAACAATCGCAATTATACAGCTACAATTCATCAGATACAATAAGTAACAGGTTCCAATCACAAGTATCAAGTACCTCAGGCAGAGAACAGCTTCTCTAAACTAGCAATCACGACTAATCATCTTCACTCACTGACTTCACGAAACTGCCTTTATTTATGTCAGGCTGCGATATTTATATCTGACTTGGCGAGGAAATCTACCAGTTTCTCCAAGGTTCTGGAAGCTTCTAGTCTATCCCGCTAAATATTGGTCCTAGAGCTTAGGTAATGGATGTTTCCAGAAGTATCTATTTCTCACCAAGTTGCCAACAATCGCCAATTCACCAAATCAATAGAAATCCCACTTTTAACGTATAACACGTCTAAATACCGCAATTTTTGCCCAAAATGTGAGTATTTCCGATCTGCCTGAGATATTTTAAGACAAATACAATAATTATTTATAATTTGTAACAATACATAATGAATGAGCTTTAGAGCGAATCTAAGAAGTCCAAATATTAATAAAGGCAGTCAACTCTGTTTACATGCATGCTGAGCTGATAGCCGTATGTTATCCAATCTTGCCTTCAGCTCAATAGTTCTTGTTAAGGGGCAAATTAGGTAAAGATTTACATAATGGCTTTTCTAAATTTGTTTATGAATATTCACTATTTTTAATATTAATGATGTACGAAAATTTAGCATTGCAAACATAATTTTTTGAAATGCCATGTAGTTAAGTTTGGTGGCTTGTATACCAATTAACTAATATATATCATTACAAATGTGGGTAAATAACCTCACATTTATTTAAATTTAAAATCAATCAAAGATTTGATATATCTGGATTTGGTCAATACATTATTAAGTGCAATGAATTTATCAAATTGATATAAATGTAAAATTGGGAATAATATAATATTTTTATGAGTTATGATTTTTTTTTTCTTATAAATATAAGTCTAATGAAATTAATAATTTACTATACTGCTTTTTTCAATGATTATACAGAAAAATCTGTTTTTTAAATTCTGAAAACTTTTAAGTTTAAACTTAAATTGAGATATATCAAAACTACTCCATGAATTTGTTGCTGGCATTTATTTTCAGAAAAAACTCAAGTCAAAATATACTGTTGACCAAGGCTAATGATGACAAGTTCAACAGCTAGAATAGCAAATATTATCAAGACCAATTTTATTTCAAAGATAGCAAATAATAGAAATCTTTTGACTAAAATAAATCAATTGAAAATAAAATTTCCTGTAAATAATTTCCTATAATAAAGTTTTTTCTTCATTATTGTTGTTCTGGTGTTTAACAGAAATTTGATATGCATTATTAGAAGAAGAGCATCCTTTTCTGCATCTATAATCAAAGATAATTTGGTGCCCTTATTGGAGAATAATATTCTATGCTAGTTATTCTCTTACAAATGATCACATTTGTTGGATAGGTAATAAATTTAGAGAATATTGTGCTCAAGGATGTAATCTGATTTATTGAATTTTGTTGATATTTTATCATATAAGGATTTATTGTCTTATTACAGTGTGGCTATAGGCAAGACCTAAAGGTGAAAATGGAGCTTTGTTGCAAAACATTAAAAATGCTTTTAATATACATGCATTATGAAAAATTGATATTCTAGGAAAGATTATTTTGTTTTATGAATTTATTCTTAGCTTTAGTATAATTTCAGCAGAGCAATATATTTTAAGTATGCTACTTGTTTAAAACTCAGGTGGACTTAAAATTCTCAAAAACAATAAAAAAATATTAAAAAACATTTTAGTTTTAAAAGCTAAAACAAAATATTTCAACTGCATTTGAAAAATATTGTTAATTTTGCCAAGATTTCATAAAAACTAAAAAATATTGTGTATATATATATATATATATATATATATATATATATATATATATATATATATATATATATATATATATATATATATATATATATATATATATAATTTTATTTTATTTTACTTTATTTTATTGAGATTTGTGAGAGTATATGTTCTTATTCTTTCACCCCATTGTAAAGATTTATGTTTACTTGAATCTGGTTTTACAGATTCTTTTCTTTCTTTGTGATAATTTTATAAATTTAATTTGTTAATGAAGTAAATCAAAAAGAACATTTAAAAAACATTATCATTAAATGAAAATATATCAAATTTCCAAATCTTGTTGAGTTTATTTTTATATTATTCTAAAGTTATTTAATATTCTACATAATAGGTGGTATTTTGCTATGATTTCAATATCAGGTGTATTTGCTGTAACATTTTCTGTTGTATTTGCTTATGTTGCGGATGTTACTGAAGAACAAGAAAGAAGTGCTGCTTATGGACTGGTAATTTATCCTTTTAATATATATATTAGATTATTGAAAATATTTCAGTATTAAATGCTAATATGTTAGATGTCTTCATTATTCATACAAAATTCAAGAAAATTTTTATTTAGAGATTTCCAAAATTAAAACCCAAGTTTTATTTTGAAGCAGAAAAATTTGTTAAAGTATGTAGTATTATTCTAATTCAGATAAAAGCCTAAGATAATGATACATGCACTTAAAAATTAATATCCTGATACACTGAAATTACTTACGTGAAGTAAATAATTGATTAAAATAAGTTTCTATTCTTCAATAACTATTTTTTATAATTGAAGAAATGAATTCTTTATTTATTATAATAGTTTTATATACATATAATTACTCATAGAATAAGTTATTCCTAAAATTTTTTGGAATTTCCTGAAAATTTTGAATATTTCAATTTTTTCTAGTGTTACTAGTAAAGAGGCTTCCTAATTTTTCTTCAATTTTTTTAAAATTTATTTTTTTTTTAAAGTTTCACAATGCAATAATTACCTATTTAATAGAAGAAATCTACAATAAAATCAATGGAAAATAGGAAAATAAAATTTGGAATATTTAAATATTTCAAGAGTTTATAAATCATTCAGGGAAAGAATTTTATTTTATGGTAATTTACAAAAAATTATGTTTTTCAAAAAAAATTTCTGAGTTTTAAGTATAGTTTTCAGGATTTTCCTTTTTATTTCCTTTTATATTTAGGTTTCTAGATGCTTTCACATTTTGATATTCTAAAATTTCTTATTCATTTGTATAAGACTTTATATTCATATATAGTAAATGCTTAAAAGATATGATTAATGTTAAGTGAATTTATAAAAAAGTAAATATTTATTGTTTATTTTAGAAACCTTAATATTTATCATTCTTTATGTATTTTCGACTCCTTTCAGTCAGTATGGTGTTACTTGGTTGAATGATATTCAATCTTTTACCACTTATATTGTAAATTAAAAAATGCTATGATTTCTTACAAAATATATTTCCAGATAATTTCTAAAATTTTCATTCAGGGAAAGTTTTTTTTTTCTCACAATATTATGAATTTAACTAAAAACATAACTCAATCAATTATAATTACAAAGCATTAATTTTGGTCATTTTAAGAATCATAGTTCTTTTGTAACATTCTCAAATATATAAAACTGTTAAAATCTAAAATGATAATTGATGAACAAAAAATGTTCAACTTATTTATGTAAAATTTGAAACTTCTCTCATCATATTTATATATTTTATTTATGTTTTGTGACACTTGTAAACTTTATACATATAAGTTCAGTTTGCATATAAAGTAAAAAAATTTCATTATAATTTGTATATGCATTTGAGAAATATAGGGGGAGTGTACTTTGCCAGCATATAAAGAAGTAATTACATAAGTCATGATTATTATATTGTAAAATAAATTTAGATATTCATAAAAAATTATAATCACTATAACCACAAAATCAAATCAACACTTTCTATTTCTTATATATATTGTTTTAATGAAGGGAATTTTTTTCTAAAATAAATGTTTCTCAGAGTAACGATATCAAAATCTTTTAAATAGTTTAAAGCTACAAAATTTTCAATTTTTCAGAATCTTAAGAAAGATCTTGAATTATATTTCTGTTTGGAAATACTTTGATTTTCTTTACATCTTTAAAAATCATTTGGGAAATGGGTATAATTTTTATACCTATTATTTTTGTAGTTTCAAATTAGTTTCACTTGTCAATTAATTTGAATATTTAACTACACTTCCTTCCTGTCTATCTAAAATTAAAAGCAAAAAATGTTTTCCTAAAACATGGTTCTTTTTGCTTTTCTCCCCACTTTTCACATTTTAGGTCATGCTATCATTGATATCAGTTGTGAGCATGATTACAAGCTTTAAAAGCTCTTCAAAATATAAAAAAAGGAAACAAAATATGAATAAATTAAATTTTTTCTCTGAAACTTGCTGCTTTTCTAATTTTTATATAATTTTTTTCAGGGTGGTAAAAATCTTCATCAACTTTTGTCTCTTGTATATGTATTTACATACACATAAGATTTGATCCATTATAATTCTTATCAATATGGAAAATCTTAAATAAATTGCCAAATAGTTTTTATCATTCTTTTTTAACCGAAAAGTATGATTCCTTGTTTCTTATTCTTTCGGGCACATTACAAAAAATGTGCATTAAAATTTTTAAATATCTTATTTGATTACAATTTGATTATCAGGTTGGAAGAAGAATGAAATGTCAAATGTTTTTCATTTCTATAATGTCTGCTTTTTTTTTTTTTTTTTTTTTCCTAATATTTTTCATCTGTGTGTCCTAATTCATGAAAGGTGCACTTTATCTCATAAAATTCATTCTTTTAATTTCAGAAATCAAGATAATTTTATTAATCCAAAATTTAAAAGGATAATAACATCTTAAATTATTATTACAATTAATGTCCTACAAATTGTATAATTGTTTAGGCTTTTAAAAATATTGATAGTAAAATTATCAAATGCTAATTTTTTTCATTTCGTTTCAATATTAAAAAAATTACTATTTCATACCAATTATGTAATTTAAAATGTAATTTCCCTTCAATCAGTAATGATTTAATTTGTCTTTAATACAATTTCATTTTTCAGTTATTTTTTTTAATATGTTTTATAAATTTGAAATTTAGTATTTTAAATATGCTATTTTAACTTTATGTTAATTTCATTAATTAACTTTAAAAAATTGGTAATCTATCTTTTTTAGGTATCTGCAACATTTGCTGCTAGTCTAGTCACAAGTCCAGCTTTAGGAGCATATCTTGGTAAACTGTATAATGACAATTTAGTAGTGGCCTTGGCTTCTGCTGTTGCCATTTTGGATGTTTTCTTCATTCTTGTTGCTGTGCCAGAATCGCTACCAGAAAAATTTCGGCCTGCCTCTTGGGGTGCACCCATTTCTTGGGAACAAGCTGATCCTTTTTCTGTATGTTTCCCTTTTTACATTTTTGACATTCATTACTTAACGATATTATTTTGGTATTATGTTTGTTTTTTATAAAATGTATTATATTTTTATTCTACATTGATTTATTTCATATTAACTTCATTATGTTCAAGTGTGAAAAGACCAGTAAGTCCTGATATACAGTATATAACAATTAATTTACTTGTTAGACATTTTTTAAATTAGATAATATGAAAAAAAGTAATAAATGTGTGTATATGCAGATGGAAATATAATGCAATGAGTTAACGTCGTCAGTTCAGTTGAATTATTTTATGTAACTATCAGTAGAAGAACATATTCTACCATTTCATTTGTCTTTCAAGGGCCATATTAGGTATTATATTACTATAAATTTGAAGTAAATATTTTTAGTTTCCTATTTATTGTGTTACAATATTAATTGCTACTATCATTTTACTGAATTTAGTTGCTATTTACTTAGTTTTTGCTGCACAATTAAATTGAATCATTACTTTAATAAATATGACATGTGTATAAATTTTAAAAAAAAGCTAGGAATATTTTAGTATGATATTGTTAAAGTTTATATAAGATATAAGTAGTTAATAATTTTTGAACATCAAATCACAATTATTTCTTATGTAGACCTATCATATGTATTGAATATTGCTAATTGAAATAAAAAGATTTCTGTTATAGTTGTAAATTCAGTGAAGGCTTTTGATGTAATTATTAAATATAATTCTAATTTTAGTTTAAAACAATTTTCTTGAATTTTTGCAATTATTTACTTCTATTACACTCGTGTCCATAATTTAAGCATAATGCAAGTTAGAAGAAAGAGACAAAAGCAAAACAAATTTGACTTATTTGTAAAGTCTGTTTATTTAACAAAAGGTAAAGACAAAAGAGACACCATAGGTTTGACATCATTAATGAAAATAGCAATTTTTACTTTCTTGAGCAAATTTCAAAAAAAAAAAAATTTACAAAAGCCAATATAACATGATTGGTATGATAGTTAATACAAAGAGTGCCCCGCAACCGATACAATACAAGCCGCACAATGGCTTGGTATCTGAGTATCAAATTATCAATCTGATCTTGGGGGAATACTATACCACTCATCAAGCTATGCTCTCTGAAATTCTGGTAGACATGTGGGAGGGAATTGATGGCCAACATGTCCCATTCATGATCTATTGGATTCAAGTCCGGTGAGTATGCTGGCCAGGCCATGCGGCTGATATCCTTCAATTGAAGGCATTCATGTACAATGTTTGCACGGTGAGGAAGGGCATTGTCATCCATAAACAGAAATTCTGCACCCATGGTGTCCGAAACAAGCGTACCAGTGGCGTAGTGACAGGGGGCACTAATGTAAAGTATCATGCCCCAAACGCAGCTTACAGAGGGGCACTAAATCATTTCAAAGCTAAACAAAATTTTTCAGAAAATTTCAATCTTAGTTTTATAATAATATCAATTTTATTCGCAGAAATAAACTTTGCATTTTATAACTATTGTGTCATGTCCAGGGAAAAATAAAAAAATGCTCCAGAGAGGAATCAGATTTGGAAAAGAAAAGAGATTGTTGATGAAAAATGAGGAAGTGCTGCAGTAGTTTGCCATAAATGAAACTCTTACATTTCTTTATTAATAATCATTTTATATAGTTTAGTTCCTTTTAAAAAGTTTATTATTTTAACCATACTTCAATTGTCATTTCTTGACTAGTTAGATTATCAGTTTTCATTCTTTTAATCCTTTCCTTTTTAAGTTTCACACTTTGCTCAAAGTTTGTGATACTATTGTTTTGTACTAAAAATCTTGCAAATGTGTAAATAACGAAAATATATTGACTTTTTTTTTTTCATATAAAATTTCTGGAATATTGGATTTGTCAAATCCATTTTAACGCATATGAAAGGTTTTCATTTTAGTATAAAAACATTAACCAAATTATTTGTGTTAATGTTAAATGGTAATTTTTGGATCTATTAACTTAATGAGATTACAGAAGAGTAAGCTCATGAAAGACCTATTGAATTTTGTGAATACGCCAAGATTCATAGTGCCCTTTATGACTAAATTGTCATACAGGTTATCAAAGTCAAGTTGTATACGACAAAAAATCATAACAATAAAATTAACAAAACAAATAAGTTTGTTTTACTCAATATAAAAAATTAAAAATAATAAGAAGAAAAAATGATCAACGAATATTATTTTTTGGACCCTTCTGGATGTTATAATTCAAAACTTTTGTTAAGTTTTTTGTCAAAATTTCATTGTTTTGTAATATTATTTGACGTGCTATTTTTAATTTCTCATAACAGATTAAATCATTTTATTTAACAAGCAGCACTTCACTAATATTTTTGACATCTTTTTATGATAAAAATGTGAAAATTTAATCTCATTTTGATTATAATAGCGTAGTAAATAATTATGCGCAAAAAAAGAAAATTTCATATAACTAAAATATTCTTAATGAAAACTTGTGTAGGAATTTAAATGTACTTATAACAGAAAAGTCAGATTTTACTTAAGTTATCAAGAAGCGATATAGAAAGATCCGTTTTAGTAGTTATTGAGACTTTGTGAAATAGTACTATTCATTGTACTATTTCAGTAAGTCAATAAAAATAAAACCCTTGTATATTTTTTATCTTAGGCTTTTGCTGCTGTAGCCATTCAGTCTGGTGACGCGTTACACTCGTGAGAAAATTCCTGCTGAAACGTGTTTCATATTAGCGGTTCCCTTTGTCAAAAATATTGTGCCCGGCACCCGACTGACCTTCAAAGAAAGGGAGGAAATTTTTCATAAAATAGCACTACAGTATGTCCCCTAGGGAATTGCCTTCCTGGAATAGAAACGGAGGGGATCGAGAGCTAATTACCTCCAAATTCTAGGAAAACACAAACTTCCTTTTTTTGTTCACATGGTTAATATTTCGTTTCTTCCAAAATATCGCTTCATGGGAAACAAAACTGTAAACTTATGAAAATCTGGAGTTTTGACATTTAAAATATTATTGCCGTAAGTTATATTTTCTGTCTACTATGTATTCTTTCAATATGAATATTTATTTCATATTTTTGCTGGGGTATAAAACTGGTACTAACATATTTTTGCGGAGTTTTGAAAATTAAATATTAATTATTAGTTGAAACTATTCTTTAAAGGTAAATTATTTAATCTTTAAATGTTTTTGTTTGAGGAAATAATTTTTGACTCATAATTTTGTTGATTTTACATTAGCACCTTATATTGAAAAATTCTTTTTTCAAATGGTAGAAATTAAGAATCAATGTATTTTTCCTCTTTAAATGTTTTTTTTTTTTTTTTTTCTTTTCTGTGTGTTTAAACATACAGAATCTTCTTCTTTAATAGCGTAACAACCTATTACAGGTTTTAGCTGTCTCTACAGCACTCCTTAAACAGAATATATTTCTTAATTAATTAGTTCAATTTACATAAAAAACGAATCTTTTAACTTGTCCATTGAGTATACTGGCCTATCCATATGGGTGATATCCTTCAATTGAAGGCATTCATCAACAATGTTAGCATGTTAAAGACAAGTGGGCCTAAAAAAAGTGATAAAAAAACTGATATATTTAAATTTAAGTCCTTTAGTTAATTATTTTTTTTAAAATAAGTAATTCTAATTTATTTGAATTTTGTATGCCATGAAAGTTGAATTGTAGATATTTTATCAGCCAAAATACCTGAAAAAAATTTATCATGATTATAATGAACAAGTTTTGACAATTCCTGGAATTAAAAAAAATTTTTAAGAAACTTTGTAACTGCTTTAATTTTAACTTCGTTCCTTGAAAAATCATGAATCAGTGTTGGGATTTTTACTTAAATATTGATGCATTTATATTTGTGAGAAAATATTTTATAATTCAATAAAATAGTCCAAAAACAAAATTTTTAGTATTCTTAATGTTACCACTAGATGGTGGCCTGATCGATATGAGAGTCATTATATGTGTAGCTGCTTACTTAAATGAAAATACAATTCAAAATAACAATCCAATTCACAATAACTTCATGATGATCCAGTTGATTCAGGGGTGGATGTAATATTTAGAATTAGTATGTGAAATGATCACCAATAAGTTCATCATGTGGTGCAATCATACAGGAGATTTTAATTGGTCCTTTTTCTATTTGTTTTTAGTTTCTTTATATTATATAAATCTTTTTGAATATTAATATCTAAATATAAAATTTGTGAGTTAAAGTATACTTTCAATATCTTTGGTAAAAACTGCCTATAATTTCAGTGAAGCAGGAGGAATTTTGTTTTTTAATGAAATAAAAGCTGAACTAAATTATTTAATATCTTGATAGAAAGTATCTTTTTAATGACCAGTGGTCTCAGGAAAAGCCATATGAAGATTGGCTTTTGCATGATTCAAAATAAACATTGCCCCTTGTTTTGCAAGAAAGACTTCTGTATTTCAAATATGGACAAATCAGCTGTCATATCTCATATGGGGGAGAGAAAAAAACATGTGTTTATTAGAGGAAGTTCTATTTGCAAAAATATCTACTCATTTAAAAGATCTTTTCACTACTGTTGTTACTGTTAAAGAACATGAAAATCGTGTTCTGAAAACTTAGATTAAGTTGTTTCTTCAAAAGAAATTTTAAAATCTGATATTCTATGGGTCCTTAATGTTTTGCATAGTGGATTCAGCTACAGTTCTTTTAGCAATATAAATTCTCTCTTTCAAACAATGTTTCCAGACAGTGTTATTGCAAAACATTTTAGTAGTGATGAAAAAAATTGTGCTTGTTTAACAGTTTTTGAAATTGTATCTTATTTTTCCAACTTAATGAAAGAAAAAAATTGAGAATGCTTGTAATTATGTGCTTTTCTTTGAGGAAAGTTTAAATGATCATCTGCAAGCCAAAACAATTATACTGCTAGGTAAGATTTTGGGATAAGGATACCTTGCTAGTTTTTTTATGTCTCTCAACTGGAGATATTTTGCTTGAAAACATGAATGAGAGATGCTTTGTGAATTACTAATAAGGGGATTACTCTAGCTGTCAGTGGATGATATGATTTTGAACTGGCTCATTTCCATTAAAATAGCTAATTATTTTAAAAAGTGTACAACATTCAAATTTTGTAAATTTTGGGATTTTAAAGGAGGTTGTTATACACATTTTGAAACATTCAATAAATTAATACATAGGAATTTGATGAAGATGTTTAAAAATTCTAAAAGTGTCCACTGTTATATACAATGTATAATTCAGTAATATAAAAATTTTGTTTTTTGAATACTGATATTAAAATAAAAAAATTTCTGTTATATCTGTAAATTCTTTGAAGACTTGAAATATTTATTAAATATAATTCTAACCTAAATACAAAATTGTCTCATTAATTTTTACAGTTGTTTGATTTTGTTAGTTACAAATACACTGCTGGACAATTGCTAAGGACGGATCACAAATTGCAATGTAGCATAACATTAAGCGAGACATGAGACCTAGTCGGATAAAATATATTTGTCACACTGTTTAGACATTAGAATAAAGAATATTTTTTGTTCTGGTAAGTAAAAAAGCTGTGAAACATCTGAAAAAAATTTAATTTGATGCTGCATACGGAAAAATGGAACAATGCATCTAAAAGTCAGATGCACCTTGAAGAAAGGTATCAGTACGGGATATGTCCACCATGGAGTGTGATGCAACATTCCACACGTGATATCATAATTTGCACAACATTATCCAGCAGCTGTCGAGGCAATTTATCCCATTCCTCTGTGAGTGCAAGGATGAGGGTGTTCTTGTTTGTCGGCGGATTGTTTCGACCAGCAACTTGCCTCCCCAAAGCATCACACACATTTTTAATGGGGTTTAGATCTGGAGAACGTGATGGCCATGCGAGGCGTTGAATACACTCGCTGTCTAAACAATCCTGAACTGCGAGTGTTCGATGACATGATGCGTTGTCGTCCATAAAAACAAATTTATCACCAACAGCACCACGGAAATGAAGAACATGAGGAAGTAGCACTTCATTAATATATCATTGGGCCGTCATAGTCCCATTCGCAACCACATGTAGGGGTGTACGGCCATTGATCATGATGCCGGCCTACGCCATGACACTGCATATCGGATCAGTCCCTTTCCTGGATATTTTCTGGATGATAAGTAGTACCACTCCCACGCCAGATCAGTTGACATCTACAATCCGATGACAAACAAAACCTACTCTTATCGGAGAATAATACGCATGCCCGGGCCTGTTCAGTCCAATTGCAATGCTCATGACACCATTGCAAATGGGCAATATGGCGCTGTCTATCAATAGGAAACACACAGCAGGTCTGTGGCCATAGTCCTCCTCCCCTCAAACATCTGGCAACAGTTTTTCGGGAGATCTACTTTCCTGAGACAGCTAGAAACTGATTTGCCACCTGCTTAGCTGTGGTGCACCTATTCCTTTTTGCTGATAGGATGATATGTATTCTGCAGGCGTCGTACTTCTAACAGAACCTCCCCCATGCAGCCCACTTCACATTCCAGTAGTTTTAAATGACTTCTGTATCCGTGAAACAACGCTGTGATCGATGTCGAACTCCCTGGCAATATCTGTTATTTTTCACCCTTCTTCAATATTCCCAATAATTCGGCCATGCATAAAACCATCTAAGTGATATCGGGAAGACATGCCAAAAATTTCAAGTTTGTCTATTAAATCTTTCCTGGAGAATTTTGCCTTGAAACAACAACTGTCCACTATCGTCAAAACCTTTAAATCTCTTATGAATGCCATCACGTGATGAACAGACGTGGAAAAAAATTAGCATACTCATACTTCTTACTATATACCACACTTATTCTAATTTTCCACATTTTGCTTCCTTTCATTTTGTGGTTGCTATGGATGATAGTGTTATCCGTCCTTAGCATCCAGCAGTGTATAATTGAAAAACTATTGATACCTGGAATTTGATTCTTGAAAATCTGTACCAACCTTGAATAAACTTAGTAATTTGAATAAAAATTATATGTTATTAAACATTTAAACTATATTGATTAAACATTTAAACTATGTCTAAACACAATTAAATTGCAAAAATAGTCACAAATTTTTACAAAAATTGTCTATTGCACAAAAAACTGACATTATGAAAGGATTATCTCTGTTTTCTAATTTGTTTTATGATCTTGAGATGGTTTATATGTTGAATATTTGTTCAAATTACCCACTTGCTTTATTTCCTTTTCAGCAACTGAGAAAAATGGGTAAAGATAAAATGATTTTGATGCTCTCAATTGCAGTTTTCCTTTCATACCTCCCTGAAGCTGGTCAATATTCATGCTTTTTTGTGTACTTAAGACTTGTAAGTTTAATTATTTTAAAGTTGCTTAGCATAGTTTAGTACCTTTCAATTTTAGTTTTTACATTGTAATTTATTTTAAAGAAGTGAAGCTGCTTAATTTGGTTATGTAAATGTATTAAATGTTTAATGTTTTTAATACTTCATAAATTTTAATCACTAACTAATTACCTTTTATAAAATTCTTAAGAATAGAATATGATAATAAACAAATATATTTTTTAGGTTCAGTTTAGTTAGTACCTAAATTAGTAACATGTACTAATGTGTAGATTTTAGTTTCAGCTTTCAATTTCCAAAGCATGTATATTTTATGGAAATTGTTGCTTGAAAAATTATTCATTGGAATTAAGAGTTTGCTTTTCTGTTATCATTTTCTTACTTTATTTATTTTAATAAGATCTATTAAATGTTTTGAACTGTGTTTTCTTCTCCTCTTATGAACTGTTTTTAAAGTTATGCATCTTAGATGTTAAAAATGTTTAGATAAAAAATCCAATATGTGTTGTGCTTTGTCTACATAACATTTTTCAGAATTTAAGGATTAAAATTATTGAATTACGTGGCACGCGATAAGATTACATATTTATAAAATATATTATGTCATTTTATCATGTTAAAAATTCTTTTTATTTATTAGATCATGGGATTTTCTGCAGATGAAGTTGCTTTATTTATTGCTGTTGTTGGACTGTTATCAGTTATTGCACAAGTAATGATTAGCACTATTTTAATGTAATATATATATTTCATAAAATTTCAATACTTAACTATACAAATAGAAATTAATAAGGTATATGTAAATGAAAGTGCCTTAACTTTTTTGTGCAAGTATCCAAAGAATTTTACTATTGTGTCTTAAAATCATATAGACAAGAAAATTATATAACTATGAATTATTAATTGAATGAACTATATAAATTAGTGGATTTATATTGAAAATAAAAAATCATCACTGTTTAAACTAAAATTTTATTATTTGAATCACCAAGCATTTATTTTTCAAGCTGCTACGAGACCTGGGTGGTATCTTTGTATACAATAGAATGTCTTAATTCTCATTTATTTAAGACACTGCTGTACTTGTTAGTGTTTGATTAACTTTATTGTGATGTTTTTAATAAAAATTAGTTGGTTTTTAGAAATCATTTTGTTCATTATTATTATTAAGATTATTGCTAATTCATACTGTAAGTTCTAGCTGGTTTATTGAAAATTACGGTTTATTTTCAATGCAATATTTGAATTGCAATATATTTATTAATCTTAAATTCTTTTGTTGTATCATAGGTGTTAGTGAAATTAGTATTTAACATTAATAAAGAAAGACAAAAATTCAGATTTAAATTAATGTTGGTTTTTAGAAACTTTTCTTCTTTTTGAATAACATTTTCAGAAATTTTATAAAATTTGGGAAGTTGTAAAACCATTTGTATATTTGAACACTAAATGGTATTTAGATTTTTCATGGTAAAGTTGAATAAATTAGCCAATATATTTGAGACTTTAGTTTGTTGTGAGATGCTTTTAATTTGTACAAAATGTACATTGGAAATGTAGTCTTCATGAACCTAAAATTTATTTATATCTTTTCAAAACTTTAAATTAATGTTAAAGAGGGAATTGAATTTATAAAAAGTAAACATTCAAACATGAAAAAGTTTATTAAAGAAAATATGTTTGAAATATTCTGGAAGTTCAAATGAAATATTATCAGTTGTATTTAGATATGTTATGAGCATTTATCATTATTTACAATTCAGGTATTATTTGATTTTATATTATTTT
This sequence comes from Latrodectus elegans, assembly GCA_030067965.1. Classification (NCBI taxonomy): domain Eukaryota; kingdom Metazoa; phylum Arthropoda; class Arachnida; order Araneae; family Theridiidae; genus Latrodectus; species Latrodectus elegans. The sequence continues at coordinate 10,890,087 of CM057820.1, forward strand.
CTAGTACATCATATAAATAATAGAGGAAAAAATGGAACTAAATTTATTCATGTATGTGTCATCACTATGATTAATCAAGCAAAAACTTTCTATTTTATAAAATAATCAATTAATGGTAATGTGAGCAAAATTAAGATACATGTTTAATTTTAAATTTGCTTAAAGCAAATAATTTGTATAAAAATGTATTATTTTAAAGTTCCGGAATATAAAATTTCACTATCCAAAAAATACATATAATATAGTTATTAAACACTTAAAAAATTTTTTAGTATCCTTTAATAAAATTCTAGAGTTTTCCTTTGTTTAGGCTATTAAATTTGAAGGTGTCAATTATAATTTTTAATTCATTGTAAAAAGTACCATTTTCATCACTGTTGTCATGAATAAGAATTAAAAAATTATATAAATGTGTCAGTGTTGACTAGGAAATTTTGTAAAATTTAATTATATTAAATAAATCCACATTTATCTTTATTAAGAATATATCATAATCCAATATTAAAAAATATCATTATTGCTTATAACTATATGATTAATTAAACAATTTATAAATTTACTAAATGTTTAAAAATAATTCTTTATGATAACGAATACTTTATTATTTTCTATATAAATATCAGAAGTTTGCATCTTATTTTTGGTAGATTTTATTTCTAACTATTTTTATGCTTTGTAAATTGCCAATTTTTGTTTTATTGTTTTGTGTTCTATTCTTTTTGTATATTATTTCTGTGTGTATATTCTACACTGTTCAAATTGGGGCAAATAGAAATTAACAATTTCCCATAAAACGCTAGCTTTTGATCATCAAATGAATTAAGTAGACTAATAAATTATTCAACTAAAAAATATCCTCCTTTTGCAGGAATGGCCTCTTCAACATATCTTGGTATTGACTTTATGCACTTGATTTCATCATCATGAAATCCAACTTGTATAATACTTTATATAATTTACTCTGTAGTTTCCCTTCATATGGAACTTTGGTTTGTTTGGTGATTCTTGTGAATAAACAGTCTGCTTGTTTGAATGACAATATGAAATTGAATATATTAATAAGAAATGGATGTACAAAAATTATAATTGACCTCGTGCGCTGATTGAAGGAACTCTTTTCCTTTCCCTTTTATTTTTACTCCTGAGGTGAGTCATCAACACACCCTCTGGCGAAGATGTCGGAACACTACAGTTGTCTTGCAATTCATCTTAACTAAATAATTCTAAAGAATATGCTTCAAGTTCTTAATAGGATTAAGTTTGGTAAATTATCAGACCAATTTATTTTATTACCCTTTTATTTTATCTTTCCACATCTGGCCCAATTTTGAATTATGATAAGGGGCTAAAACCTGTTTGCAATGTCCTGTTGCATGTTTCCATGAATAGAAAAATCCTACTGTATAATATTTCCATAACATTTGCAGAATTATCCATGTTTTTTTTTTTTTTGATTAAATAAGTTTCCAGTGATATTTATTTTGAACCCAAAAAGTATCTGATTGGTAAGGTGTTTTATAGTTTGTTGGATATGAGTTGATCACTGAGTTTTACTTTCACATAGTAAAACTTAGTGATTACATAGTCTCATTAAACTTGATTTGTAGCCCTGCTCATTGAAAATCACCTTTTTCCAGTCATTAATAGTCCATGGTCTATATTTTTTTGTCCATGTTAAACATTCTCCAACAATTTTTAGTTTAAAGATTATACTTTAATGTACCTTGTTGCCATACAGTTAACATTCAGAAGCCCTTTCTGTGCAGTTGAAGTACTTAATTCAATACCATAATCTAATTAATCCCTTTAAAAGTTCGGTGCTTGTCTTGAGGATTGATTTTGTACATAGAGATTTTGCATTGAATAATCTAAAATAACATGTCACACAGTATGCAAAATTATAACCTCTTGCTGCCATACTGAAAGGCTCACAACTGAACTTTTTATACACTAAAAGCTGTTACACAAACAAATTATTTCAATATTAACCCCTTATGCTTCTACGTTTGGAACAACACTGGTAATCACATACCAACTCAAACAAGATACATATGTATTGTTTCATTTAATTCAAACTATATATATGTATATATATATACATATATAGATATAGATAGATTTGTTTATACTCACACACAATATGTGGTTTTATGTTTTGAAGAATGTTTATTTTTGAACATTTTAATGGAGACCTCAAGCATTAAAAGCAGTTTACAATTAAAAATTTAGAAATTCAAAGAAAACACTTGTTAAAGTGAATTGTCTTTAAATTTCTCATTTTTTAAAAATTAATAGGTCACTACAATTATTCTTTGTGAGAATGTGTAATGTATACATATATACACATTGCAAGTCCACACTTGCATATATATATATTTAAAAACAAACAATGAAAATTGAATTACAAATACTTACTAAAGAGATATGATGCAACATAAAAGCTTGAAATAGATTAACAGAACAATTTTATTTTTATTTTTTAACTTCACACTCACTATGCGATTATTTACACATGAATGATTCCTATTATATTTTACGGCATTAATATTTTATGTCTATTGTACTCTGAGAATTTTTAATAATGTTACAACTTTTAAAGATCTGTAATTAAAATATAAATTAAAACAGAATCAATGCATATATATGTTATTTTATTCAAATCATAAATTGAAGGATTTTGGAGCTTGCACTGTACAAAGATGTTAAGGAAAATAATATATCAGCATTTATTGAATTATTATCAATATTAATTTTGGAAACTGCAATTAATGTTTAATGAAGATTCTCATATTACTTAACTTCATTTTAAATTTCTGCAGAGTGATTTAATACTTGCATTTATAGTTTAAAATGATACTATATTATGTAACATTTGTCGGGCTACGCAGTGTTACATTGGAAGGCAGACCTAAATTTTTATAATTTCTCTACAGTATTTTCAAAATATTTAAAAACATTTATAGAAAAGTTAGTTCTGATGATATGTAAGAAGATATACATTGTCATAATATTTTTATTGACATTTGAAATTTTATGAAATGCTTTAAAAATGCTTTGTAAATTTAACTATAAAAAAACCATTTAATTTTGAAAATTATTATTTAAGACAGAACAATCAATATTATTCTACAATTTGACTTACAAAAATTTAAATAATTAAGTGTAAAATTTGAGAAAATAATTGTATCCCTAAATTACATGTAAATTTTAAACAAAAAAATACCGGAAATTCTTGTTGTTTGCTTTTACTTTGAACAAAATTTCATAATTTTACTATCTAAATGCTGGTAAATATTAAAAAATTTAGAAATGATCTTTGTATTCAGAAGTTGTGCATGTGTATAAAATATTCTACAGATTTTGAGTGTATAAAAATAAAAATTAAAAATAGTTAACATAATAAACTTTTTGGAACTACATTCAGCAAGAATAAGTATTTGCTTGAAATACTTTCTCTCATTTAATTTTGTATCTTCTAGACTGCATTCCTTGCATTATTAATGAAAACTATTGGAGCTAAGCATACTATTATGGTTGGTCTTCTGTTTGAAATGCTTCAATTGATGTGGTATGGATTTGGTTCAAGAACTTGGTATGTTATTTTTAATATCTTTGCTGTAATTTCCTAAATGAAAATGAAAAACATCAATCATAAAGATGTTGATTAGAAATGCTTATATATATAATATGCTATTGAATTTTAGTTCTATATTTTATACCATCACATTTTAGTTACATGAATATTTTTATTAATATTCTGCATATTCTGTATAGTTTTACAATTTTTATGCAGTAGTTTTTTTAATAAGTATTTTAAGCTTTAAATGCATAGTTTAATTTTGTAATTTGTTTTAATAAAATAATAATATTGCTGTTTTAATTAAAGGAGAATTTTTATTTGCATAATCTAATTATTAATAAAATTATCTATAATTTTATTTACATTAGGATGATGTGGGCTGCTGGAGTGTTAGCTTCTGTGTGTAGTATAACTTATCCTGCCATAAGTTCTTTTGTTTCAATGCATGCTGATGCAGATAAGCAAGGTATTTGATTTAAAAAAAAAAAAAAAAAAAAAAAAAAAAAATTTTAAAGTTTTAAGACTATTTTTCTAAATTTTTTATTAATTTCTTAAAGACATGGATATTATATATTTATTAATACCATTTTAGGCTTGGTTCAGGGTATTATAACTGGTATGCGAGGGCTGTGTAATGGATTGGGACCTGCCCTTTATGGTTTTATTTTTTACCTTTTCCATGTAGATTTGAGTGAAGATGTATCTGATAACATTCCATCAAACATTCATGGTTTCATTCACACTGTAAATGGAACTTTGCTGCTTCCTGAAGAGCCAAGGGTAAATATAAATAATCATTTTGTTTCCTTTTTTTTAGAAAATATCCCTTGCATTATTTTTCTGGTAAGAATAATGCAAGGGATATTTCTGGTACAATTTTTACAATCTTTCTGGTAAAAATTATCATATCATATTAGAAATATTTATGACCTATGGAATTTCTTCATTATTGTAATGAATGTCAAATGTTTGATCTAAAATATATTTCTAATCTTTTAATGCTTTGTATATAAAAAAAGACATAAGAGAATTGACGTGAAGTGTTTTAAACAAATTAAAATATCATTTGAATTTAGTGTTTACATTTGAATAAATGTTTACATGTGGTGAGTTGGAAATGTGTTAAAACAACCCTCAACTGCGAAAACATTTCAAATAAAAATTTTCCAGTCTGTTTTCAATACCATAGTTAAATGTTTTCAATTTATAAGCAATAAATTTAATTTACCTAACATAATCAAATCACAAAATCTTTCTCAATCTATTTTTTTTCTTTAGTTCTCAATGATTATTTGGATAATGTTACTATAATTTAAAATATCTTAATGAATGAATTTATTTTTCCATATACAAGTTTAATAAGTAATGATAAAAGTTATTGCATATAGTAGGAAACTAAAAGTAATACATTTTTGGTGAATAAAGCATTGTGAAAAATAGTTAAATTATTTTGATAATGAAATTTTACAAAAAAAATGTATCTCACAACATAGAAACGAATTTTAGAAATTTTGTTAAATTATATATTTTAATGATAATTCATTTTTATTCAAGGATAAGTTATTACTTTTGTATATTATGGGTAATTTATTTAATTAAAATAGATTTGTTAATTATATTTATCAATGATGGGGGAGTTATAAAATCGTATTTAAAAGAATATTCTGAATTCAATATCTTTGTTCTTTATGAATTTCTTTTAATAACAAATTATTATATTTGTGAATTTTTACTAAATTATAGTAATGCTAAAAATCTTCATATGAATAATAACAATGAAAAAATAATGTGGAACCTCATGCTGTAACAATAGGCATGATATTCAATAAAAAATTAACTTCTGTATTTATCAGTGGGACAAATTCTATAAGCAATTCAAAATTTTGCTTTCTTCTTTTTTTTTTTAATATATATAGACAATTAAAACAGAAACATGTTAATTTTTTTAATTGTTTGCATTTTCTAACTGGCTTTGCAATTTTAATTGTCATTTTTTTATTTTCCAGCTTATACCAGGACCTCCTTTTGTATTTGGGGCTTTCTTAGTGATATTGGCTCTGTTAGTGGCAGCTTTCATTCCAGACACCAAGAGCTCTACTGTTTGGTCCCCACCTCATCATTCTGATTCCTCTCCTAGTCCCACCCCACAATCTAACAAAGCCTGTGATGCTTTCCATTTTGAAGTGATTCACAAGAGAAATGATGGTTCTCAACCCTTAATGCAAGATACTGAGCCATTATAGCAATCACTGCAATGCCCATCATGGCATAATGTGGTTAAAAATGAAGAATGTGTAGAAGAAACAGCAGTGTGAAATTGTAAGCAAATTCCATCGCACTTAGCTTTAAAATATATACATGCTCCTGATAGAGTTGGACAGCTTTCAAACATTAAGAACATGGTTGTGCCTCACATTTGTGTGTGTTATATTCTTCCAGAGAGCATCAAAGAGTATTTTCCGGTTTAGTCAGCTGAAAAATATTTACATTTTAAATCATGACAAAAATAGAAAAATGTTCCTGTGATTTTTTTATGTTGTATTTTTTTAATCTTGTGTTTGTAAGTTTTTTTTTTTTTTTTTCTTTTCTTTTATGTCCTTGTTTTGTATGTAGAAAATGTTAATAGATGTGTAATTCCTATTAAATTGATAAAAGTATATATCTTTGTTTGATATATATATTTATAAATATGTATGTATTTAAGTTCATTAGTCACTGCCCTTTTTCAAAGTTAAAGTTTTAAGTGCTAAATTAGTAAGCTTTGTGCTTCCAATTTACATTAACTCTATATCAAAGAATAGGAATTGCATTGAATTATATAATGTCTGAATGAATACAAATACTCAATCTTAAATATTTATTGTTTTTAGAAATTGCTTTATAAAGATTCCTCAGTAGATCCTCAATATAATTAAATTCATTTTGATTGATTTAATGTAAATTTTTAAAATTTCACTTTTTCTATGTGTTTATTAAATATTTATATTTTTATAATTTATTATATTTAAATAATTTTTAAAGAACTAAAATTGAAATAAATTATTAAAACATTCCATTTAGTAGAATGTCCTATCTGAATTGAATTGATATTCTAAATGGTTTACACTTTGATTTTTAGTTCAACAGTTTAAGTGCAGAAGATCTCTCCAAGTTAATTTAGCTCTACCATGTAAAAAATGACTGTATGTTGACAATCTTCCACTTTGCTAATTTTCGATTCTTGAAATATTTAATTATTGTTAAAATTGAATGCTTAGGACATGATTGTTATTGTTAAAAAATCTGTTAAAAATGGGATATATTTATTATGAATCAATATCTATTTCTGTTAATCAAATGAATTTTTTTTCTCCTACTACATTATCTATTTTTGTTTTACAATTTTTATTATGCTATGCATTCAATTTTAGCATTAATTGAGCATACTTTCAGAATAATTAAAATACATTTTATATAAAAACAAATTTAGAGGTATCAGTTATAATATTCTCAATTTACTAATCATATTATTCCTGTAATGTTTCTATTTTTAAAACTGAGAAGCTGGCTGAACAATCTCTGCAATTACCAGTTAAAAATTACCTATTGTTACCTGCTAAAATTTTTTATTACTTTTAACACTTTGTTTAATTTTAAATGTGTATTCAAAGCACCATTATCTTCAAATTAAAAGATATCATCAAATTATAAGTTACTAATCTTGGAAAAATGCAATATTAAAAAGTCCATTGCTTGAATTTTTTCTAAAACATATTTAACAACTATAAATTATTTGGTATCTGAAGTAATCTATAAAGCATTAATTAAAAAGAAAAAGTTTCAGAATTAGCGTATAATACTATTGGTTTTCATTAAATAAGCTTTTTGTATTTAATGGCTTATCTGTCTAAATGATCTTCAAATAATAATAATAATAAATTACTTGCTTATCTATTATTTTTCAACTGTAAAACCAGTATTATATTTTTAATCATAAAATGTATAGAGCATATATTCAATAAATTATTTGCAGTTTATAAAGTGGGATTAAAAAAGCTTAGACAGTTTGAAGGTTTTTGAATATAGTTTTTATTTTCTTTCTCCTGTAACTGTTTATGCCAATGACTCTTGATTAATTGATTTTTAGTTTTTGATATTAAGGAAAGAAATTAGTTAATTTTATATAGTTTAAAAAAGTATTTTATATTTAATCAAGACTTAAGTGGGAAAACAGGGTGTCTGATTTCTTATATCATAGAATAAGATTTATTGTTGAACAGTCTGCTGTGGTGTTTAGCAAAAATATTTTAATGTTGTGATTTTTTGATTTTGTTGCCTATAGTATAATTTTAATTATTCTTTTATTTCCTTTTGATACATTGTCTCCACCTGGATTTGTTATTGCATGGAATTGAAGTGATGCATGTATTAAAGAAATTCAAAAAACAAAATCTATAAATTGATTATTAATTTATGAATAAAAAGATATTTTACTTTTATTAAATCTTTTAATACTTTAAATTAAAAATAATTAATTGAATTGAATGTAATGATTATAATATTTTATTATTTCTAATTATTTATCTAAATTGATATTTTGTAGTAATTTATGAATATTTTTCTTTGAAAAAAATTGTTACTAAAAAACAAAGATTCATAATATCTGTTTAGATATTTTTATTATTTGTTTTTTTATAGATATATTTTATTGTTATTCTTTGTTTATTTATTTTTTAAATAAATACAATAACAAAGATAATTAGTTATGAAGTATAAAATAAATTATTAAACAGTAAATATAAGAATTTAAATAGAGAAATATATATTGTCAATCAATGGAATTTTGATTTAGCAATTATTATAAATTACTAAGAATAATGAGGCTCTACTGATGAATTCATATTAATTCCTGATAGGATTGTACATTATGCTTGTGCCTATTACAGAATTGGTAACATTTTTGGAAGTTAATTTACTATTGGTGTTCTTTTTAATTATATCTAGTCATTGAAATTTTATAACATTAAGAAAAATTAGCAAATGTTTACTATATGTAGAGTTCAAGGATTTTTTTTTTTACATATATATTTTTTTCTTGGTGTAGAAACACAGTTTTGTATTCAATCATAAATAAATCTAAATATAGAAATGCTATATAACTACTTTCAACATAGTTTGTAAATCAAATATGGCTAAATATTTAATTCTGTATTACTTTCTCTTGTACAGAACAAACAAAAATAAAGAGTGATTTTTATAGAATTTCTTTTTATTCTTTATTGTGTGAGTAGCAAGTTATGTAATACTTGTAATTGTTAACATATAATTAACAATCGTTTTACAATGGTGGGATTATCCATTCATTGTATCACGATATTCTAAATATTATTTTGGAAATACCTAACAAAAGAATGTTTATATTTTTTCGGACAATTTAGTTTAAATTGTCCCGAGTTAATTTTAAAATGTATATAATTTTCCCATGTTAAATTGTAAGTTTATATTTTTATTAGAGTTTTTACTTATTAAAAATTTCCACCCAAAATGCAATAAATAGAAGGAAACTTGTAAATCGTGAAATTTACTTCATGTATTTGTAGTGATAAGATAATGAAAATTAAAAGTTTTGCTGAGCATGCACACGTCACTGGAGGTACTACGTTATATAAAGAAAGTAGGTTGGCAATTGGAAGTTCCTCCCCCCCCCCATAAGATGATTCACATTAGCCATCCAGGAGGACTAGTTGCCTATAGTGATTTTGTATTATAAAGAAATCAATGATCATGTTGGACTAAATCAAGTAACTGTGATTTATATCTAATCACTGGATGCAGGAAAGAAGCGCACCCATCTCGTAGCGAAGCTTCAGAAGATGATAGGTACGACTGTAATGGATTGCTCTGCCACAGCGCAACAAATCTTACGCATGATTTTGTACCCAATCGTAACGTTCACTGGCATTTGCCACTGAATAAAATAAGTCAATCAGTTCTTCATTTACTCTTGACTCAAAATCACCCGTGTTTATACTGTCATTTATGCGATGAACGTCGGACTAGGACAATGAAAAGAAACATAGTCTTTACTGACGAATCTCACTTCTGACTGCAATACCACGATGATTAAATTTGATTCTGGTGACATTGTTGTAAGTGACTGAAAGACTTGCTTTATACATTGTATCCTGTATACATCATATCCAGTATCATGATTTGGGTGTTATTGGATTTTACTCAAGCATTCTTCTTTCACACATCATCGGTGCAATCAACTGACAGCGCTACACCTTTGTGGTATTGGATCCTGTGGTTCTCTCATATTCAGCCATATTGCAACAGGGTAATGTATGAACATTCGTGATATGCTGGAGTTCTTTACCCATCAGATTGAATTACTTCCTTGGTCTGTTTGTTCTCCCTATCTATCGCCAATCGAAAATGTGGTCCCTGCTTGTACTACAACTATATGGTGATACACTTGCTGCTTGCTGTAACAGGTAAACTTTGGCAATATGTGAAAGCCACATGAACTGCCACTCACCAAGCCGAGCTCCAGTGGCTCAGGAACTTCATACCGCTTCCCTTAAGATCAGTAAAGTGAAGCATTAGTTACCGTGATCAGTGTTTAGGAGGGTAACAACATTTTTTCCCTCACTGGGTTGTTGGAGCTCCATGGGTCGGGGACGTGTCCACGTTAATATGTGGCGTTCAAAGCCCTTCCTCTGGCGTGGTGTGAATGTGGATTGGCACTTGGTTATGGAGGAATATTCCAAACCCATAAACCTTATAGTACAGTCCAGAGTCCTCTAGCACCGCTAATATGTATAACCCAAACCTTTTTGATTTTATACTAAGGCGTGTGGCAGCAGCAACCACCAACAATGGCAGCTTTATTAACGATTTTATCTACACTTCACAAGAAGTTGTAAATTCAAACGCTTATTCAATGAATTGTGGATTTTATCTGCTAAATAAATTTTGTTGTGATATTTCTGGTTCTTGTTGAAGTTGCATTGGTTGGTCAGCAGAATAGTTTAATATTATGAAATATATAATCGTCCTGTAGGCCACTAAGATATTTGGGGTGACTGCTTTTACTAAGACCTAAAACAGACGTACTAAAAGAAATATTTATGGAACACCGATAGCAGCTAGACTGGAAAATTGAGACTTTTTTATAATCGATGCCACGGCGTTTACTTAAGCAAATACGTATTTTCATTGCACAATAAAGATTAAGTACATGCGTCAACTATAGATTTAAGGTTCAGATATTTTCATGCTGCCTGCCAGAATGCGAGTTTTGCAATCAATTTGACCACAACGAGGAATAACTTCAATGTGTGTAAACTCGCCCGTGTGTATGTTGGTGGGGGGGGGATTTCAAAAAGAAAAATCATAGCTAGCACAATAATTTTTTTTTTTAAACAAAGAATTACCAAATTACAATTGTTAGAAGTGAAGTGAAAAGACGGAATTGCAATCTCTTGACTCTTGTGTACACATCTTGATCACGGCGGGGGAAAAAATTTTTTTGTATAAATATACATTACATTCTCTGTTGGAGTCTCTTAGAAGAGAAAATGTTATACAATATATCATAATCAAAAGGTGTGTTTTTAATTGCTAAGACAATGAGGAATGAAAGTTTCTTCTATCATTGTACTTTGAAGATAAGTTTTCAATCTTCGACATGAAAATGGTCGTTCACAGTTGGCTGAAATCATTGACACAGTCAAAACATTTTACAGCCATGTTGTTAGAATAAATATGTTTTATAGGTTTTGCCTAGAAATTTTTTAAGCTGTTTTTAAAATTGCAATTATCTATGTTTGAAGATTTTACCATTGAATAAGTAGCTTAATCCAGCAGATCTTTCTGTGAATTATAGAAATTATATATAGCGAAAACATTCTCATCATTGTGTACATATAATGACGCAGACAATAGAGAATTAATAGCGATCACAAAACAGGTTATTCTTTTCAAATCTTGTTTGAATTCCCTTAGATAATGTATCTAATATCATTTAAAATTGCAATTCTGTTATATGAATTAGTGTCGTGTGGATTTCTCACCCCCCCCCATTCACGCCCCAATTTATTTGAGATTTTAATTCGTCTCTTTATTTTTGGTCTACGGTGGGACTTTTTTTTATACTAAGTTCGATCACGTAACTTCACACTTCATTCAGAAACGCCTCAAATACTACGAAGAGTTTCGAAACATTCTTACAACATCAAAACTGAGATCTGGCGACCGAGGTTGCTTCGTAATTTGGTTATCAAAAAGTTTACGTAAAACATAAATAAAAATGGAAACGATGTCATATATATTAATAGAGTATTTCTGAGTGATTTTAAAGTTGGTAAGCATCCATAAAAATTAATTATAAACAAGTATTTTTTTCAAAAATTGCAGACCTTTATGACAATTCTATGAAAAAGTGTACTGCTGAATTGCATTTGTCACTGCAAGAACGTATAAACATGTTCCAGCTGAAGTGGCGCATAACAATGTACGTAAATTGCTATTGGATTAACGTGCAGTAATCATGCATCTGCTCCAGTGCATGGTCCACTCATATTGGTCGCATCGTCATAACGTTAGGATCGTAATTCTGAAAGAGATTTCGCCCAAATGAAGAAATCACTTCAAGAAGAATTTATCAATTTTTTAGATCTGTAAAATCTAGTAAAAGTTCGTGGATTTCCAAGTTATCTATGTAATGAAACATTACAGCCACTTGCTCATGATTGGAATTGTCTTGAATTTCCTAAACCATTGCAGAAAAAGAGCTAATCTTTTACTTTGACGGTAGTTGTAAATTTTTGTTTTGCATTGTAAGAATATTTTTTTTATAATCTTTAGATAAATATATATATATATATATATATACACATTTTTTAATTTAAAAATTTTTTTCAATTAATGGGCAGTTTTTATACAGAAATTGCCTCCACTATTAGAGCTTAATATTTCCTCGTATTCCCTCAGAACAATTCCTTGACGTACACAAAAAATAATAATAAAAAATAGCATACACAAAAAAATTTTAACTTCATTAAAGACAACAAAGACAAAATGCCGAGACGAACCTCTTAAAATTGAAATGTTAGAAAACTAATTATAGTGTAAAAACATTAACAATTTCAATACCTGAACCACAGAAATCTTTAATATTTTCCTAATCAGTTGAAGAATTTTTTAAAACAAAAAATATACTCGACATATGAAAACAGGAATCCTAAATATTTAGAAGGAAAAAAGGTTACTTATTTAACAATTGAAGTAAAGATATGAATGACTGCCATAAACTTAAATTTTTGATTTCAACCACCATTAATAATTTCCCTTTTGCACACAGTGTTATCTGAAAACTTTACAATTCCAGGGGTAGGAGTACAGATTTTTTTTTCAGGACATATTCTAATAATTAAACAAAACCAATGTTACTTTTACATATTAATTTCTGTTTTATGCATAAAACACATTTTAGAAAGGAATAAACTATTTAATAAATTCTGAGTTTTCTTATTTTCAATACAACAATATGAAAAATGATACAGAAATTTAAACTTTCTATACTGAACATTTCTTGAAAATTAATAAGTTATATGTTAAATGCTTTAAATTAACAATTAATTTATGCATAATTGAATAATGTTCATTTTGAACTGGATGCATTAGCATTTAATTCCGATAACTTAATACTGCACTTTTTTAACTTATCATTCACAGATGCAATCTCTGCATTATCAGCAGACAGCATCATTTGTCCAACTTTCACATCACTCATATTATCATCACTAATAGCACATGGTATTTTTTTAGTTGCATCATCCAAAAGTTTTTGAGCTACACACTGATTATCAAGCAAATTTTTCTTTTCTTTCTAAAGTTCATTAATTTTTTCTAATAGGTGCGATTGTTTAAACTTTTTTTCACAAATAGCTTCCTCATCCTTTCTTTTCTTCTCTAATTGTGCTACAGCTTTTGATTTTTTCATATATAATGCATATTCTGCATGAAATTTCTGAATATAATGCATCATTTCTATGGTATATGGAATGGAGGAAACAGAATTGCCATGCATTCGAATAACATCATGACAAATCCGTAAACTTTGAACTGTTAATTCCGATAAAGAAGCTCTCTCCTTTGTCACAACATAATTGTTAGTTGAAAAACCTCTTTCTGGTTGGGAATTTACATTCAATAACGACAGACATGCTTTAACCACTCTAGAAAGAGTAAGATATTTTATATAACCACCAGCATCTTTTATATTGAAAACTGCATTCCAATTTTTACAGATATTTTGATTATTATCATAATCATTCACAATCAAAGTCACATCTTCATACATGTAAAGAATCCACTCTTCATTCATCTTATCAATATCTGAAGAAGTTTTATTCACATGAGAAATATGTTGAATTAATCTGCTAAATGAACTCCTAGACTCTTCCTTTTTTCTATTATAAGGAGAGAAACACTGGAGATCTTTGAGTAAAGGATTTGCTATAGGGAGTTTTTGAAGCAAATGCTTTGAAGTTGCTATGTAGCAGCTTCTGACACTTTGTAGAAATGTCGTTTTATCAGTAAGCTCTTCCAGTATTGCTGTTGCACCATGACCTATTTCAATCTTGTTTAAATTTAACCAATTTTTTCCTGAATCAACATTAATTTGTAGCAACTTTACTCCATTTTTTTCACAGATTTCTTTTGGGTTTAAAAATTTAAACATAATGCTGCGAACAAGTTCATTTAACTTACTGTATATCACATGTACTAAAGGTTCGACTTTTTGCATTAGAAGTAAATATGGTTCAAAAGTTTTACAAAAAAATTAAACAAAATGCAGGTATGCCAGAGTCTTAGGGTCTTTCAAATATTTTATAATCCGAAGATGTCTATCAGAAAGAGGAGATTTCGACTCTTTAGGTACTTTAACAATAAAATATTCCTTTAGAACATCATATTGCTCAACAATTCTCTCACAAACTGAGCCCAAAGTTAACCAACGGCTCTCAACATGACGAAGGAAACTATGTCTAGCTAAGTTTCTTCCAGTGTTTCTAACTGTAAGGAATGATAATCTTCCCTTCTTGCAGGAGATAGTTTGAAAAATTGATGAATATCTATAGCAAATCCATCAATATTACAATCAATTTTATCAATACACTTACGTAGTGCTCCATGGATTATGTGTAAGCAACATGTACCCAAATCAATTAGTACTGGTAAACTTTGCTTACTCAGTTCACCATTTATTTGCTTTAAAACAGCTAAATTAACTCTTGGTCCATCCATTGACAACTGCATTAATTTTTCTAAATTTAAACCATTATTTTGAATAAAATTTTTACAATTTTATTGGCTTCAGCATGCCCTAAAAAATGTGATTCGGGGTAATAAATGACATTTTTACCTTGTTTATCAGACCAGTATGAGATGTAAATATCCAACTGTTTATTTGTTTTGTAGCAGTTTAATCGAAAAGTAAAACAAAATATGAAGTGCCGATATCCCGAAACAAAAGTGTTTTGAAATACGGATCTAATCCAAAATTAATTATACACCTGACTTTTTTGTCAGATAATTTGAGATTTTTTGCTATGGAGGAATCATCAAAAATTTCTCCATAAATGTTAGCTACATCATTCAAAGATGAAAAAGAATAATTATTTTTTATTGCCACAAAAACTAAAATGGTTTCAGCTTTAATGGTTTTCTCTGATATCGTTTTGGGAAGCCATGATTTGTTATTCACTACTACAGTCGATGTCGAGGAATCAGATGAAGTTGATGACTTGATAGTAAATAGTGTTTGATTCTTGTAACAGTTCACAGCTTTTTTATGTCTTAATCCATCTGCATGAGCAAGCACTTGTCTAAAACCCATATTTGAAACATTGAATTTGCTTTTACATACGAAGCACTCCGCAGAATGAACATCGTCAACACTTCGGCACCAGGTTTTAATTAGGCATTTATTCTCATCTTGCAGTTCCAACCATTTGTCGCAAAATTTCGTTTTCCTTGGCATTTTTAAAAGAAAATTAATTGTTTTCAAAAAATTAAATTCTGAGCTTGCTAATTCTTCAAAACACCCATCAAAATCTTTCAAAATGGCGCAATAAGCATTTCACGCATGCGCATAAACGTAGGCGAATAATTCTCGCAATTTCGCCATCATTGTAAATAGTTGTGCACTACTAAAATCAATATCTTTTGTCTGTAAAGGCAGAAAATAGAATTTAATGGTAAACCCAAACCTAAATTTTTTGACGTCAGATATTCGTGAGCAATGGATGCAAACGAGGCAGACACGAATGTATGGCAACCCTATTTCCGGTTTGAAGGAGAACAAAAAAGGGGGGAAATTTCCCTTTCTTCTTGCATAGGAAGCAGTTGAAAGAAAAAATATCTTCCACTGAAAGAAAAGTTTACTACTGAAAAATATAAAATTATTAATTAAAATTAAACTTTCAAAAGAATGTAATAAAAAATAAGGAATTCCAGGATTTATTTTGAAAAATAAGGACATTTCAGGACGTTTTTTAAAAAATCAGGAAATTTAGGAATATCAGGACAACTCCGAGCCCTGCAATTCACGTCAATTTTAAGAGCTAATTTTCAATGCCAATTCAGTTGGAAAAAGGTAAAACAATTTAAATCAATTTATGAACTTCGAATTTCTCGCGAAACAATTCAGTCAAGTCAATGAATCATCATGCAGGTCTTTATACTAATTCTTTATTAAGGCTCTTACGTTGTCTTGTCGTCCTATCTGGCGTTAGTTTTCAAAGCTTGTACAGGGGAGTATTCAAAACAAATTATATTGGTTGAAATTCCTTGTCAAGCAATCCTTCGAAATTAGCGAGCCAGATTTGGTGCGTTATATCGTGAAAATTAAAGTACTAACGCCATAAAAACAGCCGAAAAGAGAGTTTTAAATTTGCTCCTAATAGCTGCTTACAACAAATTACCCTCAGGGCTCTTAGAATAGGAGTGAGGGAAAATGGGTCAATTCAAATGCTCAACCAAACTGACACCAGAATTACCCGTTGCCATCTTAGGGACAATTAGCTGCCAGTGATTCTAAAGAAAAGATTATTTTATTTTCATTTTAGATTTCGGCTTTTATTATTCGCACTAAAAAGCATGAAGACAAATCGCAAATGTTGAGTGATTTTACACTTGCTAATTAAACGGTCAAAAGTGATTATCAGAATTCACATCAAACCTAAAATATATATGAATGATTAAAAATACATTTATAAGTGCCTTGGTTTAGTTTGATTTTATGAGACTTAATCCTTTTACTTAAGATATTTTTGAATCTGAATGCAACAAATAATATATTAAAAACTATTATTTTTAAAACTATAACTTAATATAAAAGTATTTAACTTTTTCAAGTGTTTTTAAAACTAACATATATATATAATCGTAATTTTCATAAAAATATTGTAACTGTAATTATATGTATAATAATCATTACATCCATTTTTATATAATTAGAATTACTTAAATGTTGAAAGAGAGATTCGTCTCTTATCCTTCTTTCAACTCACAAGTCCCTACATTCTAACTTTATTCCTCTATATCAATAAAATTAACTAAGTTATAATTAGAAGTAAACGTTTATTAAAAAGTTAATATTCTGGTGTAAAATGTGATGTGAAATACATTTTAATTCTGAAAATTTTAAAACTCTTCAGTTATTTTTTTAGATTTTTCTCCTGGCTTGATAAAAACAAAATTAGATTAGCGCTAATATGCATATGTGCACAGGTAAATTAGATTAAAATAAGTTTAGTAAAATTGTATGAGAAATATAAATTATAGTCAACAAATAATATAATAATAATATAACATATAATTTGTCAACAAATAATCAAATGCAAATACAACTTATAGCATATGAGAAAAATATAATTTCATACTAATACGAGAAAAATATACAATTTCATGAGCATATGGGAAATGCAGTTAATATCTTGAAGTATATACGAGATAAAATATTATTTAAAATAAATCTGTAAATAAAGTAAAGAAATGTTTGAGCAATTCACATTTCGTGAAAAAAACTATATATATATATATATAATTTAAGTTTTTTTCACGAAATGTGAATTGCTCAAACATTTCTTTACTTAAGTAATTCTAATATATATGTGAATATTTCTGATATATATATATATATATATATATATATATATATATATTGTAACAAATTTATAAATAATTATTGGATTTGTCTTAAAATATCTCAGAGAGATCAGAAATATCCACATTTTGGGCAAATATTTGCGGTATTTGGATGTGTTATACGCTAAAAGCGGGTTTTTTAATGATTTGGTGATGTTTTGGCGAGAAAACTTGGCAGCAGTTGGCGAGATTCTTGGCGACTTGGCGAGAAATATATACTTCTGGTAACATCCATCACCTAAGCTCTAGAACCAATATTTAGTGAGATAGCCTAGAAGCTTCCAGAATCTTGGCGAAAATGGTAGATTTCTCCGCCAAATCAGGTATAAATACCGCAGCCCAACATAGAAGGAGGCAGTTTTTGTGAAGACAGTAAGTGAAGACAATTAGTCGCGACTGCTAGTCTAGAGAAGCTGTTCTCTGTCTAAGGTATCTGACACCTGTGATTGGAAGTTGTTACTTATTGCATCTGTCGAATTGTAGTTGTATAATTGTGATTGTTACAGATGAAATTTCTTATATAAAGTGGAATTATTACGAATAAAAATTTTGTGCTCATTAAATGGTTGCTTTATTCAACTCTCAATCGACAGGAATCCCGAAGCTCGGTACAACTAGTGTCAAAAGCGGAATTTAAGAGTTGGTGCAGCGTGCAACAAGAAATATGGATATGGGTTTAATCAAAAGTCTTCTCGAAAAATTAGCGGAGCAGATAACTGAGATGAAAGCTGGACAAGAAGAGATTAAAACCGAGATGATGAAAGTGATAAAATCTGGACAGGAGGAGCTTAAAAAGGAACTTAAGAAGGACATTTTAATGATTACAGAAGAATTCTCCAACATTATTCAGGAGAAGATGAATGCAATGGAAAATATGGTAACTTTTCAGTTGAAGCTAAAGTTTTGGAGTTAGAAGAAAACGTTGAGGAAGCATTAGACAATATGAATAAGGAGATTGAAAGATTGAAGAAACAAATGTCAAACAAACGTTAGGAACCCAACGTGGCTTTTATGCCTTCCCTAGCCACGATTAAACACTCAATATTCGATGGAAAATTATCCTGGCAAGTATACAAGACCCAGTTTATGATGGTAGCGGAAGGTAATGGATGGAATCGCTGAGCCCAAGCTTTTCATCTGGCGACTTCTTTAAGAGAAGACGCGGCCGATATCCGACGCGGAAGAGCAGAGGCACGATTTTCAAGACTTATCGATTGCGCTTGAGCTGCGGTTTGGAGAAAAGTGCACTAAAGAATATAACAGACTACACTTAAAATCCTGCTATCAAAAAGCGGGTAAAAGTCTGCAAGAATTGGCAGCAGATATTCAGCGACTTTCCCATCTAGCATTTTCGGACTGCCCAGCTAAAACGCGTCAAGATCTGGCTCTCCATTACTTCATCGATAGTGTGCGGGATCCGGAGATACAGAAAACACTTAGACTCGCCGATGTCAAAGATATCGGATCTGTTATAGTCTATACACTTAAGATAGAGGCTGCTCAGCAGGCCGAGCGTAAAGGCCGGCACTCAATCAGAGCCGTCTCAGCTACTGATACGGACTTACATCTAAGAAAGTAAACCGAAGATCTGCGGCGAAAATTCCGTAGCTTAGAACTAAGTAAAGGTGGCAGAAACACGAAAATTCAGTGTTGGACATGCGGTGCAGTCGAACACGTCCATAGAGACTGCCCGAAACCAAAACATGCTGGAAATGATCTTCCAGCACAGCAGGGAAACTAATATGTGGCCATCTCGCGGGGCGGAGATGTCCAGAGAGTCAGAAGCCCCATTTTAAATTGCTTCACATTTCTTCCGTAAATGGCGGAGACAACGGACTTTTCATTATGGGACATGTCAACGAAGTTCCCTGCAGAATGAAAATCGATATTGGAGCCAACGTAACCATCATTCGGACAGATCTGGCTCGCAAACTTGGTGAGAAACTCATCTGGACGCCACCCTGCATTACCCTTCAAACTGTGACTGGTGATAAGATTAAAGTGCATGGAAAAGTCAATCTAAACATTGCATTTGGTAATGCCGTGTACCATCATATGGCATATGTCGCTGATATAAATGACGAATTTATTATCGGATTGGATTTCCTCAAAGAAAACCATTTCAAGTAAGATTTTAAAAATAATGAACTACACTCGTGTTTTGCAGATATAGCGATTTTTAAGACGATATATTCAGATATTAAAACAGTCCATCATATAACTGCAAAGAGTGAAACAACATTACCACCAAGAACAGAGACGATAGTTTCCGGAGCTCTTTCAGAAGATAATAATTTTCATTATGGATTGATTTAATATCCAGATTCTGACAATAGCGTTAAAGGAGTACTAGTGGCTTCTTCACTCGTCCACCTTTCACGAAATGTAATCCCGATAAGAGTTGCTAATCTAAGCAATAAGGCAAAACTAATAAAAGAAGGAGGAGTGCTGGCGACTTGTACTCCAGTGATCTGTATTACCAGAAATTGTCAAGCCACACTATCTGAGCCTCCTGACACTCTAATTAATGAACTCCTTCAGAATGCTGCAAGAAATCTATTATTAGAATTCGGAGATCTCTTTTCCACGAAATCAGATGATGTTGGGCGAGCCAAAATAACGCAGCACCGAATCGATAAAGGAAATCATCCACCTATTAAACAACATACGAGAAGACTACCATTCGCTAAGGAGGAAGAGGTGGATAATCTTCTAATGGAAATTCAGCAGAATGACATTATTGAGCCATCAGAGACTCCTTGGGCTTCACCTATTGTTTTAGTTCGGAAGAAAGATGGTTCTACCCGATTCTACGTTGACTATCATCGGTTAAACAACATCACTAAAAAAGATAGTTACCCTCTTCCTAGGATTGACGATACACTTGATGCTTTATCCGGAAATCAATGGTTTTCAATTTTGGATCTCAAGAATGGTTACTGGCAAATAGAGATACATCTTGAGGATCAGGAAAAGACTGCGTTTACCACAGGACAAGGACTTTGGCAGTTCAAGGTTATGCCATTTAGACTTTGCAATGCATCTGCAACGTTTGAACGCCTGATGGAGACAGTATTACGAGGACTTTTCTACGAACCCTTTTTGGTATATTTGGACGATATCATCATTGTAGGGCGCATATTCGAAGACCATTTAAGAAATATCCGAAAGGTGCTGGAAAAATTAAAAACAGATACACTGAAGCTGAATCCTTGCAAATGTAATTTATTCCGACGTGAAGTAAGATATCTGGGACACATTATCTCTGCTGAAGGTGTAAGAACACATCCTGAAAAGATCTCTGCAGTTAAGGACTGGAGTCGTCCAGAAGATGTCCACCAATTAAGAAGTTTTCTTGGAATATGCACGTATTACAGAAATTTGTTAAGAGTTTTTCAAGTATTGCCAGACCCCTTCACAAGTTGACAGAAGTTAAAGAGATTTCTATGGACAGATGAATGTGAGAAAGCTTTTAAACAACTGAAGGAGGCCTTGACATCTTCGCCCATTCTTGCATATCCCGAGCCCGGAATATTATTCATTTTAGACGATGCCAGCAACGAAAATATCAGAGCTGTTTTGTCGCAGGAAATTGATGATAAAGAATATATCATTGCTTATTAAAGTAAATGCTTGTCGAAACCGGAGCGAAATTATTGAACAACCAGGAAGGAATTGCTAGCAACCGTTAAAGGCATAAAACATTTCCACCATTATCTCTATGGAAGAAAGGTCTTGCTTCGGACAGATCACGCTTCCTTAACCTGGCTTTTAAATTTTAAAAATCCAGATGGACAATACAGATGGATTCAACGAAACCAGGAGTTTGACTTTGAAATACATCATCGCAAAGGACTCTTCATGGAAATGCTAAAGCTTTATCAAGGAGATCGGGTAATGCAAGCTGCCGATATTGTTCTAAAGTAGAGAAGAACTATCAATTAGTAAATCCTTCGGTTATCCAAGTTACTGTTTCACCGTCATCGAAACCAGACTCATTAAGTGATGAAGCACTTAGAAAAGCCCAAAAAGAAGACCCAGATATAAATCCAATTTTTGAATTAAAAGAATCTTCCAGTATGCAATTAAGTTGGCAGGACATCTCCACCTACAGTCCTGTTGCTAAAAATATTGGGCTCTTTGGGACTTTTTCCATATTAGAAATGACGTACTATACAGGAAATGGGAGTCCGATGATGGACGTAATTTCAAATGGCAGCTTGTTCTTCCAAAATCAACAATTTCAGATGTTTTGAAAGAATTGCATAATAGCTCAACTGGAGGCCACTTCGGAGTAATGAAGACTCTACAGAAAGTTCGAAAACTCTTCTATTGCAGCAAAACTAGACAAGATGTAGAGAGATGGTGCCAATCTTGTGATGACTGTGAGGAACGTAAGGAACCAAAGAAACGTAGCCGAGAAAGGTTGCAGTGATATGATGTAGGAGCACCTTTTGAACGGATAGCATTGGACTATTTGGGTCCTTTAACACGATCTTGCAATGGCAACAAATGCATCCTAGTTGTCATGGACTACTTTACTAAGTGGCCTGAAGCGTTTTCAATCCCCGATCAAGAAGCGGCCACAGTAGCCGAGGTTCTAGTGCAACAATGGTTTTCCAGATTCGGCGCACACTTACAAATTCATTCAGATCAAGAGACAAATTTCACCTCTGATGTGTTTTAAGGAATGTGTCAAATTCTCGGAATAGACAAGAAGCAGACCGCGCCATCACATGGCATAGTAGAGAGGTTTAACAGAACCATCTCTCACTTATGATTTCCAGAAATCAGTAAGATTGGGATTTGAAGCTACCGCTGTTTCTGCTTGCATATCGCAGTGTTGTCAATGAGACTACTGGATATACTCCATCACAAATGCTCTTTGGTAGCGAACTTCATCTCTGTTGTGATCTTCAATTTGGTCGTCCACCGGAAACATCTTACTCGCCAGAGGAATACCTTCGAGGCCTTCAGGCACGTCTTGATAATATCCATAACTTCGCTCGAGACCGAAAAAATGAAGAGAACGTATGACACAAGAGACAGGACATGAATTTCAGGAAGGTGACAAAGTTTGCTTGTGGAACCCGATTCGACGTAAAGGACTTTCTCCAAAGTTGCAAGCCAACTGGGAAGGTCCCTACACAGTCCTAAAACCTACTGAACGACGTCGTGATTGGAATAAGGAATTCGTCTTCTTCAAAACCAAAGGTAGTACATTATGATAGATTATCGTAATGTAAAGTAAAAAATAGTATACCATAGTCTCTGTAAATAATATCGAAAACTTTTTTTTTTTTTTTATTTTTTTTTTTTTTTTTTTTTTTTTTTTTTTTTTTATGTAATGTGTTCTGCATCCTCTTAAAATGTATTCTTTTATATTAAATTTGATTAAATTTGGCCTCCTATCAGGCCTGTCCGGGACGTACAGCCCTTGAGCAGGGGGCAATGTTACAAATTTATAAATAATTATTGTATTTGTCTAAAGTGTATCAGACAGATGGGAAATACTCACATTTTGGGCAAAAATTGCGGTATTTAAACGTCTTAAAAGTGGTTTTCCTAATGATTTGGTGACTTGGCGATTTTTTGGCGAGAAAACTTGGCGACAGTTGGCGAGAATCTTGCGAAAATATATACTTCAGGAAACATCCATCACCTAAACTCTAGAACCAATATTTAGTGAGATAGCCTAGAAGCTTCCAGAATCTTGGCGAAAATGGTAGATTTCTCTGCCAAGTCAGGCATAAATACCGCAGTCCGACACAGAGGAAGGCAGTTTTTGTGAAGACTGTCAGTAAGTGAAGACGATTAGTCATGACTGCTAGTCTAGAGAACTGTTCTCTGAGGTATTTGAGACCTGTGATTGGAAGCCGTTACTTATTGTATCTGACGAATTGTAGCTGTATAATTGTGATTGTTACAGCTGGAATTTCTTATATCTAGTAGAATTATTCCGAATAAGTCTTGTGCTCATTAAGTGATTGCTTTATTGAACTCTCAATCGAGAGGAACTCCAAAGCTTGGTACAATATATATATATATATATATATATATATATATATATATATATATATATATAAAAACAAAAACAAAAACACACACACATATATATATATAATTAAGCTTTTAATTTTTCAGCTTTTTTTTTTTTTTGTTTGCTCCTCAGTTATACAACTTGGATTTTTTATGTCCATTGATTTTGGATAACGTGGGTCAATTAGTTCTGGCAAGACAGTCAAAATAAAAGTCATTTAATTTAATTTGTCTTTCCCAAAATATCTCATATCTAAAAATTTGGTCAGTTTTAATTCCTTTTGGGAACCAAATTTCAAACCAACAAAATTTTCGTTCAATAATATGTAATTGTCCTTGGATTTGATAATAAAATTTATGATTTTTATTTATACCCTTTATTTCTTTTGTTTTTCTGTCTTTTTGCCAGAAATTGAGTACACATTTCTTTATAAATTCATTGGGATGGATATCGCGCCATGAATATAGGCATTTGATTTCAACAATACCCTTTGCCAATTATTCCATCTGGCGAGGCAGTTAAATGAGGCAAATCTTTATCGCAATCAATATCTCACATGGTTTTATTTTAACTTCTATTTCTTATTCTAATTCGAGAATGGCAGTTTTTTCATGAATAATCCCGTAGTTGCAAGCCAACTTCAATTGCTTCATTTTTTACGTCAGAGTGTAATATTGTTTTTACTAAATTTTGGCATCCTGTAGAGGGTAACTTCCGACATACAGCACCAAAATTCGACGCTGTCAATCGAATTCTTCTTTCCTTTCTCCAAACAGCATTCTCACTTTGAAGTACTTTCTAAATCTTCTCTTTCTTTCAAAGTAAGAGCTAGATTAGTCAATAATTTCGATTTTTTTTTCTTCGTATTTATTAGATAATAAATCTGGCTTTTTAGCAGCTGGGCCATAATTTTTGTCGGGACCTGAAAAAATTTTTGCTAATTTCCTAGGCTTTGACTTATTTTTTGCTTTATTTAATTTATTTATTCTTTTATTTTCAAACTGCTTGCAGTATTTAACTGGACTATTTTCGTTAAGTGCTTAGTGCATTTCAATATATTTTTTTTAGTATTGTGGGAAAGAACTGAAGCATAGCATCTTGTTTGGTAGGAATTCTTTTAACAATAGTTCACTCACTTTTTACAATAGTTTACTCACTTTTGACAATAGTTCACATCAATTGAGAAATGCGTCAAAGTGAATAATACGTTCAACAGAATCTTGCGGTTGAATAGTTTGGAATGGCTGCATTAGAAAGCTGTTTGGAGACGGTATTGTACTGCGTATGCCATCTTAGTGACAACAAGGTGATTGATGATTTAATTATTGTTGTAGCCATACAGAGAAATAAAGTCGTTCAATCACACTATTTCTAGACGAGTCTGTCATTCAAGTGACAATGAGCATTTGAAACTGATTCTCAATTTCCTTCCTGATATTCTTTAACACCTGTTAATAAATTTTCCCATTACTCTTATTTGTTCCAAAGCTATTACTTTGATACAGCATCTCTACTAGAAGAAAGATAGCAATTATATATTCCCCGTTTTTAATTTTTTGGAACGTAGAACAAAAATGAAACAAAATTAAAAATTATCAAAATCAGAAATTAACTTCATAGAACATAATAAAAGTTTCCATATCTAAGTTTCTACGGGAAAAAGTTATCGGGCTTGTTTATCATGTTCAATACAATAATTTCAAATTCAAGTATTTCCTCTCGCGAACATCGATACTATAACTTCAGTTACATATTTTATATCGCCTTAAGTGCTACATAATATTTATTCATTCTTTTGATATTTATTACTTTTATACCTTGCCAAAAGTAACGTTATTTGCATTGCCCAGGACAATATTCATTTCAAATATATTTCGTGAGCATAAAATGATTCCCCTAAGAGCATTTTAAGCCTATCATCTATATTGTAGTGTGTTGTAATGTATTATCATTCGTTTTGTTATTGAAGTGCTTTTATGTTTTTCCACTGAACTTTTACTACAAACCAAATTTATCTTCAACGATATATATAATTTTTAAAATTTAAAATATGTTTCATTTTTTATCAGATGCAATATTTTAGCATGGTAGTATAGTATGCTTATTAATCATACCTTATAGTGAATAATTTTTTTTTCTTCTTTTATGAAATAAGTTGAAAATAAAATTAAATGTTTGTAGAGGTAAAAACTCATTAATTTTGCAAAATGATTAAAAATTAAATTAAAATATTTGTCTATTATTCTGATAAACTTGCTATTATTCTTATTATTATATACTTTATTTTATAAGAAATACATATATACATTGCAAAATGATGTCTTTTTTATATTATAAGTATTATATATATATAATATATATATATATATATATATATATATATATATATATATAATTCCTTAAATTTTTTTATATATAATTCCTTAAATTTTTAATACATAGTCTTGTTTTAAAATCGCGCGCGTAGCATTTAATGTAATTGAACAAGGTAGCAAAAAACAGTTTATAATATTTCATTTTTATAATTTATTTAAATGAAAATTAACACAGTTGATTTTAAAGTACATGTCATAGCTACTTTTACAATGCTAATTAACAAGAATCTAACATGTATTATTTACAGGTGTCTTTACTATTTGGTTGAGTGAGAAAAACATTCTTCTTGCTCGATTTGGAAGTGTTTCTTTACCGCATCATATAAAAGCGGAAATCATATGGGGAGCAGTTTTTCCCCCGACATTTCCCTTTCTTTAGGTTACCGTAGTAAAGTCGAAAATCAAGACAATTTTAGGGTTAAAAATTTTTCAGCTTCATAGGTGACGTTGTGTACAAAAATAGATTTTCAGAAATGAGTTTGATTTCTAATCAAAATTCGTATCGAAATATTGATGCAATCAAAAATATTTTTAGCTTAAAATAAACACAAAAATGTTCATTGTGTCATTGAACCCCGAAAAAAAAAATATCTTTAAACCAAATTTTGTACAACCTCAATGAAATTAGAATTTGGTTGAAATTTACTCGGATGGAAATATTTTGACATTTTAAAAATATTTGGAAAATTTTTAAGCGAGAAAATTGGCATCAAGATGACAGTAGCTTTGTTTTTTGTAATTTGCATAAGTCCGGGAGTTTCTAGGATGAAAATAGCACTTGTGACACATTAAAATATTACGCGTAAGATTAACATAGGATTCGATTTTCTAGGATAGGATTCGGAGGCCCTGCTAGACATCCGTTGGGGAAAGAGATACTTAGCAAAGAATAGAATTACAGACACGAACATGAATATTCAGTGTAAATCACATAATTAAAACTACTGCCATGTATATTCTTTAGGAAATGAATACTTCAAGCAGAAACAATGTGTACGAAAAATGTTCGGTTATCATGTTATTCGTATGCAACTGAACGCACCCCTAAAAAAATCTTTCTTGCAAGGCCAATGGGAAAGCGTTCCAGAGGTAGGCCCAAAATCAGATGGATTGATTGTCTTGATAGGGACTTTAACACTATTGGAACATCTAATTGGAAAAGTGCTGCTGAGTACAGGCCAAGATGAAATAAGCTCAATGAGAAGGCCAGGACCCACACAGGATTGTAGTGCCATTGTTGATACATAATAATCATATGTTTATTGTGTAAAAGTAATCAAAATCATGCGTTGTAAGTGTCCTGATTTTAAATAAAAATTAAAGGCTTGAAATTCATTTTTTTATATTAATGTTTTGAATGGAACATTTGGATAAAAATAAATCAATTATTTTGTCGTGAACTTCAACACTTTAAAGTTTTGGATTCGCTTTGTACAAACTGGTTAAAACTTTTATGAGCAATTTAGTCCTTGGTGAAATCAATCAACAATACTTTTTGTGATATTATCGGGGTTTCCGATGCCAGTGTAAGGCGCATCTTAAACATCGAAAATATATGAACGGAATTTTTTTTTTCCAATGGCAGATTGTAGACAGTTACAACTGCAACAGAGTCCATTAATCTATTGTTCCCTGATACCCAAGGAACCGGCTAGAAGCAGCGACCTCTTAACCGCCGAGGCGTTGCCTGGGTGCAACACCGGGAGTGGGCCACCATCGCACCCTCACACGTGCCATCGTGACCCGTTTATAGGATAGGCATCATTCATACTTCATTCACACACACAAGGAAAGGACAAAGACAGGATAGAGAGAGAGAAAGTACATCCATGCCTGGACCGGGATTCGAACCCAGGACCTTCCTATCCGTAGTCAGGATATGAACGGAGTATAGTATGAAAACAAAATTGCACGTAACTGTGTGTGCTAGCTACATTACCATACACAATTTCTGGCTTGTACTTTTGCTTTTATCAAAGAAAAACTAAAATGTACCGAATTTTCTCATTGATTTCCGCTTTTAATATCCTATAACTCACAACTAAGTAAATCAAACAAAAACAGCAAAGATTTTTTTACTGCGAAATGTCACCTTTTTATTCCTTTCACATCTTTACCTTTTCATCTGAAATTATTTGATCGACACTTTACAAGATAACGTAGATTTTTTTACACACACGAGAGTTAATTATACCTGAATCTAGTTTAAAGTCGATATTGAACCACTTCAAATATTCAAATTCGATGTGTGGTTAGAACGTACGGTATAAAATTGAATCAAATATGAGAAAACTCATTTTTGCTTCGAATCAACAAAGCTTGGTAACGAATTATGATACAGAAGAATTAAAATTATCAGACACAGGTGTAATTCTAATCAATTTATTTAAATTGAAATGTCAGGATATACTATTACACAGTAAAATACATTTTATTCCAAATATAGAAATACAAAATAAGATTCATCCTCGCGAATTACTTTTAACGGTTATTGCGAAAGTGATACAATGATATTAATTGCGGGAAATAGTTTTTCGTGAAGTCTCTTTCGAAAATATAGAACATGCAATTACTTATGCATCAACAGATTTCGGTTTTGTTTTTCACAGGGAAATAAAGATTTTCAAGTTAAATATTGAATGTATCGCGGTGATAGTAAACTACCCATAGCTTGCGGAAGCATTTCCGGTGGCTAGCTAAATGTCCTGTTTAATTTTGATATCTTGTTTAATTTTAATTTCTTAATTTGATAAAATTATTTCCGATTTGAGAAGTCCGTTTAGCAAACACCTCCAAGATTTCAAAAGGATATTACTTATTGTAAGAGAATTCTCTACTTATGGGAAGCTTTGATTGTCATGAAAATAATGGTGCACTGGAGTTGGAACTAATTTTCAAAGTAACTATAAAATCGCTTTCTTAAAGTTCTGAAATGTCTGCTTCTTGGGCTGAAGAAATGTATGCAGTTTTGGTCAAGATTCGTTTTGGCAAAATGAAGGCATATCTTTATACATTCGTAAGAGATTTCTTTTTCTTGTATTCAAATTTATTAAAAATAAGTAAGATTGTAGAACAATAACTACTGACGTTCACTTCAGCAACTATTAAAAAACCTGTTGACGCCATAAAAATCTTTATTAGTTAGTTTCATGAAAAAACTACTATATTACACACATTTATTATTTATAACTACACATAAATTTCTTATGTATAATTCATTTTTGTTGCATACAGTTTGATTAAAACTGATTTCTTATTTATTAGAAACGTAAGTTTATAGACAATAAGCAAATTTAAGATTTTTTAAAGTTAGTAGCTATTTTGATTGATTGCTGACATAAGAATTTAAAGACGATACGGTAATTCATAACCATAAAATTTAAGATCGTTTAAGTTTATAGACAATAAACAAATTTAAGATATTTTAAAGTTAGTAGCTATTTTGATTGATTGCTGACATAAGAATTTAAAGACGATACGGTAATTCATAACCATAAAATTTACGATCGTTTAAGTTTATAGACAATAAACAAATTTAAGATTTTTTAAAGTTAGTAGCTATTTTGATTGATTGCTGACATAAGAATTTAAAGACGATACGGTAATTCATAACCATAAAATTTACGATCGTTGGTATAGCGCAGGGATGGCGAACCAGTGGCACGTTTGAAAATTTTGATGGCACGCCCAAAAACAAAATTATTTTTTATAAGTCCTCTTTTTTGATATAGAAATAAAATGGAAATATTAATCCACACATAATTTTGAATTTGATATACACTTGCTCACAAAAGTAAGTATGTCACTCATAGCTTAAATGAAAAAGAGATCTAGTTCTCAAATATTATTATAAGAATTATTCTAATATTATAAGATTATTAATTATTATATTATAAGAAAAATATTATTTTCGAGAATAGCTTCTGATTCAAGTCATGAAGTAATGGGAAAAAAATCACACAAATCATTATATTTTAGAAAAATTTAGAAGTAATTTTGTTAACAACCAGAAGAAATTTAAATCACAAAAGTATGTATGCATTCTGAATTTTTTACTTTTAAATAGGCTGAATGAAATTTCAAGTGATTTTTCGTATTTCAGAGATAAGTTTAGAAGTTCTGCTTGTAAGTTTGAGCTTTAAGTACATCAACAATTCTCCAATGCCTTCACGTGGAAAAGAATTATCAAAAGGTCTAAAGGATGCAATAATAAAAGCTCTATAAAAAAAAGCAAGTCCCAAAGACAAATAGATAAAATGATAGGTAATAGTCCAGCAATAGTGCAAAAAATCATTGAAAATTTCCAGACTGAGTAAATATTCTAAACAAGCCAAGAACAATACGTCCGCGCATTTTCACGGATCGAAAAAAGCAAATTATTATTGAAAATGTGAAAAAAAAAACAAAAATCCGAAGATTAGCGCACCAAAATTAACAACTGATGTGTAAAACAATTTTGCGAAGTCATGCAATCCTGAAACAATTCGCCGTGTGTTACGGAAGGCAGGATACCATGGTCGAAATATGCGAAGAAAACTACTTGTTAGCAGAGTAAATCGCAAAAATAATAGATTTTGTAACAGACCCATATTAACAATATTGGCAGTAGATGGCGCTGCTGCCCAATAGACTTACAAACATGAAATGAGATGAGAATAGTGATGTGAGAAATGGCAAGGAAGAACCACCCAGTTCGTAAAAGGGCGGCATTTTTGTAGCGACGTAAGAAAATGGAAGTTAAAACAAAACAAACATTTATTACATTACACATAATTAAGATTAATTACAAAAAGAAGACACTTAATACTTATAAAATAAAATCAAGATTACATAGTACCAGGGTGGTACAAAAACAAACGTATTTAGGAACAGGATGGTTCGATTTTCCATTCTCACATCTCTACACTCATCTCATTCGATGTTGTTTGTAAGTCTATAGGGCAGCAGCACCATCTAATGTCAATATTGTTAATATGGGTCTGTTACAATTTTACAAAAAAAAATGTAAGGCAGGACAGAAATTTTTGGAATTCTGTGATTTTTTCGGATGAAAGTAAATTTAACATCCACTGGTCAGATGGACACCAAAAAGTTTGGAGGAAAGCAAATGCAGCTCTAGAACCAAAGAACATGATAGGAATGTAAAACACGGTGGTGGTTCGATTATGGTTTGGGATTGCAGAAACTAGAGTAGGAAATTTAGTTATAACTGACGGAATCAATATATCAATATTTGAATGTTTTACAGAATAATCTAAGCCAAAGTGCTTCTAAATTGGGACTCGATGGATCCTTCACTTTCCAATAAGATAATGATCCCAAACAGGCTGATCGAGTTGTTCGGGAAATGCTGCTAAATAACACGCGAAAACAGCTAAAAATCTCTCCGCAGTCACCTGATCTTAATGCCGTTGAACACTTGTGGGATTATCTTGATCGCCAAATAAGAAAGCAAGAGATCAAAATGAAGAATGATCTAAAAAAAGTCCTTTTGATGGAGAGGCAGAAAATATCTTCTGTCACTCAAAATTTAGTAAAATCAATGCCATATAAATTGAGAGCTGTTACAAAGGCCGAAGGCTATCCAACAAATTACTAATTTTTTTCAAAAATTGTAAAATATGCAATATTAATGTCTTTGTTTTTGTTTGCAGACTTACTTTTATAATGTTAATTACATCCTATTTTAAGTTAAACTCATCTTACTAATTAAATATTTGTATTTTTTAAATATTTTTCATTTTGCAATTAAGCTCTATTTTGCTGTAATCGAAATAAATTGTTAATTTCACAATTCTAATATTGTAGGGGTTTTTTTTCCCCATAGAACATTATCACATACACTCCGCATAATTACTTTTGTGACTAATTATAAATTTGTACAACTGAATACCTATCTTAGTACGTTAACTAGATTCGTCAAATTATATATTACAATACTGCATAAATTCGCTAGAAGTATATAAAGATGCGCATTAGGTAAAAAAAAAAAAAAAAAAAAAAAAAAAAAAGTGCATCCAGTTTCGCATTCTTATTACATCTAAGTTTATGGAGAGACTGGTAATAAACAGTCTAAAATGGTTTCTACAAACCAAAGAACTGTTACATTCTTCACAAGATGGCTTTAGAAAAAATCGTTCCACCGAAGAACATGTCGGCTTTTTTTCACAGAGCATTAAAGACAACCTGGACAAGAGTAACATTGTAGGTGCTCTCTTCGTAGACGTTAAAGGAGCGTGACTCTGTGTGGACATCGTCGCTCATAATAAAATTGGTAGAGGGAAATATAAATGGTAAAGTGCAGCGCTTTTTCAGGAATTTTCTCGAACAACGATATTGTACCGAGCTTCGGGGTTCGTGTCGATTAAGAATTGAATAAAACAGCCACGTGATGAACACAACACTTTTATTCGTAAAAATTCCACTAGATATAGCTGTAACAATCACAATTATACAGCTACAATTCGTCAGATGCATTAAATAACAGCTTCCAATCACATGTCTCAAACAGACAGCCTCAGACTGAGAAAAACTTCTCTAGACTAGCAAGCACGACTAATCGTCTTCACTCATTGTCTTTACAAAACTAACTCCCTTCTATATCGGGCTGCAGTATTTATACCTAACTTGGCGGGGAAATCTACCAGATTCGCCAAGGTTCTGGAAGCTTCTAGGCTATCTCGTTAAATGTTGATCCCAGAGCGTGGGTAATGGATGTTTCCAGAAGTATCTATTTCTAGCCAAGTCGCTAAGAATCTCGCCAAAACATCGCCAAGTCACCAAATCAATAGAAAACCCGCTTTTAACATATAACACGTCTAAATACCGCAATTTTTGCCCAAAATGTGAGTATTTCCGATCTGTCTGAGATATTTTAAGACAAATATAATAATTATTTATAATTTGTAACATTGCTCCCCTCTCAAGGACAGCATGTCCCGGGCAGTACAATACCCTGATAGGAGGCCAAATTTAATATAAAAGAATTTACATTTTAAGAGGATACAGAACACATTACATGCACAAACAACTAAAAATACAAATACAAAAAATAGAAAATATTAAAATTATCTATACTATTAACAAAGAGACTATGGTATAATAATTTTTATTTTACATTACGATAAGGAGCTAATCTATCACAATGTAGTATCTTTGATTTTGAAGAGGATTTCCTTATACGAATTACGACGTCGATCAGTCTTTTTAGGACTGTGTAGGGACCTTCCTTTATGTCGAATCGGATTCCACAACCAAACTTTGTCACCTTTCTGAAATTCATGTCCTGTCGCTCTAGTGTCATACCATGTCTTCATTCTTTCGGTCGTCAGGTTGATTCGGTCTTGAGCGAAGTTATGGACATCATCAAGACGTGCCTGAAGGTCTCGAAAGTATTCCGTTGGCGATGAAGATGTATCCGGTGGACGATCAAACTGAAGATCACAAGGGAGACGAAGTTTGCTACCAAAGAGCATTTGTGATGGAGTATATCCGGTAGTCTCATGGACAACACTGCGATATGCAAGCAGAAACAGCGGTAGCTTCAAATCCCTATCTTACTGATTTCTGGAAACCATAAGTGAGAGATGGTTCTGTTAAACCTCTCTACTATGACATGCGATTGTGGGTGCAATGGCGCGGTCTGCTTCTTGTCAATTCCGAGAATTTGACACATTCCTTAAAACACATCAGGAGTGAAATTTATCCTTTGATCTGAATGAATTTGTAAGGGTGCGCCGAATCTGGAAAACCATTGTTGCACTAGAATTTCAGCTACTATGGCCACTTCTTGATCGGGGATTGAAAACGTTTCATGCCACTTAGTAAAGAAGTCCATGACAACTAGGATGTATTTGTTGCCATTGGAAGATCGTGGTAAAGTACCCAAAATGTCCAATGATATCCGCTCAAAAGGTGCTCCTACATCATACCGATGCAACCTTTCTCGGCTACGTTTCTTTGGTTCCTTACGTGCCTCACAGTCATCACAAGATTGGCACCATCTCTCTACATCTTGTCTATTTTTGCTGCAATAGAAGCGTTTCAGAATTTTCTGTAGAGTCTTCATTATTCCGAAGTGGCCTCCAGTTGAGCTATTATGCAATTCTTTCAAAACATCTGAAACTATTGATTTTGGAAGAACAAGCTGCCATTTGAAATTAAGTCCATCATCGGACTCCCATTTCCTGTATAACAAGCCATTTCTAATATGGAATGAGTCCAAAATAGCCCAATATTTTCAGTAGCAGGACTGTAGGTGGAGATGTCCTGCCAACTTAATTGCATACTGGAAGATTCTTTTAATTCAAAAATTGGACTTATATCTGGGTCTTCTTTTTGGGCTTTCCTAAGTCCTTCATCACTCCATGGGTCTGGTTTCGATAGCGTTAAACAGTAACTTGCCGTACCGAAGGATTTACTAATTGAGAGTTCTTCTCAACTCTAGAACAATATCGGCAGGTTCCATTACACGGTCTCCTTGATAAAGCATAAGCATTTCCATGAAGAGTTCCTTTGAGATGACGTATTTCAAACTGCAGGATTCGATGAATCAGTCCCGGCTGTGGTGGAAGATCATTTCAACTATCTTTTGGTTTCGGGCAGTCTCTACGGACGTGTCCAACTGCATCGCAAGTCCAACACTGAATTTTCGTGTTTCTATCACCTTTACTCAATTTTAAGCTTCGGAATTTTCGCCGCAAGTCTTCAATTCGCATTCTTAGATTGTAGCCCGTATCAGTAGCAGAAACAGCTCTGAGTGCCAGTCTTTACGCGTGGCCTGCTGGGCAGCCTCTATCTTTGACATCGGCGAGTCTAAGTGTTTTCTTTATCTCCGAATCCCGCACAATATCAATGAAGTAATGGAGAGCCAGTTCTTGACGTGTCTCAACTGGGCAGTCCGAAAATGCTAAACGGGTAAGTCGCTGAATATCGGCAGCCAATTATTGCAGACTTTCACCCGCTTTTTCATAGGACTTCAACTGTAGTCTGCTATATTCTTTAGTGCACTTTTCTCCAAACCGCAGCTCAAGCGCAATCGATAAGTCTTGAAAATCGTGCCTCTGCTCTTCCGGAAGCATCTCGAGGATGTCGGCCGCGCCTTCTCTTAAAGAAGTCGCCAGATGAAAAGCTTGGGCTCAGCGATTCCATCCATTACCTTCCGCTACCATCATAAACTGAGTCTTGTATACTTGCCAGGATAATTTTCCATCGAATGTTGAGAGTTTAATCGTGGCTAGGGAAGACATAATTGCCACGTTAGGCTCCTCTTGTCTGAATATTGAAGAAGCAAATGTCAAACAATCTCCTTATTAAATTGTCTAATTCTTCTTTAACGTTTTCTTCTATCTTCAAAACTTTAGTTTCAACTGAAATTGCCTTATCTTCCATTACATTCATCTGCTCCTGAATCATATCCATTTTTCTTGTGACACACTGCATCAACTCTTCAATCCCGCTACTGACACCATGTTGTACCGAGCTTCGGGGTTCGTGTCGATTGAGAGTTGAATAAAACAGCCACTCGATAAATACAACACTTTAATTCGTAAAAATTCCACTAGATATAGCTGTAACAATCACAATTATACAGCTACAATTCGTCAGATACATTAAGTAACAGCTGCCAATCACAGGTCTCAAATACCTCAGACAGAGAACAACTTCTCTAGACTAGCAAGCACGACTAATCGTCTTCACTCATTGTCTTTACAAAACTAACACCCTTCTATGTTGGGCTGCGGTATTTATACCTGACTTTGCAGGGAAATCTACCAGATTCGCCAAGGTTCTGGAAGCTTCTAGGCTATCTCACTAAATGTTGGTCCCAGAGCGTAGGTAATGGATGTTTCCAGAAGTATCTATTTCTATCCAAGTTGCTAAGAATCTTGCCAAAACATCGCCAAGTCACCAAATCATTAGAAAACCCGCTTTTAACGTATAACAAGTCTAAATAACGCAATTTTTGCTCAAAATGTGGGTATTTCCGATCTGTCTGAGATATTTTAAGACAAATACAATAATTATTCATAATTAGTAACAATATATTAGCGTACGATATAGAACAGCTAAATCCGGGCTTAAGCAACTGCATACTGGGCTACCTCAAGGAGCAGTGTCGAGCTGTATGCTCTTCAAAATATATGGTAATGAGAATGTAGAAGTACTTATGTATGCCGACTATCTAGTCCTTTGAACATCTAGCCCAAAGAAAAACGCAGCAGAAGTCCTGCAAAATAAGCTAAACAATGCTATGACCAAACTACACTCCTGGCACATTAATAACATGTTCGTAAATACTGAAAAAACAGTACATCATAACTCTCTCTATATGCCACAGACCACTACAACTGTATATACTTTACAACAATATTGTACTTCCATGTAGTGAAAGCACCAAATACCTAGGAGTAACTTTCGATCGAAAACTTGCGTGGAAATTACACACAGATGATGTCGAGGAAAAAACTGAAAAAAGAACGTGCCTCCTCAAACGTCTGGCAGATGTCAAATGGGGATGCTTCACTTCAACTCTCCATGCAACCTATAAAGCTTTTATCAAACCTGTTATGACTTACTGCAGTGTACCACTAATAACGACCCCTCAAAGTCAAATTGCTAGACTGGAGCGAATCCAAAACCAAGCTTTGCGGCTGGTTACAGGGGCAGTGCAGTCTACACCTATTCTTGCCAACTCAGGTGAAATGAGCACTAAATACGACATCAAGAAATCTGCCTTGAAACTTTATCAGAAACTAGTAAGAATGCCACATAGTACTCAGTAGGCTACTTCTGGCTCCTCTCCACGCAAACTAAAGACTCAAGAGGGCTTCCTGCAGGCCGCGGAGCGAGAAATACTACGATACGACTTCCCGCTTCAAGCTGAGTCCATGATGCCTCCTGTTAACCCAATGGAAGTTCAGCAAATTCCTTATTGCCTTGATCTACTACAACCTGTTTCAAAGGCACGCGACTGTACTGAGGACTTACTAGGCGCAAGTCTGGAGATAATTCACTCCCGTTTCCCGATAAATAAATGGATACATGTATATACAGATGGCTCGAAGTTATATGCATACGGGAACGCGGGAACCGGTATTCATTCAGAATACTTTTTACATTACTCATCTCTTGGTCCCACACATACTGCATTTGATGGAGAAGTTGCAGCAATACGAACGACTTTACTGAATCTTAATGTCCTACTATCTCTATTTGATGGGGCTGCGATCTTCTGCGACTCACAGGCGGCAATCCTTGCAATTACTAACTGCTACGAAGATCCTGGTTCTGCTACTATTCAACAAGCCGATCCCTTTTTAAGAGTCTTCAGGAAAGAAGCAAAACGGTAGTCCTACAATAGATACTTTCACACTGTATCATACCTGGAAATGAAGCCGCACACAGCCTAACAAAGGGATGTACTACCTTGCAGAATCCCTGTGAGGATGTTTGCTACAGATCAATCGTCACAAAAATTAACTTAGCTGTAAAGAAATCCTATGCTTCCAATTTAGAAGAAGTAACAAGGAACAAAATCTGGAACTCCCGGACTATCCTAGGTATAAGGCTGTTGCTGCTTTCCGCATGGCCACAATGCATGACTGTCTTAATGCTTATCTCCACAAATTCAAGATTGTAAGTAGCCCTGCCTGTATCCTTTGCAGCGGGGGTCAGACGATGACTTCAGACCACCTCCCTCTATGTTCTGCACTGAAGGAAGACTCCATCTGCTCCTGTTATTGGGAGGTGAGAGAGCTGCTTTTCAGACTTGCGCCCTGAACTTTGTATATATGTTCCTATCATTCTTTGTTCTCTCTATATTCACATCAGGCGATAGCACTGTGTTCGTTTTCACCAGCTGCATTGGAAAGTAAAGAAAAATTTCGCCTTCTAATGTTATTGCATGTTGTTGCCGTCGCAGCACTCGAATCAAACGACAGACTGCATTAATCACTTTTAATAAAATGTCGTCTTTGAAACTTCAGTGATTTGTTAAAATGTATAATCGTTTATTGTAAATAGATATAGTGTTATTTTTAGGTAAATATTTTTACATATTATTTCATATTTTATATTCTGCATTCGTTTGCAAGAATATATTACATCAAGACTGACGTTTTAACCTGTAACAACCTTAAGGTATTAAAAGTTACTGAACTTATAATTTATTTTACTTATTTTTTAACAAAATATTTTAATATTATGAGAAGTTATTTTATCATTAAATCAGTGTAAAATGTAGAAATAATTGTTAAAATTATCTTGAATTAATATATTATTTATTATTTTCTTGTGTGGGTAATATTTTTAGTACTTTAATATGTGACGAAATATGTTCATGCAAACAAACGCGGAATAAATTATTTTATAACATTATTAAAATATATTTTTTTTAGTATTTCTTACAGCTAGTTCAATGAAGAAATCAAAATTATCAGAAACATGTAGATTAAAAAGGACAGTAAAGCAATTTTTATTTTATGTTCTAAAACTGTAGTCTGTAGTACCTCTTCAGTAAAGTGACATTATAAAACCAACCATAAATTTCTTCTCAATTGAAGTGTAGAAGAGCAAAAGAAGTTTATATCACGTGCCTTAAAAAATAAAAATGCTTAAACTACTTCTACAATATTATAACCCAATCAAACATCACTGCTGCTAGTTATCAAGTTTCAAAAATTATAGCTCAATCATACTCAATATGCGAAACTTTTTAATGAAGGCGAGTTTTTAAAGGATGCTTGGCTGCAATGTGCACAATACTTATTCGATGATTTCGAAAACAAAGAAATTATCCAAAGTATTAAAAAGACATGTCGATAGTTAAAAATACAGTAAAAGAAAGAATTTTGGGTATGGCGGAAAATGTAAATTTTCAACAAAAAATTCATATAAAGTCTTGCGATTTTATATCCATTTGCCTTGATGAGTCTACTGATGTAACAGGCTCTGCTCGTTTAGCAATTTTGGTATATTTTGTTAAAATCAATATTATAAGTTTATCAACATTAACAACAACAAAATTCGTTATAAGTTTAAACTTATAACAATAAACATAACATAAACATAATAAACTTATACAATATTCGTTATAAATTTATCAACAATAACAACAACAAAAGAATTAGACATTTATAATGCAGTTATAGATGGATTGGAAAAAGAGAAATATGTTAGTCTAAAATTGTGTCAGTTAAAGCTGACAGTGCCCACAGCTTAACTAGATAAGAAAATGGATTTATAAATTTATTTACAAAACTTATTGGGCATACGAAAAAAAATTTTTTTTTTTTATTTTCATTGCATTATTTACCAACAAGCGTTATATACCAAAACAGGTTCAAAAATCTTTGATATTTTGAGTTTTGTAAATTAATCAATTTTATATTAGTATGAGCAATAAATACAAGAAAATTTCAAGAATTATTAAACGAAGTTAACTCGTCGTACAATAGCTTACTTTTATACAATAATGTATGCTGGTAAACCGCGGAAATGTTTTGCAAAGATTTGTAGATTGTTTGGAGGAAATAAGAATATTTCTAAATAATGAGAAAATTATTGACCAATACAATCAATTATTGCATGTAGAATGAGTAGCATTATATTTTTTTCACTGATTTATGCTCTCACTTAAATAAATAATTGTTAAAATACAACACAGAATAAATTATTTATTTTACATAAAACTATAAGGTTTTAATCAAATATTCATTATGTTTGATTTAATCGAAGCATTCGAAATCAAGTTACAGATTTTTAATTGTAATATTCTTTCAAATCCATATAAATATTTTCTGAATACAAAATATTTTTTTTCTGAAAGTAAATGTCATGAAAAGCCAAATAAAGAGTCATTAGCGAAAGAATTTTCAATGGTAATTCAATCTCTGTTTCAGAAATTTTCTGCAAGATTTACACAGTTTAAAGAATTTGAAGAAACTTTAAAACTTTATATCCTGATACAATATAATTTGAAAAATTAAATTTAAAAGCCTTTCAGTGGTTAAATTTTAAAGAATTAGAAATGGAATTAGTTGAATTTTAGTCAAGAATCCTATGTAACCAAAAATTTGTTGGTTTAAGAAATTATTGAAATTAATCGATTATTGGATAAAATAAATAAAATTGCAGAAGATAAAATTCTAACTACATGGAATTCAATTCCTAACACATTTAATTATTTAAAAATATTACCAAAAGCAATGTCATTAAAATTTTCATTGACGTAGGCATGTGAGTGCCTATTTTCAGAATTAAATTTTATAAAAAATAAATCTATGAATAAAATTATGGAGGAGTTGAGCTATGCATGCATACTGTTGAAATTAACTAAATATGAACCATACATTAAATCTTTATCATCTTGTGTACAGCAACAAAAATCACATTAAAAACAATTGTTTTTAACATGAATTTTTACCTTAATTTTTAATGTGAATTTTATTTCTAGCATGTTGCTTTTGTAAAACATTGATTAATAAAAAATTGTTTAAAGAACTGCTTTTATTTGTTTATTTAATAATACTTACGTATAGTTTCTCCAAGCTAACATTTTAAAAGAAATTTTATTGTGGCACATTACTTATTTAAAAAAGAATTTTTATGACTTTGTAGTATGGACATCAAAAAAGGTTCGCCATCCCTGGTATAGTGTAACGAGATCTTATCTGTTTCAGATGTCCAAATGTGAGAGTTCGACGCTTCAGAAATTAAAGAAAAGAATCAAATGCAGTTAACAGATGAATTTGAGAAAATCTAAAATTCGTCAACAAGAGGTATTAAATAGATTTATTAGAGAAGTTACAATAATTTAGAAACAAATTTTTTATAGAGAAACTCCGAATTTTTTTGGTTTGATAATATGACCCAATTATCAAATAATTAAGATCAAATAATTTCATAATTATTTTTTAACTACAACATTTTTTTATAAAATGTTAAACTTGTACAGTTTTTTTTTTTTTTTTTTTTTTTCCCCTCCATTTTAATTTTTTTGGTTGCATTTCAATTTTTGAAGAAATCTTGTTAAGATAAATTCTTGTTTCACAATATTTTGATTTGAGATCCAAGTTACTGTTCTTAGATTATGTACATACTGATTCTTTAGATATTTTTCTGCTTGACAGTGCAGTTCCAATCAATTTTGAAACAATAATTCACATAATTTTTTCATGAAGAGAATGATACAGAAATCTTGAAATTCTTCAGAATGAAATAATGAATTTTGTCACGATTGAAAATTTTTGTTAAGTCCTGACAGATCATTATTTCTGTTAAATAGTTAGTTTCTATAAATTTTTACATTGATTGCAATCCAAATAGTTTTATAATTTTCTATGTTCCCGTTTCTTGCCAAATTCTAGTTTCTTATAATTATAAACATCAAATGCATAACATTCAAAGTAATGATGAGTAAAACATGAACATTTGATGTGGAGATTATAGGAATTAAATAAATTGTGATTACACATAGACTTTAAAATGTGATGATTTTCAATTGTTTCATAATATAAATTTTAACATAAACTAATTACAAAATCTTTTAACAATAAAATTTATAAAAGAGAAAAATCTGCCATTAAAACAAATGTTAATAAGTCTGATTAAATTTTACAGTATTCACAATGGCCCAATGAATGATTTATGGGATTTTTCTGAAAAATTCATTCAATTCAGATGGATTAATACGAAAGAAAATTTCTTAGAGTAATAAATTCAATTAATGTAAGCTTATATATATATATATATATATATATATATATATTCTAGAGAATTTATTTCAAAAATACTGAGAATAATAGGATTAAAATATATCTTAAATAAAAAAAAAATTTTTAAATAAAAACCCTAATAATCAGCAATTTTAAGATTTGATTAAATGATTTTTGAAAATAGAAAAGGAAAAATAAACTGCATGCAATCAAATTGTGCTTAAACACAGATGACATTTTAATTATAAATTTTATAGAAATAATACAATTTTGAAATAAATTTTTTTTAAAGATATCAAAACCTGCATGAAATCGCATATACTGCTTATGCGAACAATAAAAAT
Source organism: Latrodectus elegans (assembly GCA_030067965.1). Classification (NCBI taxonomy): domain Eukaryota; kingdom Metazoa; phylum Arthropoda; class Arachnida; order Araneae; family Theridiidae; genus Latrodectus; species Latrodectus elegans. The sequence goes on from CM057820.1 coordinate 10,932,341, forward strand.
TTATTTATTTAAACAATACTACTTAAAAATATCAATAGAATTTTTTCATGTACAATATTTATAATACGTATTAGAATATCATACACATTGTCTTGATTCATATTACAATATACATAAAGTTACATCCCTGAAAATGAAAAAAAAAATCATTATTTTCATCAGTATAATATTATGTACATAAAGGAAAAAAGATCCAATAGATAAATGACAATATTCAAAAGTATAAACTAAACTCCATGGCACTACAGCCCATGTGGGTCAAGGCTTACAGTGCCAATAACTGTTTTTGTGACTGAGGACCTTGGGGTGTAAAGCATATGTCTCAGGTGGTCAGCCTAACGTGTAATTTCCAGTGCTTAGTTCCCAAGCATACTCAGCTTATCAACCCATTGAAGGGGTTAAAGGTTGAGTCACCCTAGAATCAGACCTGTACCTTGGGAGCATGAAACACTGCCACTGAGCCACCGGGCTTCTTTCAAAAGTATACTAATTTAAAAATAACTATCATTTATCATTTTAAAGAACATTTGTATCTACTTGCTAGCATTCAAAAGAATATGGAATTACAAGATTTATCCCGGCAATCCCAAAAATAGTTACAATGCAATACTTTCAAATGGAAATTTATGCAGTTTTTAAATACCTTATCTGACTTGAATTAGATTAAAATCATTTAAATGAACAATTATTTAAGGTGCATCTAAATCGCATATATACAAGATATGATTTTAAAAATATAAAAATCAAAATAAATTACTAAATTTCTATATTCAAATTTAGAAAACTTGTCGAAAATCAAATATAAATGGCATACCCATTGCACATGTATACATAGTCTATCTAAAATTTCAAAGTAGGGGGGAAAAAGTTGAGAAAAAGCTTTAACTAAATAAACCATACAGGTCAATAATTATTCAATTAACTTAAATTGTTAAGATATCAGTAGAGATAAAGAAATATTTTTTTTGTTGTATTTAATAGTACTTGAATGAAAAAGTCAAACTGAGAGACACAACATTTTCAATTTAAGACGTAAGTCTTGATCTATTCCAAATAGTTATTCAAAATGTTATCTTAACGGGTCTTAATTTTTTCACTAGTTTCAATCCATTCATTTATTAAATTTTTTAAAACAAACGAAATTAAAGCTTCCAATTTAATGCACCGCTCAGTCAATAAATTAAATTTATACATTTTTTGTCAGTTTTTCAATATAACTTATTTTTATAAATAAGGTTGATAAAATGAATAAAACTTTTCAATTCATTTTAAACTACTTGCATTAATAAAAAAGTTCACAAAGTGCTCAAATAAAAAAAAAAAAATCACATTTATTAGAAAAAAATTTTGAAACTGTTGTCCTTTCAATAAAAATAGTAAGTTTGTATATTTTGATATATGAAGTATTAAATTAAATATATAATATAAAAATGTATATTAAATACTAAATTTGAAATATTAAATTTTAAATTTATAAGGAATTAAAGAAATATTTATTGCTGTAAAATAAAAATTTAGCTTTTAAATAGTTCACAAAAATGATTGGTTTACTTGAAATATCTGTTTCAAATTGTACTGTTATTTTCCTACTTCACAATTAAAAAAATTATTACTTTTTTAAAATAGATGCACTTGCTGTAAAACATTTTCCTAATTTTCAAAAATAAAAAATGCAGTACAAAAGTTAAATTTTTTCAAAAACATCAGAAGTATTAACAAGTTTACCAACGCGACCTATCTGAAAGAAAAAGATATCACAGTTTAAGTAACTGTAATTATAGTACAATATTGATTTCTCAATACTTACTATCATTGAGATACTTAAACAACAATCATAAAGAAAAATAATCGTTTACATTTTTTAGACATCTAAATTATAATATAAGTCAAACTAATTGACTTTATGCATTTTCTGACTGTTTCAACCATCTAATATAGATAAAATTTAACTTCTCATTTTTAACTAATTAGCTATTTCCAAGATTAAATATGTATTTTAATGATAAAACTCTTTTAATGTGTATTCTATATCAGTAATGATTATGGCAATTTGAGTGTCATAACAGTATGTTGCATCTTTTAATCAGCCTTTTACAGCAAGTACACACATAATAACTTCAATCTTCCAATTTTTGAAATTTTCCGGTAAATTCTCATTGTTTTATATATACTGTGATGTATATTTTTATTCAAGTAAAATATCACCATTTCAATTAGTAGATTTTTAGTCTACTGGAATCGATATATTTTAATTATAATCCCTGTGTGATTGTATAAAATATTTGAAATAAGGAATTACATTAAAATAAGTAACTATACTTACACCACAAGTAATAACAAGATTAGTTGTATCTCCAAAATGAATGAGTGAAAAATTAGGACTTGCAGAACAGTTTCGTTCATGCTCTAACAATCCATTATCCAAATTACTTTTAAAATGTAAAAGTGTAAGACCATCTTGCTAAAAATAAAAACTCATTCAGAAAAAAGCAATAAATAACTTTTTATACCCTTTTAATAACAAATAAAAATTCATAATATATTGTATTTTTAATAAATAATTGTTTTCACAGCAAGATTATTATAGGGTATTATAGACAACATATTTTGATATTAATGTTCACTCAAAAAAGAATGCTAATATATATATATATATATATATATATATATATATAAGGATACCATAAAACGAAATAATTAAAGCTCAAAATATTCACTATATTATAAATTTTAATACAGAATTATTATATTATAAAAAAAATATTTCACAGAATAAAATTACACTCCATAATAATATAATTTGCTAAAGAACCTATAAATTTTAAAGAGTTGATTTGTGGCAAAACATGGCAAAACTGTAAATAAATTAAAATGTTTTGTTTACCCAATAAATCAATTTCATAATGACCTAATATGAATTACAGAGGGTATAACAACAGTAATAACACTAGATTATAATTATGAATAGTAAAACTATTATATGCTATTTTTATTCTTAAATTTACCATCTACTCCACACACATATTTATTTAATGGATAGTGTTTAGGAAAAAAATGTCATATTTAGCAACATATATGAATAATAAAAATTTTTCATGAAGCTATATACTTAAATATATAATACTGAATACGGTAAAAACTTATATTAACTTTATAAAAGGATTTTTTGGTTGGAGCACATTTTACAACCAATCAATAATACAATGAGTTATAGCACCAGAAAATCATGATTAAGTATAAGATACAAGGAAATATATATCTCCAAACTTAATAATTGACAAAAGATCTGCAAATGAATCTATGACATTACAGTAATTCTATAACATTTCTAACCGAAAGGAGTTCTGCTTTATTAAATATATTAAATAGGTTTTCTGTGCTTTTAGTAAAGTACATTATGCATAATAGATTAACTGTATTATGACTTCAAAAAATAAAAGATGTCAGAGTACATATTCATTAAAATACATTTTGTTACCATATAATGAGTAATTAAATTAGAATATATTTTTCATTAAAAAATTTTCTTACTGCATAAACTGAAAACTCCTACCAAATAAAAAAATAAATAAAAATAAAGGTATATTATGCATGAAGCATAAAAACATTTACTTTGCATATTAACAAAATTGTCAAACTTTACTTATCACAACTTGTTTGAAAAGCAATTTTAATATAAAGATATGTGTCATGGATGAAGGTTGTACTATGATAAGAAGTAATACATTAGTCAAAAGTTCTTGCTTATTCACAAAAGCCCTCTATATTATGTTTACAGAATATATGTTTAAAAAGAAATGTATGTATGAGCATAATAAAAGTACCTGAGTATCGATTCGCATTCCACAAGCGCAAAAAATAACAGAGTGATTTTGATGTAAACGATTCCTAAATTGAAGTAGAAGCTAATATAACAATCAGTTATTACAAAAAATTCCAATAAGTTTATATGAAAGATTCCATTTTATATTTTACCTCTTGCAAAGAGGACAAATAATTTCATCTTCTTCTGGATTAAAGTCTTCAGATATGGCACTATATTCTTCAATCCATTTCTTTTCTATGGTTAAATAAATTCAACAAACATAATTCCTAGTAAGAACTTTGATAAAATTGAGTCACGTTTTAAAACAAAAATAATTGCCATTAATTTTAATACACCAAAACAGTATGTTAGAATATAACAGTTTGTTATATTCTAACTAATATTTTAGATAATATTTTTAACCAAATTTAATATTGATGTTTCTCTTAGTAAAAAATATAAAACAATGATTAAATATACTTCTTAATTTATTTTAAAAGTATTAACATTATACAGTGTTTGAAACAATTTAATTTTTATCCTGTTAAACTATATTTCTTAAAATTATTATTTTGTTTGTTTTAGTTTAATAATAACCTAAGAAATTTTTAATTTTGCTTCTTTTGAATTCAAAAATTATTAGTAGCCTATAAAAGATATTGATATTAATTTTATTTTAATTGCATTTTTTCCGTCATAGAGAATATTCATGTGCTATTTCAAAAATAACATTTTTATTAAATTCCTTCCAATATATATTATTTATAAATTTTTAAAATGAAATTCATTATTAAAACATATTTTATTCAATGCAATAGAATTTATATATATATATATACTATCCAGAATATTTATAATTATTTAATAATAAAGAACTTATTTTGGTTTATTTATTAGCATATTTTTTATTTTAATTAAAATGAAATTAAATTTATTAGCTCTTATTTTCATTAAACTAAAAAAAAATTAAATCTAAATATTTTTTTAGCAAAGTCTAAATATACAGTTTAATAAAAATTCAGAAAAAAACTCCAATGAATAGATAAAGAAATTGATAAAAAATTACAATTCTGGCAATATCAACAAATAAAATTCAAAACAGAAGATAAATATTAGGTTAAAAAATAAAGCTCAAAGTTCTTGTTTAAATAATGAGTAAAATAATGACTAAGATGAAAGCAAGGTAATTGTAAATAATATAAAAATAAACAACATAACAAGCATAGAACAATAATTATTTTACAGAATATGAAATAATTAAGAAATATATTTATATATAATAGCTTTAACATTTTAAGGATCTCTTGATGTACATTTTAGAAGCCAATAAAAATCAAATTAGGTAACTGTCACAACCGAAACTTTAATATACAGAATTATTTACAAAAAAAATTTAAAAAATAAATTTCTGAAATATAATTTTTTTTTTACTTTATTATATATTTATTTAGAAATAGATTAAAATAAATAGGAATAAAAATTAAAAATTTATAAAATCAATTGATCAGATAATTGTAATGTACAGATGAAATTTGGCAAAACTTACTCAGAAAGAGAAATTAATATTTTTAAAAGAAAACATGCAGATGAATGTAGACTGACTAGCAATACAGAATTGAAATAAATAGACAAATAAAAATCTGATTTATTAAAGGACAATGATAACATTAATCAGCTATCTTGACATACTAAGCAACGAGAGAAAAAAAATTATATTACAGCAATCAGCAAATTAAAAAGATTAAAAGAACAAAAATGGATAAATAATGTATACAGTTATCAAAAAATAACAGAAATATCCAATAAGAAAAAAGGATAGAATTGTCTAGAAATTATAGAACCGAAAATAATGACTTATAGATAGTAACAAAACAAGTAAAGTTTAGAATTAAAATGGAATACATTTCAATTAATTTTTTTAATAAATAAGTTTCTTGATTTTTAAAACAGCAAATTTTGGAAAACTCAAATATTAATTTTACTTCATTAAATATAAACCTATAAAAAATCTTTTAAATTAAAAAAAAAATATCACTAAAAAATATGCAATATGAATAAAAAAACACTTTTTGCTTAATTTTAGTTAATGTGAAAAGTTTACAAATTAAATATTATAAGATTAGACAAGTCAAATAGACATTAAGAAATTTTATAATTTTTACAAACTTAAATAAATTTTTTTTTGTTACTTTACAGTTTTTTTTTTTTTTTTTTTTTTAACATTAAACAAATTACTTTAATTTAAATGAACTAATTTGATAATAAACTATTTTTAAAGTGGTTTTTTAATTGCTTCAAATATTTACATTTAATATTTGAGTCAATTCTATTTGCTATTGAAATGAACATTGAATATCTAAAAGCATATATTTAGCTATCAACTCAACCAAAATCATTATCAAAAATAAGTCATTTATAATTAAAATTTAATTATAAGGAAAAAGTATTAATAATATAAAATTCAAATGAAATTCCAAAAATTAAGAAGGAATGTACAAAAAATACACACCAATTCAATTTCTAAAGTTTTTTCAATGCACTCTAAATTAAAATATATTAAGAATTAATAGTGCACAACTAGAAATTCGAAATTCTAAATTTCACTCATTCTATTCACTACATTATTTTATGTTTATTTTTATATTCATTATTTTATGTTTATTTTTATATTTCAATCAAATATATTTTAGAGATATTGATGCTAGATAAAGAATATAAAAATATATTGTATGCATGCTTAAATGTCAGTTTTTATTTTTTATTTTTTTTTATTTTAAAATGTACATATTTTAATTTTTATTCCCATAAGAATGATTACACATATACATACATATATATATGTGTGTGTGTATGTGTGTGCGTGTGGTAGTGGGTTTCGTGGCTCATGTTAGTTGAGAGCTGATAAAACAATCTCTTAAAAATCACAAGACTTTTATTCAGATAAATTCAACAAGATACAGAAAATTCCACCTAAAGAAATCACAATTACACAGCTCCAATTCAGCTAATGCAACAAAAAACAGCTTCTAATCACAGAAGTATCAAATACCTCAGACAGACAACTTCTAAACTAGCATTCAAGACTGATCATCTTCACTAATTCTTCTGTGACAGGCTTTGGTCTTTAGACCTGACTTGGTATAGAAATCTAAGAATTTTGCCAAGTTTTTGGTAGGTTCTAGGCTATAATGCTTAATAATGGTTCATGAGCTTTGGTGATGGATTTTTCCAGAAGTATCTATTTCTTGCCAAGTCACCAAGAATTTCACCAAAATGTTGCCAAATCCTTAGAAATGCAGCTTTTAATAGAATATGCCACAACTGTGCAATTTTTACACAAAATCATGGCATTTCCAATCAGTCAGATATTTTAAGACAATTACAAAAAATACTTATAAATTTGTAACAATATATTTATATAAACTAAATTAAATTCAGTAGTATGACATCTTCCATTGGGGCCATGATCTATTTGTGCCTGTATGTATTTTTTTGACCACGGACTGATGTGCAAGGCATGTCGTAAGTGGTTAGTCTAATGATAAATTGCACAATGTTTAGTTCCCAAGCATGCTTGACACTCAGTTTTATTGACTACTGAAGGTATGAAAGGCTAAGTGGTAATATGACATGAATGAATATTGTCTACAATAGCCATACAATAGTCTCAATTGAAATTCTACCAAACATTTATGGGGTAAATTAGAGGATGCTCACTGAGAAGAAAATCATGTTTAAAGCTTACAGCATACATAGGTCATATTGGTTAGGGTATCTTTTATTATTGGAAGTTACTGAATTTAAATTCTGGCTTGACCAAAGGCAGGAGCATGTTAAACAGGACGTGACTGATATGTCCTAAATGAAATGATACCTCTGGGGGTTGCAGGTACAGTATTAGGGTATTCTGTTTGATCCCTGATTCTAAATTACAAAGACTCCCACCCAACTGTTTCCACTAACTGGTAAAGTCCAATTCTGGGCTAGGTACAGGAAAGTATGTTGGTGAAAGAACAGTTGAGATGGTGACATTCTTAATGCAGAAATGAACATGAATACTCATATGTGTCAAAATAGCTACTATAATTGTAGCACGAAGGAAACACATATATTAAAGCATTTATGATTTCCCTTATACTATCACACCTTGTGGTACAGTCTATTATTGAACAATATATTTTAAATACTAAGAAACTAATTTTTTAACAATTAAGAAATTCAGACACATCTAAAGTAAACTAGATTCAATCAAAACACAATTATGTTTTTCTTTAAAAAATTATAATAAATTGCAACAAAAAATGCCATACCTTCTTCCATAAGCTCCCGTTTAATTTCTTGCATGATGCTTAAAAACTCGTTTATTTCATCTTCATCAAGTTCCTATTAATATTTAAGCAACATTTCATTCAAAACAAATAACTCATTTTTATACATTTTAAAATAAGCTTACTTTGAGAGCTTAAAAAATTAGCACACTTTCTTTATATTTCTAAAACCAGATATTTCATGTAAGATATTTAAGTATTGACTTTCACATATAATTTTATATTTCTATTGTATATACTTTTCCAATTTAAATCAAAATAAATTTTAGTAGTTAGTAAGCCAAGTGTATGTAAAATATTTAGAAATCTTATCAGAAAGCTGAAACTAGAATATTTGATGATAAATTTGTTCATTTTTATTATAGTTAAAACATATTTATGAAATATAACTGATTTTTCGATTAACAGGGCTGAGAACATACTAAAATCTTGATAGTAATAGCCTGAATAAAATATATTTAAAATATTTTCATTCATTTTGATACACATATATATTTTATATTTCAGGAAAAGTAATTTCATTAACTTTTGAAACAATACCTTAACTACTTTTATGATACTTATTATGTTTACATCTGAGTGCAGATTTTAACATTAAACAGATATAACAATTATTAAGGAAAAAGCTTTCTATTCTTTATTTAACTTTAAGAAAATATCTATTTTAAAGTAACTAATATCTCAGCATAAGAATTATTCTAGTATTTAATGTTATATGTATTATTCCCTAATAGTTACTTCTTCATTAACATTATCAAACTAAGTATTATTCATACAACATCTAATCAAACACTTAAATACTTAACATTTAATAAATATACTGTTTATCAAAAATAAAATTATAAGAATTAATAGTATATATATAGGAAATATTAAAAATTGACAAGAAATATTAAGAAAAGGCCAACCATACATCTAATTTTAAATTTGTTCCTTGCTTAGTTGTATTTTCTAAATCTTCAGACATCAAAGCATCAATTACATCATCAGAGCTTAATCCTAAGCCCCGAAATTTATCAACTAATCTTCCTCGACTACATTTTAGTCTCTGAAAACAACGCTAAAAGAGGGTAGAATTCAAATCAAATGTTAATATATAGAATACTCCAAAATTAAATAATAAAATATACCAATTATATATATATAGCAAAGTCTGAATAGAAATATCATAAAAATTGAAAAAATGAATTTTAAAATTACAAATAAAGAAAAAATTTAACAAAATTAACTAGCTCAAAAGCAGCTAAAAGTAGAAATACCAAAAGTTTAAATAACAAATTTCAAAAGTTAATCAATATCACAGAAATTCAAATATTCAAAAATATAAAACAAGATAAGAATTAAGAACAAAAGAAACCCAAATTTAATTATAAAATAAAAAGTAAATGCAAAAATACCAACATGATATCTTACATCAGGGGTATAGGCTCAATTGTGTGCAAAATAGAGGATTTTCATTCAGAATTATGGTTTCTCTACCAAAGATTAAAGATGCAAGATTTTATTTAAAAAATAATTAAAAAAGCTTTTAAAATATATATCCAGAGATTTGATAAATGGTAATGAAATTTCTAAAAATAGATATCCAGATAACTCTATTCGAAGTTAAATGCTAAATTAATTTTAACACATGGTAATAAAAACAATTGAATTTAGTTTTAGAATAAATAAGCAAACTGACATAAAAAGTTAAAATTCTAACATTTTTATTAAAATTTATTAATAAAATGTAATGAAATGTTTGAACTAGATAAAATTTATAAAATTTGAACTAATAAATGTATAATATGAAAATAAATTAAACTTATTAAATATTACTTTTCAAAATAATATACCAATAAATTTTATCAAACACTAATTAGAAAAAAGACCTATGCTTATAAAAGTGAAGTAAGGCACAGTTATTAAACATAAAAAGTGTTTAAGGTTTGGGATTGTTCTAGTGCAACTAATGAAATTAGCCTTGTGCCTTTAGTCATCATCATTCATGGCGCACCACACAATCCAGGATGATCCAAAACCTTCTGAACAAGTTTCTTCCAGCTACCTCTGCTGGCAGTAAAACTTCTCCAATTTCTAATCCCAAGTACCCTACAGTCTTCCTCGACCGCATTCACCCATTTCAGCTTGGGTCATCCTCTTCTTCTTGAGCTGATAGATTTTGCTAAGGAAATTTTTTTAAGTGTTTTATTGTCTTTCATTCTGATAACATGCCCAAATCAATTAAGGTGACCTTTTTTAATGTGATGTACAATGTCTGTTGTTTTGTACAATTGGTGGATTTCTATGTTATATCTTCTGCACTAGACACTTTTTTTTTCTTTTATAACTCTGAAGACATTTTTTTAAGATCCTGCACTCAAACAGGCCCAGCAGCCTTTCCTCTTTTATTGCCAAAGTCCAAGTCTGCAAACCATAGGTCAAAATAGGACGGATATGAGTCTTATAGATCAGTAATTTTGTTTTTCATGATAAAAAGTTAGTTTTCAATAAATGTCTTAAATTAAAAAGTTAGATGCAGCTAAACGTCTTCTTAACTCTATGAAAATGTCATTATTTTTACTCCAAACATTGAACAGAGATCAATAAATTCAGCAACTGTTCAAATTTAAAATCCCCAATGAAAAGATGGGTGTATTGGCTGCAGGGAAATATTTAGTTTGTCTAAATTAATAACAATATTTGTTGGTTTGGCCTCCCTCTCAATAGCTTCAAAAGCTTTTATTAAGTATTTTTATTTCTGGCCACCAACACAATGTCGTCTACATATAGCAACACCTAAATATATCTTCCGAAGATACTACCCCTGATATTGAGACCAGATGTCCTGAAGACTATTTCCACAGCAATTTTAAATAAATGACATGAGCGGGCATCCCCTTGTCTTACTCTCTTTTCAATGAAAAAATCTCTGGATAGGTGTCCCTGGATCATGACACTGCAGGAAGTCAAGTTGAGTGTGCCTTTAGTAGAAAATTCATATTTATTTGTCAATGTGATCAACAGCTAATCAAGAATACTATGCTGGTACTTACTTCCATTTATTGTTTTATATTGCTTTTTTATAATTAAATTTTTATTGTGTGAGTTAAGTTTTAAAATTTTGAATTTATTAATATATACGTGCACATAAGATGCATACATAGATTCGTATACAAAACAAAATAGTTCATTTATTATATCAACTCATTAATTAAATTTTTATTACATACTGTAAAATATTAAATCTAGATGAAAATTATATCCTATTTTTAAATAACTTTATTTCTAATCCTTTGAAGTTGTTGATTTGTAGTACAATAGTCATTTTTGTATAAAAGTCTATTGAGAGCTATAATTTAAAAATGATTCTGAATCACCAATAACATCCACACTCACAATGGGAACTGAAACAACAATCTGATCAATGAAAGGCCAAAATGCAAACCATTCAGCAGCAAACTCAACATTTATCCTTTGAAATGAAACACTGAAATTTTCAAAGTGGAAAAATTATAGTATTAAAAAAAATACTTCTTTAAAATCTTTTTAAAAAATGCAAGTTTAAAACTAATGAATATTTTTTATAAAAATTTTAGTCAAATTGTATATTGTATCAATTTAAGGCTAACAATTTGATACAATTTTTCTTAAAAAGAGGTTACAAAACAGTTCATTAGATTTTATAAAATTATTTGAATTAATGTTCTTAAGTTTTATGGTAACTAAAATCCTGAAAATTATTTAAGCATTACATAAAAATTTGATGGAAAAATCTTTAAAACTCCAAATATCTCACTTCCTCAATTGAGCAACAAAGAGTTCCACAAAGGGGCAGATGGTTTCTATCCATTACTTTTCCAGAGCTGAAGAATGAACAAGTAGGAACAGTAAGGATGCCCAAGAGCATCAAATCAGAGGCTAGGCAGTCATATCTTGTTGACATTATATTAGTATCAGTTAAAAATTTTAAAAAATCTCACTGAAAAGATACTTATATATAACACTAAAAATAGTTTGGTTAGAATGTCATGCAAAAACACTCATGCAATTAACTGGCATCTTACTTTTATTTGATAAAAAAAGGAATAAATACACTTAAGTATAAAGTTCAAACTATTTAGAAAAAAGACAACACATCACCTGTCACTGGCAACCAATTTCAATAACGGATTTTTATAAGCAATCAACTGTTATCTACCATTAAACCAATGTTACATTTTTTTAAGTACTTTTAAACCTTTTATAAGATAATAAAATGAATTTCCAAATCCATAACTTCTGAATTAAGATTGTATACAAAATTATATAAAAATATAGCTGAAAAAAAAGAAAAATTTTATGAATAGTTTTCTTGGTCATAATTACTCAAATATTATAAGTTGCAAAAACTTCTTTTTGAAAAACTAAAAAGAGTATATTTAAAGAATAAATTTAAATAAAAGAATATAACAGATATTCATATTTGTTGATGTTGCTTATCTTCAAGGGTCTGACAGTGTCGTTAGACAAAATCTAGGAATCTGTTGACTGAGAGGAAATCGATGACAAGGAGGGGAGAAGTGTAGATTTCGTCCCATAGTATATTCATACAATCCCTTACAAAATCCTATTCTGTAACCTCAAAGTGGTGTGAGGGTGTACACAGGTAGCACAGGTGATGTACGTCTGGAACCTAAACTTGGTTTAGATTCCTGGTAGGGTCACCCATGGCGAGAAGGCAGTGCTAATACACCTGGCTAATGCAGAAAAGTAACCCAATCCAAGGTGTTAGGCTTCGTGCTGATGGATGAATGGCACCAGGGTTATGGTGTCGCTAACAAGCCTCTCGAGGAGCCAGGCAAAATCTCGTTGTATGTTTGCCTTCCACTTGTACAGGGAGGCTATGCAGGTGGTGATCTTATATTTCCTCCCAGTTCCAAGGTCATTTATAGATGACCAAAACAAAACAATAAAAATGATTAAAAAAAAGGATTGGATAAATCTCCTGGTATTATCCAATCAGCCAGCGAAACGGTTCCTAAGGAACAGAATCCCAGCAAAAAGGAGAGCACTGGCAATCTGGCTGCTGGAGGAAGTGGAGTTACCACAAGGCAACACACAGACAACCTTGTTGAGTTTATGGTTACCACCAAATTGAGTTTATCTGACCACCAATACATTAGCTTTTATGTTTTAGGAGCAAACAGACTAGAGGTGGTAGGTAGGAACCCAAAAAATACCAACTGGGGTTCCTACAAAAAAGATCTAGAAGATCTCCTCAAGTAAGGTGACTTCGGTTCGTCATCTTCGGTAGCAGATTTGGAGTTGGCCACTGATCACGTGCAACATGCCATTCTCCAAGCATAATATCAAAATTGTGATGTCAGCAATACTTGCTCTCCAAGGTTAATTCCTTGGTGGTCTAAAGAGTTAACTAAATTGCGAAGACAATGTAGAAAGCTCTTTAATAGAGCCAAAAAGAATGGTGAGTGGCAGAAATATAAATTACCACTTATAATAAAGTTATCAGGAATTCTAAAAAGAATTCTTGGCAAAATTACTGCACTGACATTAAAATTTAATGAGTCTGCTACCGCAAGACTCATTAAAATAATGTCTAAAGACAGGAACTGATATCTAAACACTCCTAAATTGCCAAATTAGGAGTGTTTAGACATCAGTTCCTGTCTTTAGACATTATTTTAATGAGTCTTGCATTTGAAGTTGAGTTTTTAGAATCTGGGTGAGAGACACTGGCTGAACTGTTCAGAGTTCACTTTCCAAGTTCCTACGAAATAAATGGAACTCCTAATTTTACACTCTCTACATCAAATTGTGGTAGAAGTAAATGGGATGTTGCCAAAAAAATCATAACTTATGATCAAACAAAATGGGCAATAATATCCTTTAAACCTTTTAAATCACCAGGAATGGATGGATTTGTACCAGCTCTGCTTATTGAGGGAGTCCGGTGCATTGCTCCAATTCTCTGTAGAATTTTTAGGGTAAGTATAGCCTTTGAGCATATACCTATTGCTAGGAGGCATACAAAAGTAATTTTTATTCCTCTAATAGAGAAAGATAATTACTATGAAGCTAAATCTTTTAGACCTATCAGCTTAACATCTTTTCTTCTAAAGGCAATTGAAAAGGTGATAGACAGATATATTAGAGAAGTCCATTTAGTGGAAAAACCACTTTCTGACTCTCAATATGCATATCAACCTGGTAAATCCACTGACAGTGCTATCTACAACCTATCCTTCACTTTGGAGAAGAACTTTAAGGCTAAGGAACTTGCTTTAGCTGTTTTCTTAAATATTGAAGGTGCCTTTGATAAGGTACCCATTGAAACTATTTTACAATCCCTTGCTAGAAAGGGAGTTAATGACATAATCTGTTCTTTGGATAGAAAATCTGCTCAATAATAGTTTTGTCAGTGCCTCATTTTTAGGTGAAAACATGATGATCCAAGCCAAAGTTAGCTGTGCACAGGGAGGGGTTCTTTTACCCATCTTATGGTGCTGTGTTGTAGATTCCCTTTTAGAGGTGTTAAAAAAACCAGGCATAACCACCATTGGATATGTAGATGATATAGTTATAATCGTCAGAGGTAAGTTTGGGGAAACAATCTCTAGCATCATGTCCAAAACCCTCAAACAAGTTGAGATTTGGTGTAAAAAAAAGGCCTTTCTGTAAACCCTCAAAAAACCATTATGGTAGCCTTCACAAAGAAAAAGAATAATCTGAAAAAGATAACTTTTTTAGGTCAAGAGCTAACTTGCTCCAAAGAAGTTAAATTCTTAGTATTTTTTGATATGAACTTAAATTGGAACAAGCACTTCAACTTTTGTATTGAAAGAGCAAAAAAAAAAAAGCTTTCTGGTCGTGTAGAAATGCATTTGGAAGAACTTGGGGCTTAAATCCCAAAGTTATTCATTGGATTTACACTATGAACATTTGTCCCATTATTACCTATGGCTCAGTGGTCTGGTGGCCTACAATCAAAAATGAAACTGCTAAAGCAGAATTAACAAAATTACAAAGGACGTTTTGTGTAGCTATCTCTGGGTGTGTTCAAACAACTCCTACATCTACACTGGAGCTTCTGCTTGGTATGCATCCCCTTTTTATGCGTATTGAAGCAGAAGCAATACTAAGCATGAAAAGGCTTAAAAATACAGGTCAGTGGAAGGACTACTCTAAGTTTTCATCCTGGGGAAACCTCAATGCTGACGTAACTAGTCATCCTTAACTGTATTTACTGGTATACTGATAGCTCAAAAATGAATTCCAACACTGTGGCTGGTATTTGTTATCCTGCTGATGGCACAAAGCTATCATTCCCCTTGGGTAAATATATAACTGTATTCCAAGCAGAAGTCTTTGCCATTCTCATGTGCAGTAGAATATGCTTGGACAGAAACTATTCTTGTAAAAGAATAGTTATCTCTTACTAGCTCTGACAGTCATGCTGCATTACTAGCTATACAGAAGTCTACTGTAACTTCTGTTCTTGTCTGGGAATGTTATCTCGCTCTGTGTAAATTAGCTAATAATAACCACATCACTTTAATGTGGGTGCCTGGGCACTCTGGTGTTCCTGGCAATGAATTAGCTGATGAGCTGGCAAGGACTGAATGAACAACCGACTTTTTTGGTCCTGAACAAGTGCTAGGTATTTCTAAAGAATTGATCAGAAAGAATGTCTTTGATCTCTTCAGAAAACAACAGTTTATGAATTGGTACAATGCCAATGATCAAAGACAAGAAAGGCTATTAAATAGCATGTGCCCTAGTAGAAGGCAAAAAGAATTATTAAAGCTCAATAGAAGCAGTCTAAGGAAAGCAGTGGGACTACTTACAGGACACTGCCATCTTAAAAGACATCTCACCATAATGGGAGTTTCAGATGATCCCATTTGTAGAGGTTGTCATTATATGGAAGAAACTTCAATACACATCTTACGTGAATGTGAAACCTTTTCTGCACATAGATTTAAACACCTGGGTCAGCACTTGATTGAACCTTGGATGTTGCAGGAAATTTCTGTAAAATGTCTGCTGAATTTTGCTTCAGCCACTGGTCTCTTCAAATAGGGCTTTCTGAGGGGTATAGTACAATAGACCTATGGTCTTGGTGCTAGGTTCTTTTCGAACCACCCTATCTTAAATCTAATATTCATACAATTCAGGATACGCTCAGGAGAAGCTTGGTGTCCATGGAATTTAGGACAGAGGGGGAAGTTCTTGTTACCCGCTGCAAAAGTGAGACATTTCAGGTGGCCAGAGGCGAGACGTGCAAAGCAAGTGCTGGATTTCCTATCACAGGAAAGAGCCAGAGAAAGTCCCACATTCTACCCTTTGTTTGTTTGTTTGTCGCTCAACGGTCATTTTTTGCACACGAGGGCTAATTAGACCAGGACCTACAGTGCATTCTATCCTTGTAGAAATGGTGAGTCAAAGGTACCTACCAATCTGTTTTAATCTGAGCTTTTCTCAGGTAAAAGAGTTCAAGGTAGGTAAGTGCAAAAGAAGAAGGAGCAGGATAACCTGAGCCCTCCTTTGCTAAAGTGTCTGCTATCCATTGACGGGATCCATTGAAAATAGATATTATGCCGAAGGGAGACAATTTTCGTATTTGATGTTTCGAATAAAGAAGGCCATGCCTCCATCTCTCAAATTAGGTATGTCTTTCCTGTAAATGTGGTATCCATTACACCTAAGAGTTGTATTCATCCTTAACTTAGTTTCCAGAATTGCAATTATCTGGACGTCATTAGTTTCTGCAATTTTCAATAAATTATTCAATTTAAATATTCATATTTGCAATTATTAGATAATTTATTTCAATAAAATAAAATTATAAATGAATTATACTATATATAATCAGCAGCACCATCAAATAGATCAAATCATTCAAAGATGGGTATATACTTGCTCATAGATTGTTACAAACTTCAGTATTTAATTTATGCAGAAGTTGAAAGTTATTATAGTGCTATACTTATAATTTGCCATATCATATTTAATAATCAGTTTAAAGGTAGTGGTCTTGAAATATTATATATATAAATAGTAAAATAAATAAGTTTGAAAACAGAAATTTAAAAAACATATAATTAAAAATATGTTTAACTTTATATTAAAACTAATTAAGTGAATATGTTTATTTTTTTCATTTTGCATAGTTAAAAAATATATTTTACTTGTTGCGAGTGTCTTTTACACATATGAATACAAATGTGTTACAAGATTTCAATTTTAAAAGTTAACTTAATATTTAAAAGATTAAGACATTTTTAAGCATCTTTTGTGTTAAATAAATGAAGGATTAAAATGGTACTTCTTTTATTTGCCTCTATAATATTATACAAAAGAAAATTATAAAACACTACTTCTCAGTTAAATAAGAGCAAATAATATATTATAAGGCATAATAATTATTAAAATGACAATGATAGAAATATATATAATTATAAATAGGTTAGAAATAATATTTTCCAGTTTTGTTCTCACACTTCTTTTATGTGCCTCTATAATATTATGCAAAAAAAATTATAAAACACTACTTCTCAGTTAAATAAGAGCAAATAATATATTATAAGGCATAATAATTATTAAAACGACAATGATAGAAATATATATAATTATAAATGGGTTAGAAATATATTTTCGAGTTTTGTTCGCACATATTTATCTTTTCACAGGAAATTTTGCATTATATGTAGTTAAAAGTATCCAAATGATTAAAGCAATATTATTTATATTTTTTTCTTCTATCCATTTTACAGGATCATTAATGTAATCTTTTTTCATTAAATCAATAAGCAAAAAAAAAAAAAAAAAAAAAATGGCAGATAGACAGTAAAATGTCAACTTCTATTTATAAAAGATACTCTTGCTTGGAAAAATCTTCTGCAGAATTCAAATGGGTAATTCCTAAATAATGAAATCTATGGCAGCAAAAATCAAGAAATTATTAAATCAAAAATATGAATGAGTAAACACAAGAAAAGAATTCCATGTAAGATCACCAAGAAGTGCTATTTCATTATATGTTAACATATATGCATTCCAAAAGTAGGAATTTTGAAATTGCAAAGAATTTTGCAAGCTACTGTTTTACAGGCCCTCAAAGAGAAATAATACATTATTTCCACTACTAATTTACTAATGATGAATAATATTATTTCTTTACAATTTTCAATTTACTATATTTTTTAAATATATTACAATAAATTTCATGAATTGTATATGCCAACATCCTTCCAAAAAGCAATTTTACAACCGACTCAAGGAAATATCTTAAATCAAGATATTTAAATTATAATTTCAGCTGTTAAAAAAAATTTTAATCGTAAAACATACAAAGATTTCCTTAGAATATTTTAACATTAAAAAAAATAACTGTACATAATATAAATAGAAATATTTTAATACATATATTAACAAAAAATTTTAAAAATTTTCCAGCATGAAACAAAATCATACACATTTTTTTTAATTTCGATTGATGCAGTTTTAGTATGATTAATGTTTTAAGTTTCAGTCTATATCTGAAGTATAAAAATAAAAATAACTTTAAAAGTTAAATTTCATATTACAATTAACTAATTTTTTCAAAGGTTGTTAGGATTTCTTGGGCAAGGTTAAAAAAGTACTCTATTTTTATTTATTAAAATATAGAAAACCCACAAGCAACATTAAAATAAAATTAAAACACAAAAAACAATGCATATAATTAATTTAAAATTCAGATTTAAAAATACATAAATACTTAATAAAATATAAATTTAAAATATATAATATAAAATTTAATTAAAATGGAGAAAACCTACTGATTTTAAAAATACAAAAATATTTCTATTTGGTGGCTCTTCTGATGAATCATGTAATGGTAAAAGATCGGTTTTAAAAAATTGTAAAGGAATGTTGTGAAAATCAGGGCATGAAAGTAAAATATGATATATTTAATTTCATCAAAGAAAATATTTAAAAATATTTTTAATAATAAATTTTCATTTTTATATAATTACAATTATATACTATTGATAAATAATTTTAGCTACATTTATCAAATATAACTAAAAATGGGAACAATATATTTTAGGATGCCTCTAGCTGAAAATTAGCAATTTTTTTGTTACCAAACACGTTTTCATGCATACTTGAAGAAATGCTGCTGAAAAATAACACTGAAAACATTATCAAGCAAACTGTACCATATTTAACAATATAGACTTGGTGCCAAATTGGTGATAAACCAAGGAGTGCATCTAAAAATATGTAAACTTATCTTTCTTATAATTGATAAAAAAATTTAAGAGTTAGATATTTTATAAATTAGTAAACAAAGCAATTTATAAAATTGATGCTCCATGTATTCCAAAAATTTGCAAACATTTTTATTAAGTATAGCACAAAAAATATTTTTTGATTTGTCTAACAAAACTAAAATGCTTTTATTGCAACTTGACTATTATTCTGTATTCTTTTTTTTTTTTTATCTGGCTATAATCCTATATAAAATTAAATAAGAAAGTTTTAACACAAATATGATACAACATACTGTTAAAATTGTATAAACATTCAATTTATTTTTATTTACTATCCTACTTTATGATAAAAATTCAACTATAAAAAGAATAGCAGGGTCATTGTACATTTCACTCAGTATTTATTTTAGTTTGAAACTGCTTAACATAATATTGTGAGAAGTACCAAAATGTTTTGGTCAGTAAGAAATATTTTACTTAAATTGAGATTATTTTGATTTAATTTTAAGTGATTTCAATAATTTCTCTATACTTATAAATTCAATTATAATACTTATGAAATTTTTTTAGGGATTTTGCAAATATTTAGAAAAAAATAATTGCTAGTGAGATTTATAGTTTTTAGATAAGTTTATTGATCATTAGGAATATTTTCTTTTGTTCAATCAGACTTCGACAATTTTTTAATGTTCCAGCCATTAACTTAAATTAGGGTAACTAATTTCTTAAATTTATAATCAATATATTAAAAAAATCATAATTTAGTATGAGCAAATATATAAACGAACAATCAAACTGTAACATGCATTGTTAATAGTACAATTTGATAAAGTATTAAAATACTTTAATTGATTCTGTTTAACACATTAATATTAACATTTTATGTCTACATATTTCATAAAATAGAAAATTTTGAGAATTGAAGTTATATTCTTACCATTCGAACAGTTTCTTTCCACGGAGGTGTTTTTGTTTTATAAAGAGACTGGTGTTCTAATAAGCGTGGGCTCTTAACATATGTAGAAACCTCCATAATTAAACAATATTTTAAGAATATTAATTATAAAGATGCTATATCTATAGGTTAAATAAAATGAAACTTTTAAATAAAATTGTTTTAAACTCAAAATAATTAATTTTATTTTTAACTGAAACAAATAATTTAAAAGGTATAATTTTCACTGATATAAATTCTAGTAGAATAATTCGGTAGAATTTGATGAATAAAAATGAAAACATAACACATCTTTAAATTTCGGTTCGAATCACATTTTTAACTTTTGTCGATCGAAATCAAGTTATTAAATACAGCCAACCACCACATTATTTTGAACAAATCTCAAATGACGTGGTTAACATATAAGCTGGTAACTTTCGTCAGTTCTCACATATAAAGATACTTCCAATCATAGAGAATCATCCAGTATCTGTGCACTCATATCAATAGAATAGGGCAGAAATATAAGAAATCTACACAGTTTTTAAAATACATAAATCCTTTCATAACTTGATAGTCTTCAGATGTTTCAAATATCGTACCCATTATCTTCAGGATATGAAAAAGATGTTTTTTTCTCTTTAGGCTAATATGGTTCATTACCTGGTTTTATGATAATAACTTTAATTTTATGGTAATGGCTTATTTCCATATGGATGGAGTTTTCAATGTAAACAAAAACAAACATCAGTTGACCGGAAGTCATCTCAAATACTTCCGGTTTTCTCTCTTCCCATTGAAAATCAATGCAGTGGGAAAAATGTTTGCTTAAATATAATTAAGTATTTATTCCTGCTTTTGTGCAAATTTTTTACTTTATCCGCTTAAATCATAATCATTTTTTAATGTTAAAAAATTAACAATGTTATACATAAATAAAAACTTTTTTAAGAAAACATTAAGAATAATTAAACATAATAAAATATTTATTATAAGCTTTAGATTACTTCAAATAATTTAGACAGAACTGGCCAAATAATTAAATATTATATTGGCGCTATCAATGTCCCCAAAGTTTGCTATCATACTGGAATTAAAACTTCTAAAATGGAGAAATGGACCGAAAATGTTTTAAATAAATATTTAGAAATAAGATGTGTGTGTGTGTGTGTGTGTGTGTGTGTGTGTGTGTGTGTGTGTGTGTGTGTGTGTGTGTGTGTGTGTGTGTGTGTGTGTGTGGGTGGGTGGGTGGGTGTGTGGGTGTGTTATATATATATATATATATATATATATATATATATATATATATATATATATGAAGTCTTAATATCATAATCTGTAAAAAAATGCTTGCTACACAACTTTGAATACTTCGTTGAATTCCCATTTTCCCAATTTACAGCTTTTTCCCAAAAAATACTACTTTCGGGATCCATTGGGAATTGAACATTTTCACTTGCCAAAGTGAATTCGTTTCATCTTGCATATTGCAACCAACTAGCTCACAACAATTATTACTTTTATTTACTTTCTGCATATCAAAAATGTGTAGTATTGTTACATTTAAATAAATATTTCAAAGCAATGAAAAAACAGAATGCATGCACAATAATATAAAATAATAATGGATCAGTAAGCAGGAACTTCCGTAGTGGAAGTTTCTAGATCTCCATGGTTGTAGCGCCCTCTATTCTAAGCTTTACAGAAACTTCAATCCATATCCTTATTTATTATTATTTATTTATTTAAGGAAAACTCTAAGAATTGTTTATTTTAATTTTCTGTTATATAGTTAATAAGTATATTTGTTGTTTATAAAAATTTATTTTGGAAAGGAACAACAAATTTAATTCTTGTAGATTTGTTTTATCATATAAAATTTTGTTTGTTCATTATATATTCAAAAGACTCCCAGAAATTTTTTCATCAATCATGTTATACATACATATATATATATATATGGAATATATGTGAAAAGATATTTGTCATTGATAAGAAAATAGCAAGGAATGTGAATTAGATAATTGCATATGATGTCATCGGATCCTTCGTGGGTGAAACTGTCTGCTTACTTTCTAGAGACAAATTGAAAACAAATATGAATTATGAATCATCTTGTTAAATGTACACAGTAATCCTTGATGAATTAGTATTAATTGTTTGATACTGAAATGAAGATAAAATGAAATTATAAAACAACATAAATATAAATTTATGATAAAAAAAAAAATCTATTTATGCATTCAATTTTCCTGGGTCTCAAAAGGATTGCTACTAAGTATAGAAAACGAAGCATATACGCAATTGTCATGTTTTTCGTCCTCATTTGTCTTCTTGTTCTTGAAATGAAATTATCTAATTGTGGGAAATTCTCATTACTATTCACAGGTGTTAAACACCTGCTCTCCGATTCGAGCCATGGAGAAAAGAATATATATGTACATTCCTCCGTGATTTGAACCTTCCTCAGACGATGTGTGTAGTTTAGAACCGGCAGAAAATAATCAGTTGGACACGCTTTCTGGCACGTTGTACGCCAATCTAATCTTTCTATATTTATTTGTATAATTAAATGTCGTTCATTAAGTAATTAGTTAAACTTATGTGACCCATATAATGATTGAAATATATAGTAACAGTTTAAATTTATTCTTAATTTCGGTAACTATTTAGAATTAGTTTTAATATCTAAAATTCACTCAAATTATAATAGATATTAGGATATCTGGAAAATATGACACATTTTGATGTTTAATAACACATAAGATAAAAGAGTCATGAACAAATATATGCCACTTATTCATGGCATAACATATATAGTTCTTACAAGTAACTTTCATTTTTGTAAATATCATCTACACGTATTATCAACAAAAAAAAATTTCTCTTTTCAGTTTGAGTATTCTTTTTGTTATCGTTTCCTTTGACCATTTTGTAGGACGAGGGATTTACTCAATTTTTAAGCTAAGTTAAGCTTTTTCTTTCAGGATTTATCTAAGGTATTATTTATGAAACAAAGTGTCGTTAATTCAGTCGTAAATATGAATATCAATAAACATGACCCTTTAGTTGCCAATACTTGGTTTGAAAAAGATTGCTATCTTGTATTTTTTTTTTTTTTTTTTTTTTTTCTGTATGATGAAGGACGCGTAATAGAAAGTAATCCGACAATGGATCCTAAAACTTTTCAATCATTTAATGTCTAATTTCAATATAATTTTATGAATTAAGTATCAATGTTTTTCAGAGTTCTTCTGGATACTGCGCAGGGCTAAGCTGTTGCAAAGATGATACGGAAACAAATTTTCTTGCTTAACATTTTTACATGTTTGAATACGAGTGTTACACTGATAAGAAACCGGAAAAGTTCCTATCCTTTATTTTTTATTTTATTATTATTTTTTTTTTTAAGAATAAACAATTTTACAAAAAATTTAATCATATCCGATGATGAAAAGA
This sequence comes from Latrodectus elegans, assembly GCA_030067965.1. Taxonomy (NCBI): domain Eukaryota; kingdom Metazoa; phylum Arthropoda; class Arachnida; order Araneae; family Theridiidae; genus Latrodectus; species Latrodectus elegans. Next base: position 10,956,110 of record CM057820.1, read on the forward strand.
AATCTTACAAACCAAATTCAGAAAGGAAAAGAAAGTGAAACCGTGGAGGTGGATTTTGATTTAAATTCTGGATTTTTTCTGTTAAAGTTTAGAATGTGTGTGTGTGTAACTGAATGGTAAAAGGCTCAACAAGTTTATAACGTAATTTAGAATAGACAGTATATTTTATTAGTTTATAACGTATTTTAATAATTGTTAACGATTTCATAGATTAAAATATATAATTAAAATTTTTTAATGATAAATGACAGTAAATTTTCATTAATTAACAGCAATAATTTCATAAATTTATTCATTTTATTCTGCTCTATAGATTATGTAAAAAGGAAAATAAATTAATTATTTTTTTGTAACACAGGTAAATAATTTATTTTTCTTACTTATTTTTTATAATTATAATGTATAAATTTAGATTAATAGTTTGATATGTCATGAAATTTTCATTCTTGTAAAACATTCACAAGCACTTATTAAAATAATACTTAAATGTTATAACATTTTTTTAAATTGATTTCCTTTTCAATAAAAATAGTTAGACTAATCAATCATGGTCAATTTCTTTTCTAAAGAGTAGGTTTTATAAAATAAATTTAATTGAATTAAGGAATTCAAATACAAATGTGATATTCTAATAACAATATTGAGTTCTTGAAATTTTCTCTGTTTATATTATACAATGGGAAACAAATCTATGATCTATAGATATCTTTAGACTGAGAAATCTAGACCATATTTCTCTAAAATTGACCTTCTCTTTGAAAGACTTCTATTTTCTGCAACTGACAATGCAATTTACGATATTAATTTTGTATAAGCTTAAAAAAATACTAATTTATTATTTGAATTTCAATAGTGCTTCTGCTAATATTAAATGTTAAAGTTGTTCTTATATATATATATATATATATATATATATATATATATATATATATATATATATATATATATATATATATATATATATATATATATATATATATATATATATATATATATATATATATATATATTGATATCTTTTTCTCATAATTTTTCTGTTCTCTTTTAACATGCTTCATGATCGGAATTGTTATTAACAAAGATTTGTTATTTTTCATTTTTCAATGTATTTATTCAGAAATTACGTGTTCAATATACGTGTTCAACACACGAAAGTTTCAAAATGTTTCGAAATATGTTTTTCAAATAATATATTTAAATATTTTAAATTCCACACATAAGTAATAAAAAAATCATTTACATCTATATAGAAAATGATAATTAATTAGTTAACCAAAATAAGAAATTACGAAAACATAAATTTAAAATAACATTATTTTTAAAATTAAAAATAATGTTATTTAGTCACGAAGATAGGACAAAAGGAAGTGGATTAAGTTCTTACTTCTAACAAAGCAATCGCATTGTATTAGATAAGCAATAAAAAAAAATGATATTATTTATTTTTTACTACAATTCTATATAATTTTGTAATTATTTTAAAATATAAATAAAAATGGAAGATATTTTTATTGAAAGTAATTATATTTAAAAGAGTAGTGTGGATTTCACAGATGTTTGTGTTATTTGGAATATTTAAATTAAGTAATCCACACACACACACAGAAATCAGGTTTGATATACTTATTGAATAAATTTCATTCTGCAATGATTTTAATATTCCTGAAAAGAATTAGAATATTATTTATATTCTCCTCATTCTAATTTAAATTTTTATAAAAGTTTAAGTTTTTACCAAATTAACATTTGCATGAATGAAAAAGGGATAATATATAGTAAAGAATTTTTTTATTTTCTAAATGTTCTGAATAAATAATTTTTATTTTTCATTCAATAATTATGCCATATTAATCAGGATTTTAATTTCAAAATTGATATATTTATTCTGCGACGGATTTTTTTTTAATAATGTTAATTCGCATGCAGACACTAATTTTATAACAATGGCTTGAAAATTGGAGATAATATATTTTTATTCTACATTAGCTTTCCGAAGCATGTTATGGTGTGTATATATATATATATATATATATATATATATATATATATATATATATATATATATGTATGTATGTATGTATGTATGTATGTATATATATATATATATATACAGTAGTTGTCTAAAGTAATGGAAAAGCTTCATTGAAAGCAGTGATTTCCATGTTTTGATATCATACGACTAAATTTTTTGTGGTACATTGCTGCCCATGCCATCAAGGTTTATTATGAATTCATTGAACATAACTGTTTACTTAGTTCCGTTTCGGGTGAAACTAAATAGAGAAACCAGCCAAGGCTCTATAAAAGTGAGACAGCGGTAGCTCGTCAGGTAGGAACATTGGAAACCACATGGGCGCATTTGTTGTGGATATCAATAAGCACTATATCAAAAGTCATGAATGATTATAGTTGGAAAACAACTTTTACTCGTATGAGACAAAACTATGGAAGGAAAACCAGATTTCTTGCAAGACTGAAAAATATATTACCTCCAGAAAGAAAAATATCTACAGAAACCAGTATCGAGCCATACAGTTCTTAAATAATGCATAAACCAGATATTTTATACAGATATTTTCTTGCATAAGCCAGATATTTTATACAGAGTTGAAATTGCATAATTCTTTATAACAGAAGTATAAATCAAAAATGACGAGTGCAGTGGTGCATGGTTTATAAAATCTAAAATGCATATCGCTAGAAAGAATTCTTTTTTTCCGATTAATGGAGTTTCTTTATCTTCCTCACAACAGAGTGGACTTACGTGTGTTGTATAGATCCTTTCCGTGCACTGCATAGGTCTGCAAGGCTGTCTCCTTCCTAGAGTGGGGTTATGTAATGGCTTGGGATCTCAGCTCATGATTTTGAGTAGGTTCTCCTAACTATACCTGCATAGATAGATCACTTAGACAGACTATGTCATTTCTTGATCGACCTACTGGATTCTTATTCGCAGACATTGTTTTCATCTGGAAGTTGCATCTATCAGAAGAAGAATTCCCAATCCATCGAAGTAAGGCTATTCAGTCATGCTTTCGAGAATATACGAACTTAATTGCACCCTTTCCGGACACTGGACAATCATAGAGCCTTTATGATCTGATTTCAAAGAGAAAAAGTACACATACTTTGCTGCTCTCTCATTTTTTTATATGTGGTTCAATGAGGCTACGGTGGCTGGCTGGTGAGGGCATCGTTCTCATTATCGGGAAGGTAGTGAATTTGAAGCCTGGCTTAATCGATGATTCCTCGTGTAAACTAAAGGTACAATATACCTACAATAAAACAATACCCTCCAAGTGAAATGATATCTTCGGGGTCGTAGGTCAAGTATTAGGGGTCTTCTGTTTGATTCCTTCTTCTAAATTACGAAGACTCCCACTCGGTTACTTCCACAGTTGATAGAACTCAACTCTAGGCTAAATACAGATTCATTTGACAGATAACACGTTAGATAAAATTAAATGTTTGAAATTACATACTCATTGGAAGCGTGGATGATTATAAAATCAGCCGTTAGCGTAGCTGCAATTGTTGTCTATAACCACTGCCACACGCCTTAGAAACCTTAGTTGTATCCTTGGGGGATTGTAGTTCATGTGACTTCCACATATTACATAAGTTCATTTGGTGAATCAAAAGTCTGTTATCGTACATGCAATGGTGACTGATCAAGAAAACAAGCTGGACAACGGTGCAGTTCAATCTGATGTGGAAGGAAGAATTCTTGAATGTTGCGTGTTACGTGTGATGGCATCATCATTTTAGAATTAAGTTGATGACAGGTGTTAAAGTTATTGGAGGACAACGGCATTCATTCCCACGGAAATCTTTAGTGTTATAAGTTCTTTAAAAGTATGCCTGCGAAAATTCAATACCACCCCCAAACTATGATACTGATTTCAGCACTAGTGTGGAGATGCACAACCCAACCACGGTGTCTCTAGATTCAAATCCAGCTATCGTGATGTTTCAGTCAGAGGTAGAATACGTTAGTAAAAAAAATATCGTCTCATTCCATCGTCTACGTCCATTTTTCTTTGCAGCATTGGCTATGCAAAAGCCTGTGGTTTTGAGCCAAGGAATATGAAACAATGGATGACAATCCCCACCGAGCGACAATACATAATGTGCAACTGAATGTGTCATGAAGTGGTTCGTGATGTGTCTGAGAAATTTATCACTCAATGTGCACAATATACCAGCCATCATGTGCAATAGTGAAATGATGTGGGTGCGATTAATCCGGTCCGCCCGGCATTCCCTCATGCAAGCAGTGATCACAGATCCACATTACAGTTGCTTAGCTTCGTCCATCAATACGATCATCAATTTCTCTGAAAGAGGATTCACAGTCCCTGTTCGAATTCAGAAACTGGCTCGAAAAACCTCGATGTTTTCCATGAAAGGTATAGTTTAAATTTTAAATTAAGAGAGGTTAAGAGATTTTTAAAAAAAAGGGTTCTTTAAATTGGTAATTTATTTCCTCTTCCTTTATGACAATCTTTACAGGTGGAATGATAATCACATATATTATGTGTAGGCGCTACGATGTTAATAATATGTATATCTCATCGCCACAAAATTGTGATGGATATTTCACAAGATTCCCATGCCTCCACCAGTGAGTACGGCATTACCTCTAGATCTATGTGTTTTAGTATATATATCACATTTACACACACACCTACATGCATATATCAAAAATTTAATAATAAAATAATAAATTTTATTGTATAATAAATTATAATTGTTTTCACAAAACGCTTATTAACAAATTTTAGATAATTTTATATATTATAATATTTTACAATCATGCATTTGCATTCTTTTTCTTAAGAAATAATTTTTCGTGTATAATTTATCAATCTTATAATGACTTAATTTCAGTTTTCAATTCTAAAGTTTTTCAAGTAACTGTCTGAAAACAACGTATCTTTAAAAATTGAGAGACAGGAACGACTTCTCCGTGGTTGCGATACAAGAGCAATTCTAATCTTTTTAAATATTTCTTTCTATTTTCAAAAGCAAATATAATTAATTCTTAGAGATGCAATAAGAAATGTCTTACTTTTATATAAGGACTGAATTAGATTTAATAACAAAGATAAAAGTTTTTTTTTTTTTTTTTTTTTTTTTTTTTTTTTTTTTAAATATTTAAATAGGTTTTTGTATGTATTTAAATCAGTACCATTGGATATTGTTCTAAAGAAGGGAAAAAATGGATTTATTTCTGGGAATAAACTGAAATTTTTTTGGAAATTTTGAAAGATTTCGCGATTTTTGACATTTTTCCGATGATTTAGAATTTTTTAAATATTCTTTTATCAGATATTTCTCAAAATAAATAAAAATTCACTATTTTATGATTTCAACAATTAATTACGGTAATAGAAAGTTTGTTATGAAAAAAAATAGTTTTGCGTTAATGACTAATTTAGAATTGCTTCAAAAATTAATGTTGAGAAAAAAATTTTTTTCTTTCTTTCTCTGTATGAATTTAGGAATTTATGATGACAAAAACACGGAAATATCAATATTTATTCTTAGTCCGTGGAAATTATAAATTTCCACGGAATATAAAAAAAATTTATATCTTATTATTTTTTATATTAAGATATAAAAAAAATTATATCTTATATTATATCTTAATATTTTTATTAAATATTAATTTATCACTTTTATTATTTTAGCAAGTACTTTTTTCTGAGAAAGAAACTAATTAACTTATTTACTAGAGACAAAAAAGAATTTTTTTTTTTTTTTTTTTTTTTTGCATAGTTTCATAGTTTATTTTATTTTTCTTCATTTATATAAAACCAAATAATACATTAAACGAAAGCTGATTGGTAGAGTTTTTTCCTTCCTTATTCCCGGTTTATTCCCAAAATTCTCATGATTCGAATTTTACATCTCTACTATTGGGACTGAAATGCAATAAATGATTTATTAAGTGCAATTTCATAAATTAACACCTTTTCTTAAATAAACGAGTAAATTTATGAAATCACGGAAAAATTTTAAATTATTTTTTATAAGAGCTTAATAAATTCTCGATATCAGTAAAAATGTGTGCACATTCTTTTATTTACATCTATTATAAGTCCTGATTATAAACATCTCCTTGTAAAGATAAAATATTGACATAGATATTTAATGAATTTATTAATTAGTCATAAAATTTTATTGATGCATGGATAAACTAAATGTATGATAACAACAATATTGTTTTTTTTTAAAGAGATAAAAAGTATTTTGCTGAGAATATCCAGACAACAAATTTTTCTTATCAAATAGGCTAATATTTACATTACGTCGATCACTTTGTAACAGTTTATCTAAACATTTTACTCGGAGAATTGGAGAGAGTATTTTTTATGAAAAGATAAGAAAAATGGAGTGAATGGTATGTTAAGTGGCAGTGTCGGTTGTTGAAAAGACAGTGGCCGGTTCTTGATTACAACCAGGGCAAAATGAAGTAGAAAAAAAAGTTATTTATTTTTCGGAAAGAGAAAAGACGAAACTGTTTTCCGCATTTCTTTTTGAGGGCATGACCCAACAATCTAAGAAGTCAAGTATAATGTTGATATTTGAAGGAAGTCCCGTTCATTTCTAGATACTCACTACATTTACAATAATTTTAAAATTAGAATTTTTATAAAAATAAGTCTAAAGTGATTAATTTTCAAATTACTTTTTCTGTCACTTTTATTATTTTTTTAAATGATTTTTTTAACGATTTTAATTTAAAATAAAAAATTGACTGTGCAACTTTTTTGTAATGGAGTAAAAATATTTCCGGCACCAAATGTTTCTTTTAAATGTCGTGGAATATTAGAAATAAAAACAGAATAAAACATGTTTTTTTAACAAATTTTATTCTAATCACACTGCACAGTAGTATGCAATCATTTAAGAGTATAAGATTTCATTTTAAACACATAAGTCTATTGGTTTCCAATTAAATTTTCTTAACTTAAAATTTAAAAATTTGTAATTAAAAAAGAAGAAATTTAAAAATAATTAAAAATTGTAATTCACTTTATTTAAAATGTAATTAAAAAATAAGAAAAATTCTCCAGGGATTCCAGTCTTAAAATCTCTCTTCGAAAACATATAAAGAAATTTGTGTTCCATATGAATTTCAAATATTATTTCCCAATTATATGAATGAATTTGATTCAATTAATTAATTTGATAGTTATAAAGGTAAAAAATCGTTTTTACTGACTGCTTCTTATAAAGATGTGAATCACTAGCTAATTTATTGAAAAATTGATAAAAATTGTTAAATAATTCTGGATTATTGAACGAGTCTAGGATATCACGTGAGCTTAAAATCTATAGCAAACAATTATTTGAAAAATTATTAACAAAGTAAGTCATCCAAAATGTTTCGATTGAGTTTCTATTCTGTGAGAAATTGTTTTACTGAGTTTCTGAGAGAGTATATTTTTTACTTCAGTTTATCTAAGTTTAATATTCACTGGAATAATTTTACTATTTCACATATCAAAGCACCAATTATTTGTTAGTTCAGGTAGTACTTTAGTTGTCGATTTTTTCAGTCTCTTATCTAACTGTCGAGACAGTAATATCCGAATGGAATATTGTTGAAAGTATTAAATCTAACAATATTTGGCACAACCATAGATGGCCACGAAAACTGTGCAAATTTGGAAAAGTGTATGCCAGCTCAGGTAACGAACTTCTCAATCGAACATGTTTTAAAATTACAAAATTGTTGGCTCTTTTGGGCGTTTTCAGACGGCAGAAATGAACAGTAAAAAGCAATTTGCAGTATCCAAATATATCAAATTGCTTAGTGAAGAGGATACCAGTTCAAATGTCGACCTTGTAATTTAACCATGGCTCAAAATTACGAGTAGCAGCTTTTCAGTCCAGGCAAACTGAAAATATGTTGTAAACAAACAACATTAAATTGTTAAAGATGTGAATTTGTAGATTAATTTGAAAAAAGGAAAGATAAAATGAAAGTAGAAAAGTGGTGATATAAAAATGAAAGTGCAACGCAAGGATAGCTGCCCGGTTGATACAAACACAAAAAAGCAATTATAGCACCAAAATGCTTCCCTGTACCTAAGCCTGAGTTGGACTCTACTAGTTTAGCAGAAGCGTGGAGGTGGAGTCTTCATGATTTTGAAGCAAGGACCAAGCAGAAGACCCTCAATACTTACCCTGCCACCCTTAGAGGTATCATTTCACTTGGAGGATATTGCGACTACACCTAGTTTTTAAGTTTCCCAGCCACCTTTAACGAAGACGAAGGATTTTCGATTAAGCTAGGATTTGAACTCACTATCTTCTGATACTGACAACGACACCCTAACCAACTAAGCCACTGCTGCCTTTCTGCAAAAACAGAGCCCATCAAAACTATTTCTTATATATGTTTACAATATTTTAAACAAGAGTTAAAAAAGAGGGTTTATCTCGTGAATATTTTGCATTTTACGTGTTCAATGCTCATTATTAGAAGCAAACAAATTATTTACTCTAGTAGCGAAAATAAACTGAGGCAAATTTGCCACACAAATTCTATAAATTCAAATTTGCAGTTTTTGAAATATTCCTTTCCTAGATTTACAAGGGGCGAGAGTGACTCAGTTTACCAGTATACCTACCTATTCATGTAATTTCTATATTGGTAATATAGCACGAAAATTATTTCTTTGTTTCAAATTATCTGTGCTTCTAATCACATAATATCGTGAATTGTGCTTTCTATTCTCATCCGGTAGCTGCAGGTTTTATTGTCATGAAAAGGGAAAGTATGTTGTACTTTAAACTCCACTGGTTTCACTCATGTAACAAAATGTCTTCGGATTTCTACTAAATCATAGCAGCAAGCAGTTTATATGGTCCTATTGTGATATTGATGTAAAAATTTAAAAAATTAAAATTTTTAAGGAGTTTTAAGCAACTAAATATTTTCTATAAGTTCTGCAAAATATAACTTATCCGATTTTTTCCTTTTTTATGAAGACTTAATTTTTTACATTCTCTTAAAAAAAAAAAAAAAAAAAAAAAAAAAAAGAGTTCTTAATAATCAAATACAGATTTAATTTTATCACCGACTGAGAAAATAATTATTCGTAAAAATTAATTGTTTATTTATTTCAAATGATTTTTTTGGACAATAAAAAATTCAGTCATAAAATCACCGTTTACATCTTTGTTGTCAGAAAACACGAGGAAATATTTCAAATATTTCCATGTTTAAAATTTTGATTTAGAACAATATGAAGCATTATTTTCTCTTTCCAACACTTTTAGAGCTATAAAAATATTCACATTAAATATTTAATGGAAATCCAAAACTTTTTCTTAGATAAATTACATTATATTAAACTGCAAATAAAATAAATCTTTCAATTTAAGAATAAAGAAGGTAATTAATGAGATATGAATCTGATGTTTTTTGGCAGGATGTGAAACACTGAGCACAATTTATACAAACTAACACTGAAGAAACACTGAGCACAATTTATACAAACCTAGTATGGTGTTTATATTTTCGTAATTGTAGTAATTTATTTTAAAAACTCTCGATTTATTTAATTAAGTAAAATGATTAAAAAATTTCATCATATTTTTCTACTTGTTTGAAAAATATGATGAATTAATTAAGTTTTGATATATCCGAATAATTTTGGATACATCAACATTAAATTAACTCAATACTTTATTGAACATTTAAAGTTGAGTTCAGTTAAAAACTAATTAAAAAAAGATTAAAGCTACTAAAAAGATTTACTAGCAAAATAAGATTTTTAAGAACACTTATTTTGCTAGTAAATCTTTTTAGTAATTTTAATGAACGCAATTTGATTATTAAAAAGTTTTATGACGAATTCGTAATTGAAAAAGTAAATGCGTTTAGAATTTCATGGTGAAGAAATGTTAAGAATGAATTCACACACATGTAATTCCAACAAAAACATATTCCAGAAAAGTTTTACAAAAAATGAATTATTGATATGCAAGTAATTCACCATACAATTAAATAATATTAAAATGATACGACTAAGGGAAATTATGTAGTAAAATAATTCATGAATATTAAAAACAAAAGTAAATTACGATACATGTTACAGATATTCAAGCATTTATCATTATTATATTCAGAACTTTCAGCGTTATTCTTATTTAATAAAAGAGCTTATTTAGAAATAATTTATGACATTATAAATAAATATTAACTTCAATATACATTATGAATATACAATAAAGATTCAAACTTCTTTGGTAGTAATCCTATAAGTGGTGGACAAATGTATCACATTAAATTCAAAATCAATGTGCAGTAAGAAATAAAAAACAGAAAATTTAAAAATTTTATGTAATTTATCAAAATATTTTTAAAAAATACTTAAAATTAGCTATATGCAAACTTAATTTAACATATTATTAATTGGGTTCGGTGTAGAATTGGATACTCTTTGTGGTTTCAGCAAAATATTTGGTGATTAATCTTGGCGATAAAATCTAATTTCTGGTAACCTTGGTGAGTTTATCTTAGTTAAGCTTTTGTGTAGAGAAAATGGCCAACCTGTTAGTCACATCTTGGCATAAAAAAAAAACCACCAAAAAATCAATGGGTACCTGATCGTGAACTTTTACCTATTAATTTTTAGTGTTTATAAACTATACTATTTCTTTATCAAAAATAATGAAATATATTTTCAGATTTATAATTAAATATATTTAATTTTCATATTTACATATCTGCAAAGTATTTATTTTGTTCAATATTATACGAAACAAAATTAAAGCAATTATTAAATAAAGGAATCACATTTTATTTTCTATCGAAGCAAAAATTCCAGCGATTTTTCTGATCTTGATGTCGATTAATCTAACAGAAAATTTCATCGAATTCTATAATTATAGATTTCGATAAGCCAATAAAAATATTTTTGATTCGAATAATTAAGTTTGAGATACATTATCAATTAAAAAATTTAAAATCTTCTTAAAGATCAAAATGTAAGTTGGAACAGGAGAAAATTGTTTCATGTAATATGGAATTTACTAGTCAAAATTAAAAAAATCATAACTGCAACATGTATCACCACAAAATAATGCAAATTTGCAACAAAAATTCAAATTATTAATTATAAATTTGATAATATGTTTTTTTAAACTTTTTTGTATGATATTACTTATGTATGCAAAAATGATATTTTTAACAATAAAGCAGTTGTTTCTTTCGTTCTATTTGAGATCATGGCTAAATCACTTTATTCCGTTTGTAAAAGTTTTCAAAATCATGAAAATTACATGTTATATTAAATAATTAGTTTTGAAATTTTCAAATCTTTAGCAATATTGCTTTTAAAATTCACTGAAATTTTTTATCTTTATTAATTTGTTTCTTTGACCGATTCAAATTTTCATGCCTGATTCTTTGACTCACCGACTTCCCTTGAGAACGACACCCCAATATCTCTTGTGTTATACTCGTTCTTTTGAAATCCGTTAAAGTTTCTCTAATTCTTTCTTTTTTATTTTTGATTTGATGCAAATTTTGTGAGTAAAACATTGTTTGTTATGAGTATCCGAAACCAGGATTCTAGAAGTCGTTTCAAATCGCCTTGAGTCAAATGCCCTAAGCAATAGCCGAATTGGTTTGGACATGATACCCATATCGAGTTACGACTTCATGGCTTCAACTCGTTGGAACAAAATTAAAAATGTCAAAGTTCATGTTTATTAATAAAATAATTTCTTGTATAAGGACCAAAACACCGGTTTCAGAAGTCATTTTTCATTAATTTAAGCCATTAACACGTTGACAATAGAACAGAAGAAAAAGGATAATGAAAAAGACAAGACAAAGCATCAACTTTATGATTAGTTTAAATCAGTAAGGATGATTAAAAGTTTTTTGTTATTTAATTTTTTTATAAAAATTATTTTTTATAACATGCTAAATCATTTGAATAAGACAAACAAGCTTAAAGTATTTAATTTAACAGTGTTCATAAATTAAATAAAATATTGTCTTCGTTTTAAAACGGCTATATTTTTACATTAAAGTTTTTGAAAAATTTACTTTAATAATAATTTTTCTTATTAAATGCAAGATAATTTTTTAAGAAAAAAGAATAAAGTTTAAAAAATATATAAATATATATTCATGGACTTATTTTTTAAGTAATTTCTTTCAATAAATTGCTTTTTTATGCTGTCTAAAACCCACTTATCGTAACCACTCGCCTCTACATTTGAACAAAAGTGGTGAGACTCCTCTGAACTTTTATCATAGCGCAAGAATCATGAACTTTTATCTCATCAAAATATATTTTCTGATGAATCTGGTATAGAACTCATTACCTTCATGAGAAAGACATTTTTCCCAATCAACTTACCACAGACTCTTTTTTTTATTAATAAATTTTATATTCTTAAAACTTCGCTGTTTAAAAATAATCCATGCGCAGGACAAGCTGGTCAGTATTTTTTATCGTGGAATGTCCGAATTTTTTAAGTTTTTAACAAATTTAGCTGGATTTGATTGGTATCTATATTTTGAATAAAGAATATTTACTTATGTTGCCTTTTTTAATTTTTTTTTTCTGAAATTGCATTAATATTTTAAAGAATTATTTACGGAATAAAATAAAAGAAAAATATGACAGGAAAAATTTTCACTTTTCATACAAAATTGGTTCAATAAAATAGTTTTTCTTTAATTTTACGCTCATGTAAATATTGGACACTCTATTATTTTAAAAAAACATTAAACTATTTAAATTTTTTTTAATTACATAATTTATTACTGGATGAAAACATTGTAACTTTACGTTCGATCTAGTTCCGTTTCATACATAAAAGTTATGTGTCGATCAGGATGTAAACAAGTAAACTCAACAGTAAAGCGTCTTCTCAAAATATTTATAGCGGTTTTGATGTTTTTTAAATGGTAACATTATTTCTTGCTAAATGATGTATATTGTAACGATCATAGTTTACTGCAGCTTAAAAAATGTTGGCGTGATATAATTTACTGCATCAACCAAAAGATATTTTAAAAACCTGTGCTAACTATGAATATCAAGTTAAGAAAATGTTTTGACTGGTATCTATATGTCTTTTTTATAGTGTTGACAGAAGTGGCCTCAGGTATGTAATATATTAATAGTAGTTAATTTTGTAATTACACAAAGATTGATAATTATATGATTTGTATGGAATCCATTTATAGATGGGAAAGTTCCAAACTATATTTTGAATTTCTTTACTAGAAGCATAAGAGTTTAATTTAGAAAATTGTAAATATGTATCATGTGCGGTCTATTAGAAAATTTTATTGATAAATATTTGAGAAATCAGTTCATTGGTCTTTTGAATTGAATGTCATTGATTTTTTCCCCAAGTCATATTCTTTTATGGGGATAATTTCTTTATTAAAAAAATGATTATCTAATTCACATGTGATAACATAACTACTAAAAATATCTAAAGTAACAAAATGTTTTAAAATTAGCTTGCGAAATATTATAATTTTAATACCTGAAGTTAACTATAGTTGTTCATATACTAATTGATTTGTGATAAGGAAAATAATTTTCTTTATAGTTCTTAATTAAGTAAAAAAAAAAAAAAAAAAAAAAAAAAAAACCTCAGTGTTTTGATTTTTGACTTTTTCTTATATTTAATGAATTGATTAAATAATTTTTTGGTTCCTACTTATATGTATGATTAATTTCATTGATCTTTATATTTTAATAAGGACTCTGTATTACAATTTTATTGACAATGTATAAGTTTTAATAAATATATTCTAGTACTATGCAAAATATTTTTATATGTATCACAATTTGTCATTAAAATTCATCATAAATTACAATAGATTTCCTATATATATATATTAGGATTAAATATAAATTTTAAAATATTCATTAGTTCATCCTGTGTGTTTTTAGCATCAAATAAATAGCTCTTACCAATTTTCTTTTGAATAATCTGCATTTTTAATACATTTTTAAAATAATTTTAAGAAATAAAGAAATTAGTTCTTCGTGGAGACGTTATTTTTAGTTACTTCATTATGTAATTATTGAAATTATATTAGTGGTAGTATAATTTTAATTCCATTATTTTATTTTTTACTCAGAGGAAAATTTATTATTTTTAATTGTATTTTTTAAAAACAACCTGACATTATTAGATGTTTCAAGAATAATCAATAGATTAGTCAAAACATAATAGGGATTTTATTGCTTAGTTATTTATCAATAAAAATTTTACCATGTAAAGCAATCCAATATTGGTTGGCTTTAAGAAATTAAAATCTGTTTCATTGATGAGTGTTTTATATAGTTTCAATTTAATTTAAAAGTATGAAATATTATTATCAGATATATTTCTTACTTATTATCTTATGTTAAGGAATTCTTTTTAATTTTAATTGATCTTAGTTTTTGAAATAATTCCTTTTATAAAAAGTTATCACTAGATAAATTTCAGACAAAAAATTTAAAATTCAAAAATAACTCTTGAAACTTTAATGTTTGTAATATGGATAATGATAACATTCTAATAAAATCATAATAATTTTAATGGTCATTAATGATTTATATTATTAGTTATAGGATTATATGTTGGAGACCATGCCATTGCTAATATAAATATTTTTGTGATATCCAGTAGTTTAATACAAATAAAAAACTGAGCTACTATTGAAGTTTAAAATTTAAACATAATCAGTCAAAAAAATACTAACATATAATTTTGAATATAATGACTGAGATTCATCACAAATACTTTTGAAAATAGATCAAAATATGAGCAAATTTGTTCATAAATTAGTATTAGTTAATACATCTATTTATTAAAACAACTGGTAACTTTTGGCTTATTTCCAAAATAACAATTTTAATATCTTGGCATCTATAATTTTTAAATACCAAAAATTTAATTTTAGCCATTAATTTGTTTGCGTGGATAATTTCATTTGTGTTACTTAACTGCTTTCATAAATTAAAAGAAAATATTTTTTTGCATATATTTTGCTACAAGTGGTTTGAGTCCATTAGAAAAATCTCACATTGAGCTTGGATTGAGGTGATTTAGAATCCAATTTAAGCTGTAGATCCCAGTTTAATTAGTTCTTGTCTGCAAAAAATAACCAATGAGCGACAAGCAGACCAATTACAAATTAATACATAGCAATACAATCTTATGAATTTTAATTATATATTAAGAAGTATAATTAAATACATTAAAATTTATTTTGGAGTAACATTGTTTAATCACAAAATTCATCAGTCATTATCTATTGATTATTCATAATTTTCTTTAGTTTGAAATCATAATTGAAATTTATGTTGAACTAATTTGTTTTTAATTTTTTACAACTGAGCCATACTGAATACTGTTTTAGCTTTAGATATGCTTAAAAATGAAATAAAATTAGCTTAAAATTTAAATTGAAGATTTTTCCCTTAAAGTAGCCTAGTTTGAACTTTTTGACTTTCAAAATATTAAAGAGTTACTACTTTAAATATGCTGTACTAAAAATGATATATATATATATTTATTTACAGATAATTTATTAACATAGATTTGGAATTTATTTCATAAAAGTAATTAAGAACTGTTGATTATGAAAAAAAATGGTGCATCATATTTTACTGTCAGTTTATTATAATCTGAATAATTATGACTTAAAACTGTGTTAAAAGTTGCAAATGTATAATGCCATCTTTACAATTTCAAGAATTAGCATATTTTTTCTTTTTTCCTGAGGAATGAATATGATAACTGGATGGTAGAAATATTTTTATATTTACTAGTTTTTTTTTTTTTTTAAAATTGTTAGAATTATCTTGTGGAATTAATAATAAATCTGGAATAAATCTTGTTTACTATAGTTTTCCAATATAAGTGTAGTTATATTATGACTTCAACAACTATTAATTTTGGAAAAACAATATTGCATACTTTATTTTATTGTAATTTGCAACAAAATGTAGTGTGTTATTTATAGTATTGTAGGTATATTTAAATTATGATACTATTGCAATTGCTTGTAATTTATGCAAATTGTTCCAAGTTAGTGATGCTTCAGTTGAATTTAGATAATACTTAATATCTCATAACATTTGAAATCATTACTTCATTGTCAGTAGTCAATAGTTTAATTGCTCTTGAAATAAACTGAAAAGTTTTACTATCTTGGTTATTTGATGTTTATTACTTTCATTGAAAAGAGTTGCTTAGGAAATTTCTTTATAAATTACTTACAACAATTGCATTTATATAAATATAGTAAATGAAAACTAGTTTTTTATGATAACTATTTAAATAAAAAGCAGAAGATTCTTAATAGAATTTTTTTGAATTTAAATAAATACATAAATAAAGTTCAAATAACTATTTAAATAAAAAAATGTGTGACAAAGTCACAAATTAAGTGCTTCTATACAACCCTTCATTGTTGTTACTTTAATATGTTTAATACATGAAAAAGTGTCTTTATTACGTAATTGCAGTTATAATGGTCATTTTTTTTCTCATTTGAGTATACATTTCATGTTTGATTAAATTTCTAGTTTTATATTCTCTCTGCTACTGAATAGGAAACTTGATATTTAATTAATGAGAAGTGATAAAATCGTTAGATTACTACATAATCAACTAAATGTAAAATCTTGCAAAAGAAGATATATTTTTTCCCAACTAAATCAATGTTTCTAATAAATATTAATATTATATCCTCTTAAATGTGGATATTATATAAAAATTTAATTATATTTAAAAATGTTTACAATTCTTCATATGTTAATTTCTGAACTTTAAAGAATGGAATTTTTGTTATTTATAGTTCCATTCCATATTTATTTTGTTATTTATTCATTGTCAATCAAAATAGTTTTGGTGATAGGAGAGATTGCAAATGTTTCCATTATATGGAAATGTTAATTAAACTTATTGTGGAATATATTTCATATTTATGTAAAGTTATTAAAGATTTCTAAGAATTTTGTTTTCCACATACACACAAAATTTCATAGAATTTTTGTTTCATAACAAGTATTGCTTTCTGCAAACTGTTATTATTTTTTTAGTGATTCATTGAAACTTTTTTTTTTTTTTTTTTTTTTTTACATTTCTTGTTCATTTTTCTCATATAAATACTTTTGTTAATCTTAATTTGATATTATTGAAAGAGTGAAAAATAAGAAAAATTAATTGACATTAAGAAAAAAATGCATATAGTGTCTTTCTAATTCATAGATATAAATAGTTATTATTTGACATTGGACAATTTATTAATAAAAAACTTGTGTGTAAAGTTTTTAAAATTTTGTCTGTCTGTAGTATTATAAAGTAATATAGTGAAATAAAATGGTATTAAAAATATCTTATATGTCATTTCCAAGCTTTAAAATATCTTAATTTTCAAATAATTAATGGCTTTAAAAAATAATATCCTTCCAAATTATTGAATAATTTCAGAATGAGCTTAGATTTTAGACTACTTTAAGTGTGCATTAATATATTTGCTTTTTTGTTAACATATGGTATGAATAAAACCTTATGTTCCCTCAACATTGTGATCACTAAGATGGAATAATTGAACTGGAGAATATTTTGTGATAACAAATTTAGCAAATGATATTTGTTTCTAAAAATAATTAAAACAAATAAAAGCTAAATCATATTTTTAAAAATATTTGCAATTTTATTATTAGCAGATTATTTATAATTTATGTATTTATTTTCATTTAACTCATAAATTCATAATAATTCCAAACTCAAGTATTAATTTTTTATAAAGGAAATTATATATTTGATTCTCTTTTGATTTCTTTCTTTTATTACCATGTATTCATTTTAGTTCATTAATTTAAGCTGCTATTTAATGAAATTTATTTTGTATTGAATTTTAAACCAAAATAAAACTTATTTATTTTATACATTTTTTTTAAATAAAAAGTGTGAAATATTGAATGTATCACTATTGTGTATTGAAAAAGGGTGTAAATGTTTAAATTCTTTTGGAATTTTTGAGGCTTCCCAAACATTTATTTAATATTACATTGATTAAATAATGCTTGCAATTTTTATTTTATTTTTCATTTATAATCAACATGAAAGCACACACGGGCATTTTGTTTTGATTCGTCAACTGCAATTTATGACACATTTGAGTATAATTATTTTGTATAGTGAATAAAAAAAATTAACAATAAAAATATGTGTAAAAATGATTATTTACTGGTAATTATTTTGCAATACATCCTTTATAGAGATTTTTGAAATCTTTTGGAATACACTTAAAATCGTATAACCATTTCATATTTACTTTTTCACAGAAAAATTATTGTAAAGCAAGAAACTTAATCAAATATTCACTGTAAATTCATATAATATTTGTAATTAAAATATTATGTACAATATTATGAAATGAATTTGAACCATCCATCCAAACCACCCATGTCTAAATAATCTCGGTATACTATAGAGTCATTCATTACCGAAAAATTCTTATCACTCATCAAGTTATTCGATATTTTGTCGAATAATTTACTAAAATTCGATTAATGTCGAATAATTTACTAAAATAATATTTATTTCTCAGTAAGCCGTAACTAACGGTTTTATTGTTGATTTCTGTTGATATCGTATATTTCGTTTTTCGCACGCCACAAAAATTCAGAAAGGAATTAACGACTGTGTCGTCTTTTGAAAATAACGATCACAACTTGATTCATGTACTTCGTAAATAATGGCGTTTTAGAGTTAATACATATTATGTCAAATGTATTAGAATTTTAGGATAAGTTAGTACATTGTTCAAAAGTAAGACGACTACTGTTATAGGAACATATGTAAATTTCAAATCCATTTTTTAGCTGTTTAGACAAATATTAAATCAAACCTGTCTTACAATGAGATCCCTTGAGTCATAAGGAATTCATTGTTCACTTATACTAATTTATATGATATGCAGTACATGATCGTAAACATGAGCGTCAGGGTTAAGGTTCTTAAAATCTCATTTAGTTGATTTGCTAATTTATAAAATGGAAGACAGAAAATACTTGCTGCATTGAAAGAAAAAAAAAGGCTTAACTAGCAAATGTAAACAGCTTTTTCTTTAAAACTGAGTTTGACTTTTTCTAACGGCATAGAAAAGTACTTTTTTTTTGCTGCATTTTAATATCGGAATACATTTTGTGTTCTTATTTATTTAGGAATTAATTCTTTTCAATTGTTTCATCTAATTTAATTTGGAATTAGAAGCAACAAAAACACCAGCTAATAATTTTTCTTCTCTTAGATGAGTAAAATTGATTCTGCGTATGTTCTTTTGCTGATTTAGAACCATTGTTAGTTATATAATTGTGCCATTTTTTTAATATGATCAAGACATGTTCTTACCAAATTGGGACTTAAAAAGGTACACTTTATCATGTTTTTGAGAGACTACATCAACAATGTAAAGTATTTTGAAAATAAAAGCTTTTTAAGATTAAAATTGCCTTTTCATCAAATTCCATTTGTGTATTAGAAAAGTACTTAAATCCTTGCACTTTTGTCAAGTGTTGACTGCACTATAATCAACGCTCAGCTCGCCAAATTTTTTTTTCACACATGACTGCCATAAATTTTCTTCAATGGTTTTAAATGCTTTATGCATTTTTAAAATGGTATAGTTGTTTCCAATAACAGACTCATAATCTTCTAAAAATTTTATTTCATTTTTTAATGGGGTAAAATTTAATTTTAATTTTCTATTATTTTTTGTGTTAATTTCTGTTTATATTCGAAGACCAAACGAGTTTCTTTTCTTTTTTCTATCCTTCTAAAATAACTAATCGTGTGTATAATCATAATGTAGTAATGCTCAAAAATTGAAACACTGATCTTAATACTTTTCAAGTGATTTCTTCTTTTACGTCCTGGACTTATCTGTGACATCTTATGTAATTATTATTAGTATATATGTTACGGTTTAATATTTTAAAGGTTTTTATTAAACTTCTCAAATTAAACCTTTTGAAATTCCATATGGTCGAAAACAATGATTTTGAGGGCTTAAACATTGACTCATTCTGCATATCCATTTCCCTTTTTCGAGTAGTTGCTCATGACTCAGAAATGACTTTTTAGCACCCAGGTGGAATGTGTCATTATTGGGGGAATCCGAGGTTAGTCAGCTAAATTGATGACTTTCTTCCCTCTGGCCTCTGTAAATGGTAGGGGATGTGATCATCTCCTATATTTTCCGGTTTTTTTCCCCTGGAAAATGAGTAATATACGCATCGTGGCTCTACAGATGTTGATTTTGTGGCCGATACAGTTTTAATCTTGAATGAATGGAGGTAAAAGAAAAAAACTCTTCATCAGAGGGATTCGAGTGAAGGGGGAGTATATTTGAAATGTGCTGCCTGGGCTTGCATTTCAATTTTTATGTCTGTGGAAAGAGTGGAAGTCAACCAATGCATGAGAATAAAGTTTTATTTTTAAGAAATTGATTCCATCTCAATAATTTAAACTTATTCTGAATAAATCTAGTACATTTATGGGATATAGTTATCAGACGTTTGATCTCTGAGTTGGAATTCTAGATGTTGATCATTATTCTTCAGACAATCACGCTTATAAATAGTTGACAGTTTTTTTTTCTCTAAATCATTTTTAAGAATTTCTTGTTAATATTATCATTTAAAAATACGTATCTTAAGTTGAAACGTTGATTCGCAAACGATAATTTACTATAAAGATAATAATTCCAAAAGATCTGACTTAATTGAAAGGGTGTAAAAATATGATAGAATGTTATTGACGAAAAATTTTATATATTATAATAGAAAAGGCATGATTTTTTTTTAAATGAAATATATTGTCTTAACGAAATATTCGGTAGAAGGAAAAACTATAAAACAATTCATTTAAAGAAAAATTCTTTGCGTTTTTTAATGTCAAATATTTAAGATAATCTTGTTTTTATTCTATTCAAATTAAAATCGGGCTGTCCAGTTATTAGATAAGGCGTTTTGCTGTTTTATTCTTTTCTTTCTGCTTAAGCAAA
This sequence comes from Latrodectus elegans, assembly GCA_030067965.1. Lineage (NCBI taxonomy): Eukaryota > Metazoa > Arthropoda > Arachnida > Araneae > Theridiidae > Latrodectus > Latrodectus elegans. The sequence continues at coordinate 10,977,183 of CM057820.1, forward strand.
AATAAACTTGCCATAATTCTCTTCCGATAGGACAGTATTTTTTTATTCAGGGATATAAATTGTAGGATGTATATTTTCAAAAAAGCTCGTTGCAGTTCCTTACAAAGAATTTTTTAAAATTAAATTTTTAATTTTTGTAAACGTTTTCTGTAAAATTTTAGCCTTTGCTCTTTAATTAATAGTGTTCAATAAAGGACAATTGTTATAATTCAGTTACAATGTGGAACAATTAAAATCAAGAATATCCGATAATCTTAAACGGAAAATGCTAATTCCATTGATAAATGAAAGCTGTTGGTTTTTATGGTTAAGAGATGTGTAGATTATATAATAATTACACTCATACGACGGACCAGTGTCTTTTTAAATTATTTATTAGACATTGACAAACATAAAAAGGATATGGGGATTAATTCCCGCTCGAGAAACATAACCGTTCTCCTCAACTTCCAAACTACATCTCCTTTGTTTGAAACAATATCACGTAACGTGCGCGCATGCGCGAACATGCCGCCCGCCATTGCAATGTCAAACATTCAATATTTTCACACAAGGAAATACCAGTTAAATATAAATAGTACAAACATAAATTGCAATAATTTTACATATTGTAAACTAGTTAATAACATTACACAAATATTTGAAATGCATAGTACATAAAGTAAACAATCAGCATTACAAGAGAGAAAGATAGTGATAAATTTACCTAAATTTATCTTTTTGAATGAAACATTAAATTTTTTTTCATTTTTCTAAAGGCAATACACATAATTTGGATATTGGTCTTTTACATATGCCAGATTTTGTTCTGACGTCCACAACATGAATATTGTTATCTTTACCAGGATATGTTTTAATAATGCGAGCTAAAATCAATTTAGAAATAGGTATATTTTCTTCCCTTAAGATTACCATATCTCCAATTTTTATATTTTGTTTAGAAAACATCCACTTAGTATGTTGTTGTAAGGCGCTTAAATAAGATTTATGCCAATTTTTCCAAATCAATTGCACTGTCTTTGTAGTTCTTTGCCATAAGTTCAATCTGTTTTCACACATATTTACCAAGGTAGGCTCTACAATTGAAGTAAGAGATCTTCCTGTTATAAAATGTCCAGGAGTTAAGATGTTTAAATCCTCTATATCTGAAGAGAGAGGGGTCAAAGGACGTGAGTTGATCATTGCCTCAACCTGAACTAAGACAGCCAAAAATTCCTCATACGTAAAATTAGAGTTGCTCACAACACGTTTAAGATAATGTTTGATTGACTTCACTCCTGCTTCCCACAGGCCGCCAAAATTTGGGGCTCTAGCAGGAATAAATTTCCATTCAATGCTCTCTTCGGCTAAAAATTTAGCTGAAGTTTCTTGTTTAAGCATTCTGTTATGAAGTTCTCGTAGATCTTTATTTGCGCCAATGAAGTTGGTCGCATTATCTGAAAAGATTTTTGAAAAATTTCCTCGTCTTGCTATTAAGCTTTTAAGGGTTGCAATCATTGACTCTGAAGTAAGGTCTTATACAATTTCCAAATGAGTTGCTTTAGTTACTAGACAAACAAATATACAGACATATATTTTAGTTAAAAAACTCTTTCTTTGATTTTTGTTTTTAATAAAAAAAAAGGGCCACATATATCTATACCTACAGAGTTAAATGTAAAATCTGGATTAATTCTTTCCTTTGGAAAGTCACCCATGTTTTGATTACATATTTGAGGATTTCCTTTAAAACATGTGAGACAATCATTTTCTACACAAATTTCGATCATTTAAAGGCAATATTTTTGCCTGAGTTGAAACAAAGTTTTAGGTCCAGAATGCAAATATTTTTAATGATAGTATTGAAGGATCAATTTTGTTAACTTGCAGTTAGAGGGAAATAAGTTTGGATGTTTATTAGAATAACACTTAAAGAGGAATTAATTAACCTACGTCCAATTCTAATTATACTTCTCGATCTAAAAAAGAGGATAAACTTTTAATGTTACTTAATGTAGAAACAATTGCATATTTAAGAATACATTTAAAGTCATCTTTAAGTTCAGGTCTCACCCCTCCTCACCACCTCCTCACCCCTCCTCATCACAGATATCTCCAACAACCGATGGCCTTGCGGCACTAATACAGATGAAGGAGAAAAATTCTTCGGAGTGAATCTTTAACAAATTTCCGACAACGACGTTCTTTGATTAAGAACATCTCTACATGCCTTAATTCGTTAGAGGTCCTACTACTTTATTCTCAGGGTACTTGTAGTTGTTAAAGAACCTGAAAAGATAACTTAAAATACGAACAATTTTTAAATACTTATTACTAATTTGTAATAGTGTTTAAATAAGCTGGAAGAGTTAGAAATAGATAGAGTTATTTTTGAGTCACTAGTTAGTTCTGTTTGTTGCACATAGTCTTTTTTCATTTCACAAATATATTTTTCCTCTGGAACTACAGGATTCTCTTCTATAAAAAGTAGAATCGCAGCTGACAGGAAGTTTGGTCCATTCCACCAGAATGAACAGTCAATGAGAACATCAGCATTGGCTCCTCTCGATATAGCATCAGCGGAAATATTTTCATTTCCTGGGCAGTAGAACCAGGAATTGATTTCAGTCAAAGATTTTATCTTCTTTACTCGATTTACAACAAACTGTTTCCAGTGTATAGTGGAACATTTGAACCAATACAATGTTATTTTAGAATCAGTCCAGTAATAAGTTTTGGATGAAATTTTATGGTCTATTATTTTCTTGACCGCATTCGTTAATTGAGACGCCAACAAAGCTCCAAGAAGTTCGAGTCGAGGCAGAGAAATTTTCTTAGAAGAGTAACTCGACTCTTCGATGCTATTAGATTCACTTGAATTTCATTTCCATTTATTACTCGCAAATAGACGGAAGCACCATATGCCTTTTTGCTGGCATCACAGAAAGAGTGTATTTCAATCACAGTTGAATCTAATACAAGGTATAGTTAATCTTGGAATCTTTAATTGCGCCAAGTTTGGTATCTCATTGCACCATTGAAGCCATTCTTTTTGGACATCAGGAGGTAAATGGTTCATCCCACTGGATTTTCCGAAGCCACAATTCTTGTCACAAGCAGTTAATTCTTACTGTAAATGGAGTCAATAATCCCAATGGGTCAAAGGTTTTTCCAATGGCTTGTAAAATGAAACGTTTGGTGTCCTTTCGGTCTGATAAAATTTTCATCAAACCTTGGATGTCAAAGATTGTTTAATCTTTTCTGTTGTGTCCCAAGCCAAGTCAAATACCTTTGTGGAATTTGATGCCAAACTAATAGATTTCTGAGGAGATTGCACATCAAATTCCTCTTTCTTCCATTGTTCCATCAATTCACTATCATTAGAGATCGATTTCCTCAAGTTCATATTGAGTTTAGACATTATGTCTTTGGCTTCACGAGAAATTACAAGAACATCATTTAGATTGTCACCACCAGATAAAAAGTCGTCAACGTAGATACTTGTATCTAACAATCCCACAGTGACTGGATATTTATCTTTAAATCCTTTTAAATGTTTCTTGATGGTAGCTGACAACAGAAATGGGCTGGCATTTACTCCGAAAAGAACGCGCTTGAATCTGTAAATTTGGAGATTGCGTTTTCCATTTGCTTCTTCAAATCACAAGAAACGCACTGCATCTCTGTCCTTTTCCGACAAGGAAACCTGCAGAAAGGCTTTCTTTACATCAGAGGAGATAGCAATTTTATTCAATCGAAATTGAATAAGTAGATCAAAGAGATTTGGGTTCAAATTAGGGCCAGTCCATAGACAATCATTCAGAGAAAGTTCATCATTATCGTGTGAGCTGACATCAAACACTATTCTGATTTTAGTAGTTAAGTCTATCTTCTTTATAGAAAGCTTGATGAGGTAAATAATATATGGGTTTGTCTATGACTTGATCTTCGTTTTCGTTCGATCGTTCAACCCGTTCGATTATTCCTTGCTTCAGATAGTCTTTCAAATTATCATTATATTGAAGGCGTAACTCTGGATTTGTACAAAGAAATTTTTAAAAACACTGCAAACTTTTTTTTTTTTTTTTTTTTTTTTTTGCAATGATAAAATTGTCGTTCAATTTTAAATCTTTCCAGTCCCTTTTCCAAGGTAATTCAACTAGGTAATTTTTGAAAGGTAGTTGTTTCTTCAAATATCTCCATAGCCTTATCATTTTCCGAAAGTTAGGGGTCTTCGTGTTTTATTCCAATAGATTCGAACTCCCAAAATTGTTTCAAAGTCCTTGACAAGACAACAAAATACCTTATTAGAAGATTGGGTATTGTTTAGCGTACCAGTGGCTATCCAACCCAACACAGAATCACACACCAGAAGCTTATCATTAACATTAAATGTATTGTGCTTTAGAATTTTTAAAAATAATTCAGCACCAATCAGTCTATGTATTTTTCCTCGTTTGTAAAAGGTTGGGTGAGCAAGTTCAATAAAGTTAGGCAAAGTGATTGAAGAAATATCCAAACGAGAAGCTGGTGTTAAATCTGTACTTTTCAGAACAATAAAAAAGTCTGCATTTTATACAAAACTTTCTTCGGAATTTCAAAAATAACTGCATTTATCTTTGATTTTATATTGTAAGATAACCCATTTAATCCAAAAACAGGACCATTAATTATTTTTCTTTAATTTTCTGCATATCAGCGCTTTCATTTATTAAGCAATTAATATTCGAGGCCGAGTCCAATATGCATCGTATTTTAATTTTCTTTTTAAATTTATCTTCAAGTAAAAAATATACCGTACTCAGCAAGACAGAATTGTTTTTCTCTGATGTATTCAAAGACTGAAACGAAGAAACAGTCTCATTTTAATTCATTATATTATTCTTAGGCACTGATGAATTCGCTTCCACTTAAGCAAAAAAAAGTACCACCTGCCTTTTCTTCAAATGTCAAACCATCAGCGCCGCTATCCTTGGCCACACTTTTTTTGCGATGAAGCATTGAATGATGACGTATAGAACACACTAAACAATACATTTTAAAATAGCAAGAACTAAGTGTATGATTTTTATTAAGACAGTTCGTGCAAAGTTTTTTCTCTTTCACTGTTTCATATCTTTTGTTAACATCTAATTTTTGAAAATTAGGGTATTCATTCAAAGAATGATCATGATTACACAATGCACAACAATATTTCGATTTGGGTTTATCGTTAGTGTTAATCATCAAAGATATTGTTTTATAGATGGGGGTGAGAACTTGTTTATGTTTTTTCGGAAGAGGATTGCGATTTACGCTCTCAAGAATTGAGTTTCTTTTTTCCAAGAATGAAATAAATGTTTTATATTCAGGAGCTGGATTTGATTTTAACGTATACTCAATTGTATTTCTTGTTTCTTTATCGAGCTTCTGAAGCACAATATTTACTTCTAAAAAAATCCGATAAAGAATTTTGTTCGTTATTCAAAACTTTTAAATCTCTTTTCATTTTTTTCAAACAGTCAACCAAGTTTCTTAATTCTTTAGATGATTCAAATTGTATTTTGTCATAATTAATAATGGCAAGAATATGAGTGTCGATCAAAAGTCGGCGATTCTCAAAACGCTCAGTCGGAGCTACGAATAAAGATTCAAATGAATCATCTGATGTTTCTATTTGTTTTGTACATCACCTTATAACGATGCACGTAAATAAAATAATTTTTGAGTTTCATAATTTTCATTATTTGAAATAAGATGTTCGAATTGATTTTAAAAATTAGACCTCTCTTCATACTTTCCAGTAAAAATAGAGAGTGGTATTTCAGGTAGTTTAACTTTCACTTTCGATTCAGAATATTCTGATGAAGAAGTATTCGAACAATTAAAATAATTTACGTTCTTAAATGAATCAATAAATAGTTTAAACTTTACCTCCAAATTTTCCAGTCTTGTTTCAATATCTTCCAAGTCATTTTCGACATCTGGAATTTCACTGATGTTCGGTAAATGACGAATATGATCAATGCGATTTTGGAGTGTTCTAACTTTTTTAGATTAAACTTCCAATTCACTCACTGTTGTACCAGATAAATCCGTTTCAGAAAATTCTTTCACAAAATTTTCGAGTTTCGTTATCGAGGTTTTGATAGCTCCTTTTAATCGATTTAGTTTATCCATAATTCGTTGGTACGATTGCGGACTCGGCGGTCCACTATGCTGGTTTTTATGGTTAAGAAAGAGATGTGTAGATTATATAATAATTAATCACTCATACGACGGACCAGTGTCTTTTTTAATTATTTATTACACACAGACAAACATAGCAAAGGATATCAGGATTAATTCCCGCTCGAGAAACATAACCGTTCTCCTCAATTTCCAAACTACATCTCCTTTGTTCCAAACAATATCACGTGACGTGCGCGCATGCACGAACAAAAGCAAATTAACGGGTTAAAATAATCACTATAACTACGATTAAAAGAATTTCGAAAAATAAAAATATTATTAAGTTCATTATTTTACAGAATAAAAATTTTCAAATTTAATTAAGCCAGTGGTTAATAAATAATTATTTTAAATATCTAAGCCTTAGGAAAGTGAATTTCACTTTTAAAATTTGATATTAAAAATAGTCAAAATTTATCCAGAAGAATAATCCAAATCAGCCAAACATCTAGATGAAAGGAAATTTCTGGATGAACAAAAATCTAGGTGAGAGGAAATTTTATCGATTATAAATTTGGAAACCGTATTTGATGTTATGTAGTTGAAGGATTCAGATTATTGTTTTTTGGGAAAGAACTGTGCGTGTGTTGCTTATCTGTATGGCAAAGTAACGAAAATTTACAAGATTGATAGGTTAATTTAGATACACTAAGTTTTTTTTGAGAGAGCTTGGGAAACTCCTAATGGCTTTCTCCTCGCATCCATAGATGATACACAGACCACAATTTGTGGTTCGGTCTCGTTTGCCGCCCTGCAGTTGTTTTTCTCTTGCAAAAGACTGATTTGAAGGAACTTAGCCTTTGAAGTGGATTTCGTTGGACCAGGTCATTGTGGGTAAAATGGCTTTTTGTTAGTAAAAGATCTAAATGAAAATTATCATCAAGGGGAGAAAAAAAAAAAAAAAAAAAAAAACTCTATTTGTGTGTAGATGTAAATTATCTCTTGCATTTTTAACTTTTTGTAAAATGTTTAAAATGGAAATATCGCGAAATTCGGAATATACATAAAACATCTATAATAGAAATGCAATAACAAAAAAAAAAAAAAAAAAAAAAAAAACACTGGTAGTGTACACTTTTGTTTTACATAAACTAATTTTTCAGATGAGTTTTGCTTTCGAAGTATTCAATTGAAGCAAGCCACATTGCGAATGAAAAGGGAAAATTTAAAAAAGGTAGAATTGTGATAAAATCAATAGACTTGTAAAAATAAGATTATAAAGTTAAATGTTTCCCTAGCGCTGGAAAAAATTCTGTCGAATTCCAATGACGCTAGATTCTATCAGCAGTAAATAATAGAAAAACAGAAAATTTTATCATTCAATAATGTTTTAATTCATTACTGCGATATTCTTTATTTCCTTCAACAAAAATACTCATTCTGACTGCAATTCATATTTTAATTTTCCTTCTTTCTACTGTTACTTATCGGGTTTATTTAATTTGAGATAACGGCACCGATTAGCTCGTTCTTATATTTATTATCGTCATTTTTGCATGAGTGAAACTAATTTACTAAAACTTTCGACCACGTCAAATTGACGCATATCCGTTGAAATAAGTATATCACAAAAAATTTCAAAACTTTTGAAAAAAATAGAATAGATTTCAGCATATATTAATCTCGTACAATGGATAGAGATCAGTACAAGAGATAAGATGAGAATACGATCTATTTTTGTAATTTCCCTAAGAAAAACTTAAAATTCGTAAAAAGAATTGTTCCTTAAAATTATTAAAAAAATTTTTTTATATGAGTAGATTATTTTCACCAACAATTTGTCAGAAAATTAATGCTCAATGAGTTATCAAAGTAATGGAGCACAGATAGACCATTACACCCAAGGTTCAACGACTGACCCCAAGACTTTCGATTCCACAGATTTAACAAGCATGTACTCGGTGGGATTTTTCGCGGCATTGGGAATCGAACCCTGCCTCTCCAGACGGAAGGCTGATGCTCTAACTCAGGGGTGGCCAACCTGCGGAAGGAATATTTGTGACTTTTGATATATGTATCCGAGTTCCGTTTTCATTTTTTTTTTTTTGGTTATTATGTTTTAAAAAATTGTTATCGCTTCATATATGTTTAAAAAGTCTTTTAAGTTACTGACAACAAATTTGAAAGACTAAGTGCAACGTTGTAACATATTTCATTTCCGTCGAAGTTGAGAAGGATATGATTCGTCAAAAACTGCGCGAGCGAACATAAACAGTGGCGTAATCGACTGACTCCACATTCATTTTGATTTTGTAAACTTTTATTGCAAATGACAAGTTGGCATTCTGCTTTGGAAAAAAACAATTTTTATCACTCTTGCCACGGATATAATTTGAATGTGGAATTTTTTTGAAAGTTAATTATAATTTATTTCGTAGTAGAGTCACATAGAACGTGTACTTGTAGTTATTGTTTTAATAGCATAAAGCTTGTATCTTCTAAATTTCTCTATTTATTTTCAGTTCTTTTAAAAATGACTAAGAGCGAAAAGAAAGGGAATACTAGTAAGAAAATAGAAATTTTAATAATGAGTGGGAGGAAAATTTCTTTTTTATTGACAATAACGGAAAAGCATTATGTGTTATTTCTAATCATACGGTCGAAAATCATAAAGCTAGCAATTTACGTAGACATTATGACTCCAAACATCCTCAGTTTTCTAATCAATATTCCCCACATTCCAAATTAAAATCACATAAATGTGCTTCTTTAAAATCAAATTTAAATAAACAACAATCAATTTTGATGACCCATAGCAATCAAGCTATAATGTGGCTAATGCCAGTTTTATATTGTCTGGAATATTGCTGATGCAAAACGCCCAAATAGAGAGGAAAAATTAATTTAAAAAAAAAAAAAAAACTTGTACTCAAAGTTTTAGATCCCAATAATGTAGCACTGCACAAAGTTGTTTCACAAATTCCCATTTCGAGACACACAACCGATCTAAGCATAAGTGCAACTAAAACTTCTCTTGAATATAATTTAAAAATGATTTGAAGAGCTGCATTGCATTCAGCTTAGCCTTTGACGAATCGACAGATATCACAGATTTTCCGCATTTGGCAGTTTTCATTCGTTTTGTTTCACCTGAATTTGTTCTTAAAGAAGAATTATTAGATTTAGTAGCACTTCAGCAGTCAACCCGCGGTGTCGATATTAAAAATGCATTAGATTGCATCATGAAAACTTTTGATGTGCCCCTTAATAAACTAGTAAACAATGCAACTGATGCTGTTCCGGCAATGCTGGATAGAAAAATCAATCTTATTGAGTTTTTAAGAGATGATTCTCACACACACAAATTCCACAATTCACACCGATTCACTGCATAATTCACCGAGAACATCTCGTTACAAAATATTTAAAATATCCTGATGTTATGAAAACAATGTTACATTCACATCAATGCAAAAAGTCATGGACAGTTCAAAAATATCCATGAAAAATTAAAGGACGAAGAACTTCCAAATGTTTTGCATTGTAAGATCTAGCTACAACGTATTAAATCGCTTTGTAGATTTGTTTGATCCGATAACTGCACTTCTCAAGGAGAAAGGAAATAACAAATTCAGAATGGAGCATTTATTTGCAAACACTGAATTTACCATTGCAGGGGAAAATAAAATAATATCTGACCACTCGCGCGCGCAGTGTATATTTAGTTTTCAAACTAAATTACAACTTTTCAAAAAGAAATAAAATATTTTGTCAATTTCTTCGAATTGTAAAAATTGTTCCAATATTGAACAAGAAAAACTCATCAATAATTGAATATAAAAAGTTAGTAGTAATATTAACGGAACTCCAAAATAGATTTCAAGATTTGAAATATTTTAAATCATCTCGATTTTTTCTGAAATTATCATAATTCACTGTGAGTTTTCCATTTCTAATATAATTATGACCCAAGAAGCGTTTGGAGAGTTAGAATTAATAAAAATGCAAGGGACTCTACAATTAAAGTGTAAGTCGACGCCGATTACTGAATTTTGGAAATTACTGAAGGAATCAAAGTATCCGGAATGAAATAAGGCTGATTGTCGAATTATTTCGATATTCGGAACAACGTACTTATTTGAATCATTTTATTCCACTTTAAAATTTGTGAAATCCAAACATCCATCAGTATTAACGAATTAGCACCTCAAAGAATGTCTGAAGTGCTGTCACCAAATATTTACCACTAAACACACACTTACAGCTACTTGAGCTCTGATTCAAAAAATGGAAAATCCTAGTGAATGAAAGCAAAATCATTGCAATCATGTTTACCAAAAAAAGAGCAGTAACTTGTCAAAGTATTAAAATTAATGGAACAACTCTCCCACGGTCCCCAACCTGCAAATATCTAGGATTCACATTTGACAAAAAACTAAATTGGAATATTCATACCCAAAATATTACGAATAAATTCAAACAAACTTTTGCTGCATTATAACCCCTCTTAAAATACAACTCATAGCATAATTGAAAATAAAGTGCTCATTTACAAAGCATACCTCAGACCACTTCTGTCCTATGCCTGCCCTCCCTCTGGGGTTATACCCATGACAGTAAGATCAAAAAATTAGAAATCCTCCAAAACAAAATAATTAGACAGTCAGTCAAAGCACCCTGGTTTTTTCGAAACAAAAATTTAGGGAAGAACTCAAACTTCCAATAGTAAGAGAATATTTTGCTAAAATTATGTACAACATGTACTAAAATCTAAAACCGAAAATACATCAATCACTAATCTTTCCTCCTATAACGACCTCAGCACCCATAATCGGCACCGTCCCCTCTCACTACTTCGTTTCTATCCAAAGTTTCCTCACCAGCCACCATGATCCCTACACAAAAGTAATGCGTCCTTGTTAATACTATTAACTAACCTTTTTCCATTCTTACTCGCTAACATAAATAAATAAATAAAAAGTTTATAACCCAAAAATTATAAAAAAAATAAATAAATAAATAAAAAGAATAAAAAAAAAGGTTATAAGTATTTGAAGTCTTTATACTCGTGTATTCCCATGTTTTTCTTAACTATCACTGATACTGCTTTTAGCAGGTTAGTTAAGGACATTCCTATGTTAATCCAACTAACTTTCTTTTTGTAAATATTACTTATGTGTGTGTGTATTATAACACAAATTAATTCTTATCCAAAAAAATCCATGTTTAATTATTAATTTTTTTAATTACTTCGTATCAAAAATTAGCTTTTCTTAAGAAAACAACTAAGCCCCGCCCACTTAAAACTTCTACTTGTCATGCCAATCAGATCACGATATAACTTCCTACTTTTATTTTTAGATAGTCAATGAGGGTTGAGGTTCACTAGAACCAGGTACCTCAGCAAATTGCCAACCGGCAATCACTTCTCAAATATTCACCAAATTTTAACAATTATCAAGAGAAGTAAAATAATTAATTTTTAATATTTAAATTCAATACGCACATATTGTGTACTTTTACTTATGTTTTCAATAAATATAATTTCTAAAAAAAATTTTTAATACCTTTTTTGGGACCTTTAAAATTGTATTTATTTGCGCCTCGCGAAAAATTTCAAATTTTAAAAATTGGCTCGCACTATCTAACAGCTTGGCCACCACGACCTTTTTAGCATTTGTAAATTTTTATAGAGCATGAGGGTACCCGATTGTCAAGCTGGCGGACAAATGATTAGTGCTGTGGCCTTCGATTCAGCAGTTCATGCGTTTGATTCCCACTTCGAGCCTGATGTTTATAGTATTTCGGACTCCGCTTTAAACTATAGGTCCCACATTTCTCTTTACAATCAGTGTTAATTCGAGTAGGCGCTGTGGCCTAATTGCTTAAGGTGTTCTCTCTATCGGAAGGTAGTGAGTTTGAATTCTGACCTATATGGAAGATGATGGTGGCTGGACGCATAAAATATGTCTTAGTCGCAATGCCTTCTAAGTGGAATGATATCTCTGGGGTTGGTATGCCAAGTCTGAGTTGAGCGTCTTCTGCATTGTCTCCGCTTCTGAATTACTCGCATGCTTGTGGCAAAATCTGATTTCAGTCTGATGCCTCACCATTTTGGACTTGTCGGTTTGAAAACCCACTTGTTCACGGATTTGATTTAGATCTTTCTGTCTATCAAGAAACAACATTGCATTTAATTGCACCTAATGGTTTAAGATACCGACCGCCTTGTCTAGTGGTCAGTGTGCTTGACTACAGATAGGGAGGTCCTGGGTTTAAATCCCAGTTCGGGTATGCATGTACTTTCTATCTATCCTATTTTTGTCCTTTTTGTGTATGAATGAGCTGTGAATGGTTGCCTACCCTATAAACGGTTCCCTATGGCATGTGTGTACTGAAGCAGTCAGACTCCACTCCAAATATGGTTCAGTATGAAAAAGTGGAGCAGTGTACCCCATATTGTCAACCTAAAAAGACAAAAAAAAAAAAAAAAAGTTTAAGATGAATTTTGAAATAATACATGTATTGAAATTGAACATAATAAAGTCGAATCCACGGAATGAAAGCTGTTGAAATGAATGCCTTATCAGCTAAAATCTAGAAGGATCACAATTTAGTCGATTGTGCCTTTTTCATTATACAGGGTGGTGCAGAGGAAACGCATGTTTTTGGAACCGCTAGTATGCGGCAACGGGAGAGGGTAGTGACCTTGAACGAATGTTGACAGACGGCCCATACAATGCCGTTTCAGTCGCTATGGAGCGTAGAGCATCGTGTGTTCGTTGTTGAGCAGTTTTTTAGAAACACTGACTCTGTAGTCACAGTGCAATGTCTTTTCCGTCAATATTTTAGAGTTGGACGTCGTGGTGTAATGCCTGATCGAAATACCGTACTCCGATTTGTTGCAGCGCTTAAAAGTACTGGTTCTGTGATAAAAAAGAAACCATCTGGTCTTCCCCGTTCAGTTCGTACTCCGGAAAATGTAGACCGAGTCAGATTGGCAGTTGTTACTAGTCCTAGATGATCGACTAGACGACATGCTGTAGCGTTGGGTATGTCACGTCGTTCGCTCACCGCATCTTACATGATGACCTCAATTTCTATCCGTACAAAATAATGATCGTCCAGCAACTTAATGAAGGGTATTTTGTACAGAGCAGAGAGTTTTGTTGCATAATGTTACGGAAGATCCGGATGCTACAGTCTTCATGAGTGATGAAGCACATTTTCATCTTGAAGGTTACGTCAATGTTCAAAACTGTCGGTACTGGGCATCGGATAACCCACAAGAATTACACCAAATACCTCTGCACAGTTTAAAGGTAACAGTGTGGTGCTGCGTCTAAAAGTTGGGGATTGTTGGACTTTTTTTGAAGAGGAAGGAATTGCAGTTACTGTTACATCAGCTCGCTACGTTGAAAATATTAAACAACTTCCTTCGTCCAGAACTTGAAAGGCGACAAGTGAACATGAGAGACATTTGGTTTCAGCAGGATGGTGCCACAGCTCACACGGGGAGAGCATCCATGGCCGTGGTTCGACAAATGTTCCCAGGACATGTGATTTCGAGATTTGGTGATGTTCACTGGCCCCCTCGCTCTCCCGACCTGTCGATATGTGACTTCTTTTTGTAGGGATATTTGAAATCAAAAGTGTACATCAACAAGCCTCGTACACTCGATGACCTTAAGAATTCCATTCGTCAGGAAATTGAAGCCGTGCCGAATGAAATGTTGGAGAGAGGCGTCCGTAATTTTCAGAAGAGGATCCAAATTTGTATCCAGCAAGAAGGACATTATTTTCCGAACTTAAATATGGTATGTAATTTCAAAAACTGCATTAAAAAACCTATCATTTCATACTTGTTTTTATTATTTTTCAACCCATTGTGTCCCAGTAATTCAATATTGAAAAACATGTGTTTCCTCTGCACTACCCTCTACATGATGAAATAACACTTCTTTGGCTATCTGCACAAAAACCATTGTACTTTAGAATAATTGTTAGACATATTTTATAATTTAATGGACAACGTCGATGAAATTCAATTCAAAATATGCTGCAATAACCCAGTTTTTTTCTTCATATAGATACTCAGAGTAAAGTGAAATTAATTTTTAAATGAGGTGCTTCCAAAATTAAAGTGGAACTTATGATCCATATACTTTAGATCTCAGGAAATGGTATCCTTCGTCTTATTTTATTTTTAATAGCAGTGTTGTGGATAGTCTAAATTTACGTATAAAAATTTTTTGTGCAGAATAGTGACAAAAAATTAAAAAAGAATGTTTTGATAATTTTTACAAGTATATCAGAATATATCTCTACGATAAGTGTAAATTTAACTTTTTAACTTATACAAGTGCAATATATTTAGTAGTTTTTGAGCTTATAATTAATTTATGCATGTAAATAAAATCCTTATTCTATTGGATATAGGTCTCTGGCTAACTTAAAACAGGCTACGATTCATTTCGAAGGTTTGACTATACCGTTCGTAATTAATTTAAACCTAATTTACGCAAATTTGAATTCACTATAACGTTGTTTAACCGATGATGTAATTAATTTGAAAATGATGTAAAAGCATTTCTGAATTTTTCTAGCTTCAAGCAGGCGCCTGCATGATTGTTTGAATAGGAAAAAGATATGAACGGGGTAACTCGAATGTTTTCGTTTCCTTCTTTATTTCCCCAAAATAATTTAAAAAATAACGATATTTAGTTTTTTTTTCGACTTTTTTTCTAAATATCATTTTTGAAAATGCAGGAAATTAATTTATGCTTTTTCCATACTTGAAGCCAAGCTGACAGCCAAACAGCGCTTTGGCTTTCAACTTATTATAGGTTCAAATCTCACCCATGATTCTGGTGTTTGTAATTGCTCAGAATCATCATTTTAAACTGTAGGTCCTGGTATATTTAGCTTCGGTGTGCAGAAAAAAAAATTACCGTTTGAGTAATAAGCACACCTTAAATATAAACCTCTGTTGATCGAAAATGCATCGAAACGGAGGAGGGGGGGGGGAAGCGCCGACTTCAATATTTAATAATTTTACAACCAATGGGTTTTTTTCGCACGTTTTGCATCTAATTTGTTTTTAGTATGTACTATAGTCCTCCTTTTGTGTTTCAAAGTAGTGCTTTAAACAAAGATAAGTAATTAGTAAATATCGACACATCGCGATTTGAAATAGGGTTGAAATTGAGATTGATACTACAATTAATTTTTTCATCATTTTGTAGATTTCGTAATTAGTGTTAATCTTTTAAATGAACCATAATTTTGTTTTTAAAAATAAATTAAAAATATTAATTTTGTTTGGTATTATTGAGAATGATAGTGGGAATATATAACAAAAAGAAACAGAATAACTGTAGGTGAAATGTAGTAAATATTGTTATAAAGAGTCGAAGCCTCAATTTTATTAAATTATAATATAAGATCATTAAAAACAATTGCAATTTTTTTTAATTTAGGAACTTTTAATGTAGATTAATAAGAAAAGATTTTCTTTTGCGAGTAAATCATCATTTTGTTTCAAAAGGAAATGATTGAGTTTGAATTCTTTTTGCTTAAAGAATATGAAAAGTAAAAGGTGAACCCTTGATTTAAGATTGTTTGAAATTTTTTGCTGCAATTGGAAAAATTATGGAGGTTAGAGTGATTATTTATTTAATAATGAAATTTATTTTCTCAACTAGTTTTCCTATATATGTATACATATATTTATCTTAATAGAATATATAATAATATATATATATATATATATATATATAATTTGGCAGTTTGATGAAATGGTACCCACATATTATTATATATTTGAAGAACATTAAGTTTTAAAAAAGGTTGAATCATTTGTAAAAAGTTATTTTTTGATTAAAATCCAATTAAAAAAATTTTTAATGTACACATCTAGATTTGTGTTTAATCATTTGTTATCTTAACTCCCATCTGGAGTAGAATTTTTCAAATAAATTAAACACATTTAGAGGATTTTAATTTGGTTTTTTATTGAAATAACTAATTTTTTTAATTTTAGATTAGTAATGGATTTTTCTGACCTTGTTCTGAACTTTTGTATTAATGTAATTTATTTAGAACCCAATTAACATCTATAATTTTTATCTATATTAAATATGCTTAGTTTTTAAGTAATTAAATTTTGATAATGTTATATTTTTTCTATTGAGCATTTTAATTTTTATCTAAAATTATGAAAATTAATATTGCTTAATGTATGAAGTTTTATAAATTCATTTGAAATGAATCAATGATTCTTTTCTTAATTAGTGTATAATATAATAGAAATGAAAAAGAAAGAAATTTAACTTTTAAAATGAAATTAATTAAATTTGCAGTTAAAATTTTAATATACATTAATATAGCATATTATTAAGTAAAGTTATTAACTTCATGTTTTTATTTTTTTTTTTATCATGATCAATAAAAAATGCATTGTTTGAAGTAATAATATTGTAAAATGTCATTAAATGCAAAGCTATCAGTTTATTGAAAAGCTTTCTAATAGTTAATTATGTCATTTAATGTTTTTAAGTATCAAGTCAGGATTGGGATTAGCAATAGCAAGATAGTAAGTAAACTCAAGAAACTAGAAAAAAAAAAGTTTTTTTTTTAAGTTTAAGTTTGTTTAAAAAGTACTAATAAAATTATTGAAACATTTTACTTAATTTGAAAATTTTGAGTTGTTAAATTTTAATGTCAATTAAAATTCAAAAATCTTGCAGGAGGGAAAATATCACTAAAATCGAGATTTATAGTAATTCATATTCATTTCTTCAACTGATCAAAATTCATTTCTTTTCACCCTTTACATATGTTAAATAATTTGTGTACGTATGCATATGTATACTTAAAATTGGTTCTGTTACATATTTTTAATGTGTTTCTTTGATTTACAGATAATTCAAGATCATTTTCAGAATTTCAATTTATAGTTGAACCAAGTGATATTATTGTGATAAAGGATAACCCAGCAATATTAAATTGCTCAACTACTGGACAACATTCTGTTATAAAATGGAAGAAGGATGGCAGTTTATTAGAACTTGATGATCGACGGTGAGATTTGAAGCTATATTTCTTGCATGTATAAACTTATAATATTTGAATAATTCACTTTTTAAAATTAATATGGGCTCATCATGACTTAGTGTGGTTGGGCATTGGATTATCTTTTACTGTTGCACAACTTCTACATTCTCGAACTAATTGCTCTATATCTCTATCAATGTTTTTCCAATTTTTTTCTGTCAACAGTATCTTCGGGCAAGATTCTTCATTTTGACTATTTCTATCTAAATGTGGGTGATGAAGTTCTTTTAATATCACTGTTTGAAGTTTTTCAGAAATGTACAGTTGAAGTTGTTTAAAAATTATTCCAACTTGTAATGAATATTCATAATCATGTTTGTTACCTGATAAAAGTGCTTGCTTTAAAACTGACAATTCTGGATCCTCCTCTGTCTCTTTAGAAATTGTCTCAAACATAATAGAATAAGTTGATATTTGGTTAACAGTCTGGCTGTGAATAATAACATTGTCTTGTGAGATGTTTGAATCTTTAAGTTTTAGGGATGCTCTTAAGAGGTAATCGGCATTCTGATTTTCTTCACTTTTTCTATGTTGAACTATTCTATATAATGGGCAGTTATCAGTTATTAGTGTAAATTCTCTCCATACAAGTAGTTATGAAATTTTTGAATTGTAAATTTGATGGCTAATGATTCACGATTTAGTTGACTGTAATTTTGTTCAGAAATTGTAAGGGATCTAGATGTAAAGGCTACTGGTTTCTCTATACCATTTACTATGTAGGATAAAACCCCAGCGATTACTGTTGGGCTGGCATCAAAACTCTATTGCTAGAAATCTCATTTTTCAATTTAATGAAGGCAGATTCACAGTTTAAAGACCAGTGGAATTTTTTAAATTTTTCTTTTGAAGTTGTGGTAAAGATTAAATCAGAGATGATGCATTTGGAAGAAATTTTGAATAATGGGCAACCATTAAGAAACGTTTCAATTCTTTGATATTTTCGGTCACAGAGCATGAATAATGGCTTCTGTTTTCTGTGGACGTTTTGATATTTCATTTTGTTGGATTACATAGCCTAAATATGAAATTTTGTCTTAAAAAAATGACATTTTGAATTATTTACATGCAAATTGAATTTTTGAAGATGTCTCAAGCAATCGATTAGATGATTATGGTATTCTGAAAAAGTTTCTCCATGTACTATAATATCGTCAAAGTATTTAGATACACCTGGTAGACCCATTACCATTTGCTCTAATATTCTGTGGAATTCACTAGGATCAGATTTGAGGCCAAAAGATAACCGATTTATTTGATAAGTTCTTTGATGTGTAGATATAGTTTGAATTATCTTGCTTTCGTCATGAATCACTATGTGTAAATATGCTTTGAATAAGTTTAGAGTGCAGAAAAATTTAAGAGTTCCGAAGGCTATAGTATTTTATCTATCTTTGGGATTAGATAATGTGCACCTTGTAGTTTAGGGTTTACAACTACTTTATAGTCAACACGTAATCAAACACTACCATCAGGCTTTGGTATAATAACAAGAGGCGATCTTCAGTCGCTACAATCTCCTTTTGTAATCATCTGATCTTGTTCAAGTATTTTAAGTTCTTTGTCAACTTTCTCGTGCAAAGCAAAAGGTACCTCTCTAGCTTTTAAAAATACAGGTTTTGAATTTTAATGAATTTTAATTTTAAGTTTTAATGATCACTTAAAATTAGGTATTTTCCCCACTTTTTGTTCAAACACAGTAGGAAGTTGTTTTATAATGTCATCAATAATATTAGAAACATTGACAGTATTTATTAGAATTTCTTCAGGTTGATTACACTTATCTATATCAGATAAATTTATTTCTAAATATCCAATCCATGTTCTTCCTAACACTAGGGTAAACATATCTGGAACTATATACAATGTTTCTATAGCTATGAGATTTTTTGTATTTGACTAAAACTTTACCAAAAGTTAATAGTTTGAAAATTCTGGGAGTATAAGAACGAAACTTCTCATCTGTAAGATCTAAAACTATTGTTACATTCAGTAAATCAAAAGCTTGTTTAGGCAAAAGTGAAAATCCTGCTCTGGAATCAACTTCAAATTTTTGTATTTTCCCATCTATCTGCACATTAACCCAGAATTTTTCAGTCAGTTGTAAATTTACAAATATCAACAATTTTAGTCCTATTAGAAAAAATATTGACTGCATCAACATCTGTAATATATTCATCTTTTACAACAGACGGAATTTCTCTAGCCTTTTTATTTTTCAGCAGTTTAGATAAACAGACTTTTTGAATGTGTCCCTTTTGCTTACAAAGTGTACAGTAAAATTTTGTTTTGTCTGCATGACATTCTCAAGAAAAGTATTTTGAATGTCTTCATCGTAAGTGTGAAATATAAATACCAAGTTCACAAAAATTTAGTGTTGATGAAAATCTATGTTGAGAATTTGACCAGTTTCGTTTTAGGGAAAATCTCGCTTTGTAACACTTGAGTGATTCGTTTTATAAGTACTTCAATTTCTTAAAATTTTACTAACTTCGCCTGATTTTCCACTAAAATTGCGTTTTGATAATTCACAGTTGTTTATTTTTGAAGCTTCTAAATCTAAAGTTCATTCAGTAGCCACATCAAGTATTAAATCATAAACCACTAAAATTTTCTCTCGAATAAAGTCATCTTTTAAGTCTCTAATAAACTGTGCTTTCAAAAATAAATTAGCAACCGATTTTTCACATTCACAATTAAAATCACTTGTAGAAGTAAATTTTCAAAGTGCGGCTACATATTCAGAAACATTTTCGTTTTCATTTTGAAAATAGGATACAGATCTGTGTTGTTTGATAATAGCATTAGGCTTGGGACATGAATGCTTTTCAGGAACAAAAATTATTTCATCATACAATAAATCATTAGGAGTTTTAGGTGCAATTAAAGAACACAACAGATTATAATGTTTAGATCCAATGCAGTTCAGTAGTATTTTAACACACAAATCTTTATCTTCGAAAACATTTTTGATTCGTAAATAATTGAAATCTTTGTTTATACTGTAAAATTGTTTCTGTTGAAGAATTAAAACATTAGAAATTTGATAAAAATGTTATTGTACCTTTTTTCTTGATGATCTGGAATATCCTTATTTTGTTCTTGTTTCAAAATAAGATCGGCAAGTCTATCATTACTAGTAATAGTTACCTTTAATAAAGCTTAAACATGTTCTGCATCCATGATTTTTTTTTTTTTTTTTTTAAATATCCTCATTGCCAATTTACTATAGTATATTTTATTGTAATGTTCATTGAAGTAGCCGGAATGTAATAATTATTTTATTCAAAAATGGGATGACACACATACATGTATTGACATTATCAAATTATTCTGTTTGTGAACATTCTTATTGTCTCGAAATCAGAGTGTTCTGCTTACTCTCTTTTATAAGAATACTACACTTATATTATGTTATGGAAACTTTTAATTTGCATTAGAAATTGATTATTGATAAAAAATTATAAAAAAGTTTTTATCTTCTAGATTAAAGTTTTTAAATACAAATTAAAACAATTCTTAATCAATTTTATCTTATTATCTGCTGTAAATTTTTGCTCAAAAATATTATCTTACATGAATATTAAAAGTACTTTATAAAATAAAATTGATATAATTTTGTAGCAAATAAGTAGATTCATTTTATTATAATATTTTTATTAATATTTTTATTATAATAGTTTTTCATTATTATTATTGCAATCAACACACTTTCTTAGTTGAAAATTTTATCTCGAAAACTGATTTGTATGATAGCCAATTCGTTGGCATTTACTTCATTAAAATATTGTTGGATTTCTGTGTTGTTTTTGTGAGTCCTTTAGTAGAAAACTTTTTATTTTAGCATTGAAAAATTTATGATTTCATTAATTTTGCTCTATAAAATTGCATTGTTTCTTCTAGACAAAGCTGTGTGAACTATTTCTCAGTGTCATGTACATTTTTACTTGTTTAAAAAAATTTAATTTAAACTTTTTAAAAAAATTATATGAAGAAAAAAAGCCAATATATTTTTATAAAATTTATGTGCTTGAATACTTTGTGCACTTCTTTTTCACTGTATAATTTATGTATACATTATACAATAAGGATACACAAGGATTACTTTTAAATTGAAGTTTTTAATTAGGAATATTATTTGTAAGTGTTGTAGTTGACACATTTTTCACATTTTATTGTCTAAAGAATATAAAATTCAGATCCTAAAGTTAATAAAGATAAAAAAGATTTAACACGACTAATTAATTTAAATCTAGTAAAATTCAAATTACAAATAAAATAAATAAATTTTGTAAATTGATAAAAAGGTTTTCCTTTCTATCATATTAAAGTGAAAATTGTGTTGATAAGAATTTTCAAGTGATTTAATTTTTAAAAAGAGAATTTTGGTAGACTTTACTGTTTTCATTTAATTTTGTTAAAACATTAAAGCTTGACCTTATTAGAAACTTTGAAGTGAAAAATTAAGTTGCAATTATTTAAATGATTGTTCATTTATAATGTCACTTCAAACTTGATTTTTAATTAGAGCTTTATAATTATGTTTTTCTCACCTGTAATTAAATCATGGATGAAATAGTTATTACATTTGAAAATGATGAAAATTACCTATAAATGAATGAAC
This sequence comes from Latrodectus elegans, assembly GCA_030067965.1. NCBI lineage: Eukaryota > Metazoa > Arthropoda > Arachnida > Araneae > Theridiidae > Latrodectus > Latrodectus elegans. Next base: position 10,999,051 of record CM057820.1, read on the forward strand.
CATTTTCAAAAATATCTAAGAAGTATCGTATTTATTTGAAATGAAGTAGTTTATACTTATTTGGCTTATGAAATGTAATAACTGCACAAATTCCTTTAAAATGCAAAGAAATCTGTATTGTAAAATAAAAACAATCAATTATAAGATTATTTCTGTTATTTATTATATGATTATATTACTTTGTTTTATATATATTCCTATAAAACTGTATTATCACACACATTTGGGTAATTTTTTGATTATGTCCTTTTAAAGAGCTTATTTTTTCCTTACAATATGACATACTTTTTTTTTTAAATAACTTTCTGAATTAGAGATTTTTTTGATAAATTAAATAAATATGTAAAATAAATTTTAAATTTTGTGTTTTCAGTGTCATTATGCCAAATGGATCTTTGATTTTTAAAAGGGTTGTACATAGTAGGACTGAAAGACCAGATGAAGGTTTATATCAATGTGTTGCCCTCAGAGAAGGCATTGGAACTATTGTTAGTAAAGAAGCAAAACTACAAATAGCTTGTGAGTTCCATTTGTCTGTTAAATAAATTTTTGCTATTAGCTTTTAAACTTTTATTTTTATTATGTTAAGGAATGAATAGAATTTTGCTATATTTATTTTATCATTTATTTTGGAGTTAGAATGACTTCACAGCATGACTTGGGAATATGATGCATTTAGCTTTTGTTGTGTATTAAGCTCTCAATTGATTGATGGACTTGTATTACTTCTTGCTAGGCATTTCTATTAAAGCATGTTTACATTTGATTTTATTTGAATTCATTGAATATTTCATACCTTACAAATTAGGATTTCTATTTTTATTTACTTTAGTAAATAAAAAAAATTTCTTTATTGAAGTTATATGTGCAAGAATAAATTCAGTGTAAAATTCATTGATTGAAATTGTGTAACCAAATGTTTTCAAGTAAAGTTAAGATATTTACTAACTAATAAGAAAAAGAAAACAAGCAAAAAAGGAAGTAAATAAATTCTTGTGAAAAATTTAATGTAAATTACTCAAATTTATGTTGAAATGGATATTTTAATTCTTACATATATACTATGAAAAATAAATAAAATAAAAATCCTATAGAAGTAAATTATAAAGGTCAAGCTAAAAGTGATGACATGATCAAAGTACAACATGTCGCAATGAAAGAAATAATTTTAGATGGAAATTTTTTATGTTATAACAGATAAATGAAACATAAAAAGACAAAATATATCATTAAAAATAATCCTTAAAGCATGTAAAAATATTGAGCTTTGCTGATAAATACAATTTGCAATGTTTCCCAGAGAAATTTGTAATTGATGGGAAGAAATTGCTCATTTAGTTGAACAATTTAATTAGCAAACATTCTAAAGTAATTTTGTGAGTTATGTTATTGCTTTTCAATTTCAAGAGTAATTCAGAAAACAATTGTTGACATTTTAATCAAAACTTTAGCAGCAAAAAAAAAAAAACAAAAAAAAAAAAAAACAAAAAAAAGAGCTATAAGAATGGTCAGAGTTTATTTTTCAGGCTTTAAAATATCTTCTCTTAAATTATATAATTACAATTATGTTGAATTCTGAGATAAAATAACAACAGGAATAAGTCCATATGCACATCCATATTTATGTATAATCCAAGTTTTTAATTTTTTATTTAAAATGAAAAGTGATTTCCTTGATAATACATTAACCACTTACCAGTTTTGCCCGAACACTGCTCGGGTGCAGCGAAAGGGGACTTTTCTGATTTGCCCGAACGACGCTCGGGCAGCATTTTTTTTTTTATGCAATTCCACTGATTTGCCCGGTTTTTTCTTATTTTTTTTAGTTTCCATTGCTTCTAATAGATGGCTCTAGTTGTCCATTAAAGACTGGCTTTCAAAATAAGTGTAAACCGGTTTCACCTGGTTTTAATGCTTTACGCGGGAAAAAGTGCAAATTTAGTTTATTGTATCACGCACTGCGAATACTTTCTTACCCCATTTTGTATTACAATGAGTGTTATTCAGGCTGTAAAATGTTCTTTACAGTTCAGTTAGTTGTTCGGAAAAAAGCCAACTTTAAGTAAAAATGCCATTTTTTTGCATACTTAAAAATCTAAAATATTTTAATAAATGCAATACTTGTAACAATTTTGACTGTGGCTTTGAGTTTATACAATTGATTTGAATACAAAATTGTTTATAAAAAAATATGCTTATTTTTGGACATAATATGGCAGAAAAATGAAACTGTTAAGAGGTTAAAAGTGTTCCTAATGTTTAGTTTTATTTTAAGCATCACTATTCAAAGTCTTACATTGATGTAGAAAGAATTGTAATATATTTGAGCTTATAATAAAAATAGTAAGTAAGCATTTAGTTTGGAAACTCATTGGAAATAACTCATCAATTTCTAATTTTCCTAATAATTTTGCTTATTATGATTTTTATTAGTTAAAGAAGATTGCTGTAAGACTTTATTAAAATTTACTTACATTTTATTGAAATGCTTAAATTATTGCATTTTATTTTAGAAATTTGAATTTTTTTCATTTCTATCACTCAAGAAATCTTACATAAACAAAATACTATCAGTACTTTGTTTATCTATATAGGCTAAATTTTAAGAAAAATATGTAAATTAAGAAAACAATTATCATTTTACAAAATAAAATTTATACTATTTAACATTAATTTTTTTAAAATCCTGTTTTTCATTTTTTATGTATTTCTTCTGTTTTCCTTCTTTTGGCCACTTCAATACATTGCCTTTGCTTTTTTTGACTACATTCATATTTGAAAAATGAAATTCGTACAAAATTCTTGGAAAAGAATTTAAAATATGAAAATTATTGATATAAATCCACTAACTGGTATGATTTGATTTAGTAGGCTTTTATTTCAATAAGAAAACTGAATATAAATAAATGCGAATTTCGTTATATTTTAATTGAGGACATAAATATATACTGGTACAAATATAAATATTGCTTCTCTTTAGGGGCTACAAATAATTCAATCAATAATGGAATTAAATGTTCCCTTGAAGATTTTAATTTATGAATTTGTGTTCACATTCACAAAGTGTTTCACATTAATTTCAAAAGTGTTAATCAGTTTATTTTGATATTTGAAGCTCAAGCTGAAGTATTGAAAATAATCATTGTGATTTTTAAGTTGTTGCTTCCGTATGGATGTTAATATTTTGTGTTCAGTTTTTCTCAAAAGGCTCATTAGGCCAGTTTTTGTCAGGAAAAATTCTACATATCAAGTTAGATAAATGTTGAATGCACAAATATTCAACATTTTTATATCATTCTGGTTTACTCAGAATAATTCTGCCACCTCATAAATCATAAAGTTTTCTAAAGCATTTTGATTGGTAACTATTTGATTTTAATCAGTAAAGTAAGTAGTAAATGGTCATTTATTTTTCACTATATCTTGGAATGCTTTTTTATGTGAAAGTGTACAAGATAAGATATATATTAAATTTAATCTTACCAAAATTAAATTTTTTAAGAATTAATTGTTATATAACGAAATTTAAATATTATATTTTGAGATAAATGATGAATGTTAAATTGTTGCTGTATTCTCTATCAAAATTGTCAGAATTACAAGATTGTCCATATTTTGGTAAACTATAATAAAATGTTAAAAATCAAACTGTGTAGTTGTAAATTTCTCAAAATTTTTTTTGTTAAATATCGTGATAAAATATTTTTCCTTTTAAAATACCTTAAGCATTTCTTGTATACTGCTGCTTTTAGCATTGTAAATGTAGCTCTTTTAAAACTATTTTATTATTATTGTGTATCTCTATCACGTAAGTTCACATACTGTGTTTTTCAGCTTTACCACCCTTTGCTAAAGTTCTGGAAAGCATTTCTGTTTCCCGTGATCAAACTGTTTATTTTCCATGTTTAATACAAGCTGTACCTCCGGCATCGATTTCTTGGTTTAAGAACCAGCAACCTTTACTTCTGGATGCAACACGAATGACAATTTTACCTAGTGGTGCTTTAGAAATTGATGCAGTTCAACCTTCAGATAAAGGAGCTTACCACTGTTTAGCACAAAATGTTGAAAAATCCAGGGAAAGTGATGTTGCAATGTTAACTGTTAACTCAAACATTGGTAATTTGCTTTCTTTCATTTTTATCAATTAAATAAAACATTTTGTTAATGATATTTGAAAAATTGTGATTTTTATTTATTCTAAAATAATTTAAAAACTTTCTTAATTCTATCTAATGTCACTTTTTTTTTTCAAAAAAAATCATACATCTTTTCTGTTAGAACTTAAAACTATAATCTTTGAATCTTAAAATAAATTATTGCAAAGAAGTAAGTAGTCATGAAGAAGTATATTATCAATGAAGAAGTATAAATTATTTTGATTTTGTTTTTATCAATGTACCCAATAAAGTATGTTTAAATTTTTATTATTGAATTGTAACAAAGCAGTATGCAGGCCAACTTCTCTAGTGGTCAGCATGCCTGACTACGGATAAGAAGATCCTGAGTTTTGAGCATGGATGTACTTTCGCTCTCTATCTATCCTGTCTTTGTCCTTTCCTTGTGTGAATGGTTGCCTACTCTATAAATGGTAAACAGGTCCCTATTGCATGTGTGTGTACTGAAGAAGTTGGACTCCACACCAAATATGGTTCATTTGGAAAAGTGGAGCAGCACACCTCAATTTGCCAGCCTAGCTGGCATACAAGAACAAAAACAACAATAAAGCAGTATATTTTATAAACAATTAGAAAAGAGTGCCACATCTGTATAATTTAATTATTATCAATGTGTTCAATCAATGGGATTTCATTTTCAATATGTAATTGACAATGATTGGTTTTCTTTATTTTTATTTATTTATTATTTTTTTAGTCATTTAGTCAATTAAAAGTATGATTATCTGGATTAGAAATTTAGAAACATATTTTGTTTACGAAACTTATCTGTCAGAAAATCCAAAAAAAATAATATTAAAAAAGAGAAATTTATTTGGTATAAACCAAAAGATTATTGAGAATGAAAAGTTCTCAATATTTCATATAGTTCACACCTTATAAATTTGATATTGGTATATTTGATTCTGTTTTATTTTGTGTCTGTTTACCTTATGTTATCTTACAAAATCTAACTTTTTAATTTATTTTATACTTACAAATTATTAATGCAAATTTCATTATTATATTTCATGAAAGGGAATGATTGAAAAAAGGATTATTAAGTTAATTTGTTAATTGTCATTCCCTAAACTAATCAGGTTTATGCAAAATTAATATTGACAATGATAGAAAACATTTAAGTTATAATTATTAAAATCAAAATCTGTAGAATGAAATTTTAATTTTTGAAATAAGTTTTTATTTACAAAAATTTTCTATATTAAATCTGTTTTCTTACTTATAATGAGAGAAGAAAGGATTGACATTAAATTGATTGTTTTCTCATTGCTGCTTAACAAAGCTAAAATTACCTTTTATGATAAAAATCAGTTGTGAGCATTTTTTAGGAAAAGGATACTTTTAAACGAATATTAATGGTTCACACACCAGTAAAAGGTTGAAAACTTGTAGTTTTGGATTACAATTATCATAAATATATTACATAGTTAATATTATTTTAATTAGATATCAATACTTAAAATAGTATTGTTTTTTCAATCAATCATAAGAAAATTATTCATGCTTTTTATGTAACTTCTAAAATCTTAATGCTAATTTATTGTTGGAATCACTAAAATATTTCTTGAATAAAAAAAGCATATTTCTAAGCATTGCTTTGTAGCATTGAGCTTTTGTGTAATTCCTTATTTAGCTTATATATATATATATATATCTCAGAAGTTGCTGTGAAACTTTTGAAAATATTTGTTTTTTTCTAACTTAAAATTTATTACATAACTGTGCGAGGTTGACTCAACATATTATTTACATAAAATAAAAAAATTTAAAAAAAAAAAAAAAAAATCTGGAAAAGCATTTCCTGATATCTTATTTTGTAGATTTAATAACACAATCGAAATTTGACAAAGTATATATTTTAATTATTCACCTATTTGAATAGTTGGGGATATTTTCTATTTGTTTCATGTTTAAATTCTACCAAAATAATTTTAACCTTGTCTTAATTTTAATTGATTTCATCATTAAGGTTTTCTACCTCAGCCTTAGCTTTGTTTTGATTGATATAAATAATTTAACTTTATCCATCATATACTATTGTTATTATATGTTAAAATTTACCTGAAGTCTAGAAATTCCATAAAATTTGACTTCAGTTTCTTTCAACTTCTATTTCATCAATAACAATACAGTATTATACAATACAGAATCAAATTCTGGTCTATGTACACAGAGGTATTTGGTGCTCACAATCCATTTTTACTTTTTGCTGTAAACAATTAGCATTTTGCATTTTATTGATTGCTATTTAAAAATTTTGTTTTTAATTTTTAAATAATTAAGAATAAGTTGAAATTCTTGCTACTTTTAAATATTTTTCAATTTCTCAAAAGTCTGAAAATATATGAAATGATTGAATGATACATACATTTCATTAAGAAATAAGGTAAAGCAACTTAAAAAAAAGTCCTTACTGAGTTTTTAATTAAACAAATGTAGAAAACAATCTTAGACAATAAAATACTTGCTTGTATGCACTTGAAAATATTGCAGATATGTAGCAATAATTGTTTAATTTCTGGAATTAATGTATAATTGAATATATTATGATATGTGATAATGAATTTTATGATATATTATGTCTACTATAATTTAACTCTTGTCTCTTAAATCCTCACTATCTTGCATCACTGTTAGGGTTTCCTTAATTACTGATTATAGCATTCTGTAAGCTTGAATTTTTAATTATTTTGTAATCTGTACATACATATATTTAATTTCAATGAAATCATCAGTGACTTTGTTCAAGATTTTTCTGTTCCCTCTCAAAAAAAAAAAAAAAAAAGAATATTGCTTGAAAATATATAATAATTAAACCTGTATAAACTACTTGAATATATTCTTAAATTAGTAAAGTAGAATTTCAAATCAAAGTTTCTCAGAAGATGTATAAATTGATTATTTTGTAATAATATAATGAAAGATGAAATTGAATTCTTCATATAAGATTGAACATTTTAATTTCCTTATGTTTTCTTACAGTTAAATTATATTCTTTTGTGTTGAATTGTCAATTTTACACCTAATATGGAATTTCTTCTAAAAAATTTTTTACAATTAAATAATTATTAATTTATTATTAAGACTTGAATTTTTATATGTGTTATTAATTGTGGAAATCAAAAGCCCTTTTCATTCATATCCTTACAATTTCCTTTTATAAATTCAGGAATAGGATAACTTCCAGATAAGCATTTTTAGGAAAATATGGTTTGTTTAATCAAACAAACATAACATTTCTATGCAAAAGTTGTGCTTAAGCATCAGGGTAATAAGTCAAACTTAAATTAGAAAGAAAAATGTTAAGTATTCAAAATTACTTTGGAAGTTTGCAAAACTTTCAGAAATCCAAAACATATACAAAGAAGTATTGAGATCTTATTCTATTATTATTCAAAAGCATTTTTTATGTTAATTTCCGTATTTTAATTTTTTTTATTGTATTTCAATTGAAAGGAGATGCCTATGAAATCATTTATCTTCTCTTAATAAGTTTGGTTATAAAAAATAAATTGTGTAATTTGTTTTTAGATTTTCAGAAATTTTAATTTGTTAGCTTCATTTATCATATTTACAACATTTTAAAAACTAAAAAATTGTTTTAAAGGATATAGATATTTATTGTTTCAGTGGTTATTTGTTCTTAAATCGTTATAAAATAAGCTTGAGGGAATATAATCACACAGTTTTGCTCTCAGTTTAATTTTCATTATATATTTTTAATATCTCTTCCTCCAAATGGTTTGTAAAAGTTTTTATTGTTAAAAATATTTCAGCTTACATCACATTTATAATATATAAAATCATTATGTGGTGAAAAAATGATCATTTTATGGTTGTTGTAATTTGTATTGAAATGATTACTTATTAAATCAATTATTCCAATTTTTAATTTTTTTGAACGCATCGCATTGTATGAAAACTAATAATTATTACTATTTTTAAATATTTAAAATTTTGATGATAATTTGTTTCATATATATATATATATAAAAAAAAAAAACAGTTTTACTTGCATGCACAAAAATAAATACTAATGATTTCATATTTTAGATAATATTGTGAAATTTGTCTAAAGACTTATTTAATTGTTTCAGAAGAATTAATGTCTTCACCAAGCTTTATCGCATTGCCTCCTAAAACTGTTGTGGTGCTTAAAGGTTCAAATTTAACTCTAGATTGTGCTGCTAATGGAAATCCTAAACCTAGAATTACTTGGTTGAAAGGAGATTCAGCAATTGACTTTTCGTAGGCTATTTTTATGTATTTAAAATTTTGTAATTTTTATTTTACCATTTTGTATTTTTTTCATGATTAAAACTAGCAATGTAATGAAAATTTTTATTTTCTCTTATTCATTTTACAATTATTTCAAATTAGTTTAAAGTATTATTATTTTTTTTTTTGTTCAATATATCAAATTAAAAAATGCTTACATTTTATTTACTTATAATTTTTCTCTTATTAAGAATTTCTAAATAAAATAAAGTTTAATGTTTAAAATAGTTTATATTTTTACTTTAAAGCATAATAATTGATTTTCTTAAGATAATTTACCTGATTGTAAATTTAACCATTTCTTTAGTTTTAAAATAGATAATGTAACTGATAGTAGAGAACTTGCAGCTGACAGTTTTTTTAGGCATTTTGAACATATATATGGAGCATTTGCTTCTTATAGACTCTGTTGTAGGTAATGCCTACTGAAAAAAAAATTTTTAAACTTTCATGAATATACTCCAACACAAAGTAAATCTGTTGAAAAATAAGAAAATTCATTGTATTATTTCATTTTAGTAATTATTATTGAATGTGATACTTTCTCTACAAATATTATCTTTAGGACGAACCACATTTTTGATTTAATTTTATATTTATAGTTTCATTTTATTAATTACTAAAGTAATAAATAATAAATTTTGTTTGTGTCTATCATTGAATAGTTATTCATCTACTTATAGAAGACTCTTGAAGCAATTTGTAACTTCTTGAATTAGAAAATTAAAAGCTCAATAAGCTCTGTATGATACATTGTTTATAAACAAATTTTTTTAGTTTTTTATTTATATATTTTTGTTAGTACTGCCTCAAAAATGTCAGCTGTCTACTATTTGTGAATTTTCCAGAAATTAAAGTATAAGGTATCAATAATTTACATTAAAAATTATAGCAAGAAAATAATTCAAAGCATATAATTCAGTATTTCATTTATTTGTTTTTATCAACACATTGAGTCCATTTCCAAAATTTTTTTATAACAAAAATTACAAAATAATCACCACATTCAAGAAAAAAAAAAAAGCATGAATTTGCACGTTTACTAGAAGAATCACATTATTTGAATTGTTGATCAAGGGAATAAATTCTTGATAATATTTCCTTGGCCTGTATTTAAAAAATGAGTTTGTTTGATATATTTAATAAAGTTGTGATTGGAATCTCTACAAATAAGGATTATTTGTGGAAGGATATTAAAATGATTTTCCCTTAAGATTTTTATTTCCTGACAATTTTTTGTCAGTTTTTATTAGTTTCCTATCATTAATTACCTTTGAAAATTACAAAAACTCAAGTGTAACAATATTTAGTTCATTAAACTAAATAAAACATAATGTCAAATCAAAAAGTTAAGATTTACTTAATTAAATTAATAAAATAATCATTAAAAATTTGCTTCCTGAAAGAAAAATTATCATCATTATCAAATTCACATATTTTTCATTTATTGAAGTAATCAAGATTTGAAATTAGATAGTTTCTGCTGGGATATAAGAAACTGTTTGCTGAAGGCCATAAAAATTACTACTCCATAAATATTCCACACAAATTCTGTGTTAAAATAAAAGGTTATTTTTTTTATTATCAAAATATTTTTGAAATCCCATTAGAAATGATTGAAAAATATTTTTAAAATTGCAAGCATGATTAAATTGTCTTTTAAATATAGATTATTATCTTTTTTTTTTTTTTTTTTTTTTTTTAGAAGAAGAAGAAGAAGACTTATGTTATTAATATGTAGAAATAGAATTAACTGACAATGGCATTACTTAACTAAAATTAATTTATTGAATTTTTTAAATAGCTTTACAAAAATGAATCACAAAAGCATGATCCCATTGATTATTTACATTTAATGCAATTAGAAGTAATTTTACAAATTTTCATTAGCATGACTTTAATATGAAGTGAAACTTTGATTTGCAGTTATTTGGATATTCGATATAGAATCATTGGATCAGGTAGTTTGCATATTGAAAATGTGTTAGAAGAGGATGCTGGTACCTATATGTGTCGAGCAGAAAACACTGAAGATTCAATTGATTCCAGTTCCAAAGTTGATGTCATTGGTAATTAAATCTATGTGATTTAATCATTTATAAAATAATTTATCTATGACAAAAAAAAGTAAATATGTGACTTGAGATTTTAAATGAAAAAAAAAATGACTTTTAGTGTGTAATTATTTAAAAATCCTAATTTTTCCCAAAGCTCTATTTTTGTGTTGATGACAAAAATTTAAATTCAAAATCACTTGTTTTAAATTAATTTTTTATGAATTAATTCAACTCTTTGAATTGTGAATTAATGAATTTGATTGAAATTTACCTTTATTTTAAGTAGATGTATCATTTTATCTTTGCAGTCTTTCCATATTTTTTAACCAGGCCTCAAAACCAAGTAGTGTATGAAAAAGAAGATGTAACATTTAAATGCAGCGTTTATGGTAGACCATTACCAATTATTCGTTGGCTAAAGGATGGTGACATTATTGTTCCAAGTGAATATTTTCAAATTGTTAATGGATATAATTTGAGAATTTTAGGAGCTGTTAAATCGGATAGTGGCATTTATCAATGTTTTGCTACGAATGCTGCTGGAAATATTCAATCATCTGCTCAACTTAAAGTTCTTGATTCTGGTAAGAAACTTTTTTCATGATTTTTCTCTCCCTTGACATTAATATTTATTTATTTTTTTGTCATTAATTCATCAATAGTACAAAAGGTCTTTTCTCAATAAAAATTATTTTATTTTATATGAAAAATTAATTTTTTATGATTATTTGTTATTAGGGATTATTAGGGGAGTAATATAACTATTGAAGATATACATTAATTTTTTTCTTTTGTTTATGTTCTTAAAAGAAATAATGCAAAAAACATTCAGCATAAATTGATAATTGTTAAAATAACTTTTTAACATTTATTTTCAAAAGAACATTTTAGTTTTTGAGGCTGCAATTTATTTTTATTTTGTGATTGTCAATATTTTCAATGGAAAAGAAATTATTCAAAAGAATAATTATTAATAAAGGAACCTGTTAAATTGATATTTGTTTCTTAGTGGTGATTTTGTTAGGTTGAATAATGAAACTAATAATTTTATTTTTAATTTTTAAAGGTATTTCCTTATTAGTTCATGAAGACTTTTATTCTTTGACAAAAAAATGATGCGAATGCTTCAATGTTTAGTACGCAAATGCATTGTGCTATAAAATTTTGTTATCACTTGGGAAAAACAAATTATTAACAGTTATTTTAATGAAAAAAATTGAATATTTAAGGAATTGAATTTTTTAAATTAAAATCCAGATTAAGTATGATTAGATGGATTTGTTAAAAAAATATATTTTTGCTGATTTGTGTTTTGGATCTTTATAATTTTATTTAAAGTTTTTATAAAATGCTTCTTGTATATCTATGAAATAAATAAAATTAATTTCCTTTCTATGCTATGAGAAATTAATTCTTGAATTAGGTGTAATACTCAATAAGTATAATAGAATTTTCTGTGATAGGTAATGGTTACATGGGGTATAAATAATTATATGGGTTAAAAGTTTGTTTTGTATAATTTCAATGATTTTGAAAAATATAATTTTGTTATCTTTAAGATGCATATTTAAGTTGCTTTATAACTTGAATGCTTATCATATTTATGTTTTCTTATTTAATATATAGCGATCTATTTAAAAAAAATTCTTAATCTCAATGTTATTACTTTTTGTGCAAAATACTAAATATTTTGTTTATTTTCTTTTTTTCTTCTTTTATAATTCTGCTTTCTGATAACAAATGGGCTTATTAATTGCTGTGCATGAACTGCAATGTTCTTGCTTCTTTAATTTAATTACTTTACTGTGACTATTTTCTATCTTGGCTATGGATATTTTAACAAATAATAGACTCTACTGATTCAACACTTTCTATTTCTGTAACTCCTCCTAACTTTTCAAATGCACCAGGGCTTCTGCAATTTCACAAAGAAGGGCCATCTGCTCCACAAAATCTTACAGCAGTCATAGTTAATACAAGATTCATCACATTGTCATGGGAACAACCTCTACAAAGAAATGGTGAAATTATTGCCTATTCTGTTTACTACAGAGAAATAAATTCTTCACGGTAAGAAAAATGAATAATTTACAATAACCTTTTCTTAACATAATTAAAAGTAGATTTAGCACAAAATAACTATGTAGGAAGTATAATTGTGTTGAAAATGTTATTTTATGTGTTGTGAATCAGTGGTTTTAATTTTATACTGTAGTTCCACTTATCTAAATTAGAAGAGATCAAGCCATTGTTCAGATCATTAAAACTTATATAAAAATATATAATTAAAATTTAAATAAAGGTTATGAAGTTTCTGAAAAATCAAGAATAAAAGCTGAAAAATCCTTATTCAGCTCTTCATTATTTTAGAAATCTAATAATCTTTGAGGTTATCTTACTCTGTTTACGTTTTATTTTAACAATTTCTAATTATACATATTTTTTTTGTAAGATAATGCAAATCAGAAAATTATTTTTATAGAATATAATCTTGTCCAAAATATTAATGGATATTTTGTCAATTTCAAGCATTTAATATATTATATTATATTTGACTTTAATGTATGGTTTTTACACTTATAACTTGATTATAGATATATTTTGAGGAATTAGTGCTATATTCTTACTCTATAATCTAGAATATGTTAAAAGACACTTTGTTGTTATACCAGCTAACACTTTTCTGAATTATTTATATAGAATAAATTTTGTCTGCCATTCTGATTTTCAAAGAATATGTAAATAATTTACAATGTATTAAATAATTTACAATTTACAATGTACATACAGAATAGTATGTATAGAATAATAATGTAAAAAATGTCATACATCTATTACATTATTATTCTATACATACTATTCTGTTATAACAAAAATAAAAATTTTTCATTGTTTAGTAGTAAAATAAAAAAATGCATAACTTTTTTTCTTTATATTCTATTGGAAGTTTTGAAAGCTATTTAAATGAAATAATTTTACAGTGATCACATTTTTCAAATTTATACATAATTTTAAAATTGTTTGGTTTTAATTTGGTTACTCTCAGGAATAATTAATATTGATGATGTCTCAAGAAATAAAATCTACTTCATTTTGTATTTAGATTTCACATTTGATGTTAGGTAATGATATATTAATTTCAAGTATTCTGGAACATTGCTTCTTTTATATGAATATTTGCTTTCATTATTGTTTAGAAAACTATTCTGTTATAACTAATAGTAAAATAATTACTTAAATAAAAAATAGAAAAAAAAAGAATTTCTACATATTAAAAAAACGGAATCACTTGTGTATGTTAAAAATTATGTTTTTATGCTGTAATATTTTTATTGCTATAAAAACAATTTAATTAGCACTTCATAAAAAAATGTGAATTCATACCAAAAATTCTGACCTTATTTATTTAATTTTTTTTCAATTCCTCTTAAATAACCTCAATATTTTTAGCATGTTATAAAATTGGGAATCGTTATTTTATATGGCTTCAGTTAAGAATATATTCTTAATCAGTGAGAGTCTTCTAGGGAAAAATGCTATGTAATCACATGCATATAGTGACCGATGGTCTGAAAAATTCACACAGTATAAAGACATTAACATGTATCAGAAATTTTAAACTGTTCTGAAAACACTGTGTGCAGTTAGATTAAAGAAACTTAAAAGTAAAATTTAAAAAAAAAAAAAAAGACAAATAGAAAGTAATGTTGAAAAAAGAAAATAGTGAAATTGTATGAAATTTTTATAGAAACATATGTGAACTATATAAATGGTTCTGCTTTGCATAAATGTGCGATTTCAAAATAAATTTGTGTAGACAAATTTATCTTTTAATATTTTTAATAATATATAATCTATGCTATTAATAAGTATTATTTAATATAGTTTTTGTTTTTTCATATTTTTGTTATCATTACTTCACTGTGTGCTATCCAACTCTTGTATTGTGATTGATATAATTATACCAACTATATTATTAAATTTTGTAATTATTGTGATTAAAAGGAGAAAATAATGATAATTGAAATATGATGAGAGTAACACACATAAACACACACACACACAAAGATGGTCTAAACCGGCAAGTGCGCTCTATGTGTTTTCACCGTCAATCCGAGGACCCAAATTATATACTAAACTTACAGGAATATTTTCCACGAAATTCATTATTATGGCTTAAAATGTGATTTTAACAATCGTGGGACGTAAATTATTTCAATATTTTAATTTTTTCAAATATGTGTTTTCTCAAGATAAGCAAGGACCTATGATACACACTTGTTACTGAGGACCTCTCGTACACACCAGTTACTGAAGACCTTTCATACACACCTGTAAATAAGGACCTTTCATACACACCTCCAACCATGGAACTCTCATACATATCTGCAAACGTGGATCTCATATACACATATGCAAATAAGGATAATATATGCTTTCTTTTAAAAGAGAATATTATATTGTAATCTGTATTTTATGTAGCATTTAAGATAGATTTACTTACTTAATTAATTTAGCATAAAGCTTATTTTTTCTTTTAAAATCCCATGGAGAGAATCTCAAAAGAAACGATATATTTTTTCACACAAAATGTAAGAGGTCAGTAAAAATAATGCTTTAACAAGAATTTATCCATCATGTATAAAAAGTGCAATGATATTATAAGAAAAAATGTTTGATTAAAAATCCTGATTGTTCTTGAAACAGTTAATGAACACCTGGAAGCATTTTTTTCTACTAAACAGTAAAGTAATTTGTGATTGGAAAATATTTTATGTGGATACATGTTTTCGCTCCTATCTAATATTTTTCAGCAATAAAAATTAAGTTTTATTAAATACCAAAAAATTCTTTTAAATATTTTAATACTTTGTGATTTAAATTTGCTTTTTAAAAAATAAATAATTCTAATACCACTTATAGTTTAAATATTTCAGATTAAATTTATTAGTGTTTTTTGAAATCATTATAAGCATAATTATTAAAATAATATACTCATGTGAAATAAAAGTAATATACTTATGCAAAATGAAAAAACAGAGAAATATGGAAATACTGTACAAGTTATGTCTTGATAAGGTCCCACATAAAAAAATATTTGATTTACAGAAGTTTTAAAATAAATACAAATTTTCCTTAAGAAGTTTCTTTGAGAATAAAATAAATTACAAAGGTTTAAAAAATTCACACAAAATAAATCTTTATTTGATTCAATATTACATGATGATTTACATGAAAATTTCATGTGTTTAATTACAAGTATTTAAAATTATTATTATATTTCATTTATTAGTGATACATACTTAAAATTAATGCCTTCTTTATTATGTGAATTGTTCGTAGGTCAAATATTTTCTTTAAGAAAAATGTTTTACTTCCTTACGAAGATAAATGTACTAATGCCATGAGTCCTTTTGTATTCAACACCAGAAAGGGTGCTTTCTGTGTCCCACCACCTGTTTCGTCAATCAGTAGATACATAAAATTACCCCCCAAAGTTTTAGAGCACGGGCGGAGGAAGCTACTTCAAATGGTCACCAAAAATGACACCAGAGTCCCACTTTGACCACCTCATCAGGCATTGAGGTAGAATAGATTTCCCTTCTTCCACTGATATTAAGGAAAACATTCATTTCATAGTACGGTTTTTGATAATCATAATAATAATATTATTATTAATCATAATAAAATATTATGCATTGCCTCGCACACACACTGAATGATTTTAGTTTTTCATTAAATGGTCAAAATAATTATGAATGTCTAAATATGAAATTGGAAACATGAATTATTAAAATTGTAGGTATCTATCATTTCAATTGCTTGTATAAAAGAGCATGAGTTTTTTTAATTTCCTCTTAATAATATTCAGTTTATTTATTAAGATTGTAATTAATTTATTAGTTTTTCAATAGCTTTTCTTCCCTTACAAAATGTGAGTCAACAGCAAACAGCCTTTATATGAACTATTGACTTAATTATTTCTTATTCTATCAGCAAAAATAAGATTTTAAAGCTAATAACCTATTGTGACATAGTTTAAAGTTGTCAAGTTGTAATTTTTTATTTTCCTCATATTTACACAGATAAAATATTCCTTTCCATCTTCATGATTTCAATATTTTTGACGTTATTTTAAATACATAAATCCTGATTTTTAACTTCTATATTTTGTTAAATAGCTCTTTTAAATTCCAATCACTGAATGTATTTCGCAATCAAACTGAGATTTCTTTTTTACTTTAAATAAACTTCAAGATATTTTTTTTAAATAATAATCTATTCTTTAAAATTTTCAATTTTTTTAAATACTTGTTGAATTTTAGATATGGAATATCAGAATTACATCTGCTTGCATCTGATTCCTTCAAAAACTTCTTAAAATATTTTCCTTTTCATTTGTTCGTGTTCTCTAAGGAAATCAAATGTTTAAAATTGTTAATTAAAGATTAAGGAAAGTGTTGCATAAAGGTTTTAATGTACAAGAGCTTAATATAGTAGATTTGAAAATACCTTTGTGTTACTTAGTAATAAAATGCTTAATAATGTTCTTCTCTACTGGTGTATAAGTATAGAGGAACACTGAAAGTCTACTTGATGTATCTTAAGTATGCTTCTCTAATTTATTTATAGAAAAGAAAGAGATCTATTTGAAGTACCCAAAATATGTAATAATCGGGATGTGCAAGATGTCCAAATCGAAAGGTTCTAATTTGAAATGGATGTATTATATTTTTTACTTAATCCATAACGTGGATTTATACAAAAAGGAAAATAAAAATTCTACTTATCGTATCATACTATTTCTATATAAGTCGCAGCATGAAAAGGAAGATATTTAATGGATACTCCAAATCTTTATTATTATTTAACATATGTCTCGTTATTTCCTCTTCCCTAATTTGTTCCAAAGTTACAGGATCCACGCTGGGAATACGGTAGTAATTATGTTCTGTACCTTTTAATTTCAATTTTTTTTTAATTTTTAGCATTTCAGATAAGAATTAATGAAACCTATAATTTATATGTTTTATTCATTTTTATTAAATAAATAAAATATTATAAAGGAAATTATAATACTTACTTCATACAACACAATAAAATTTTCCATACTGTTTGAACAAGAACTGAACCACAAAAACCGGAGAAAGCCGTTATTTTCGTCAGAATGAACCAATAAAAAATATCAGTTTATTTCGTTTCGATATATCATCAGCCATTTTGCTACTGTAATCAAATTATATATACTTTTTAATTTAACGTCAACTGTATAATTCTTATTACATGTAAATTGCGTCCTAATTTCCTGTTTTGATTGCTCAATAATATTTTCCTTTTTCAGTCTCGCATGAAATTTTTTGCAGAAGGCAGATTTGACTTAATTGAATGAATTAAAAGAATAGATGATATTTTAAGAAAAATATCAATGAGTTATATTTTTCGCAACTCAGCATGCGCTCATCTACAGGTGTTTGTATAAACTGATTAGAGAGACAAAGAGCTAATTTTCAGTTGGAAATAAGATGAGCAATGCTGCGCCCTAAAAAAGCGATTGTGATTTATGCGTAATAATAAGCATTCTTGTCTAATTGGTCAGCAGACGTAAAAATAATTTGTAACAGAATGAATTCATGCGGATTAAATACAACGGTCAATTAGAAGTAAATAGTCAACTAAAGAATAAATTAAAAATCTTGTTCAACTGTCACTGGTTCTATTTTTTTATTTTCACTATAAACCAGTTGTGTCCATTGCATTCCAATAAAGATTTCTACATATATTTTAAAGTCCTTATTGGAAGGAAAACATATTAGCTCATCCTTAGTATATTATTATTTTTATTACATTGTTATTTCGCAGATTGTAAATGGGTGAAATTAAAATTTTGACACCCCATACAGTTCCTAATGAAAGCTACTTTGAAATTATTGAATAAAAAAATTATCTATATATATATATATATAATTTTATGCGATTTTATGAAATTTTGACTCATTGCAAAATAAAGTCTTAATATTATTTTATATATATATATATATATATATATATAAGAGCATATATTGTACATAATTAGCTGCCTAACAAGGAAGCATTATTAATGAAAAGTAAAAAACTAGTAGGAGCAGTTTATTTGGAGCCGCGTAATCAAATTTTCCATTCACGTCACAAAAAGTGCAAGTTGTGCAACATTTAAAGAATATTTGGAATAAATTACAATCTTTGGGAAAGTTCAGTTCAATCATATAAAAGAAAAAGAAAACGAATAATCTTATATTGAAAGCATTGAAAGTAAAAACAATTGCAGACTTCTTTTTTAAAGAAAAAAACTTAATAAATTACTTATTTTTAACCTAAATGATATTGAATTCATTTTAAATATTTGTGACAATGAACGAAAACTCGATATAAAACATGATAGTTTAGATTTCGGGGAAATTATATATATATATATATATATATATATATAATTATCTATGCAGTCTTGATTGAAGCTACAATGGTGGTTTTGAAATCATCTCTCGTTACAGAAGTTAAAGTTAAAAAGGCATTTGCAGGTTTGAAATTTATTATCCGAGACAAGATTGACGAGTAATTGGAGTGAAACCACAGGTAGAAGATATTTTAATAATTAAAAGCCATTTTAAGTAAAGAATAAATGTATTTTTTACATAATTATCGCACAAAGCCAAGCGCACCATAATGATCGGTATGTGATGATAATACATGGATGGAAATCATTTTAATCTAGCTGTCAAATCTCATTTTGATAATAGATAACAATGTTCTTTCTCAACATTCATATCGCATACATGCTGGTTAATTGTATAAATTCACATGGTGTGTAGCAGTAAAAAAATAATAAAATCGATCTAATATTGATAGAATTAAATTTTTTGATTATTATAGAATATTATTTTTAGAGCAACTAAGAATCCACATAAAATAAAATTTTTATTTATAACTGAACCACAAACGGTTATTTTTGCGCGAACAAAAACCAGAACTCAAATATTTTATTTTCATTGTGAAGAGGAAAGAAATAAATACAGTTTGAAATCTTGATTTAAAAACATATAAGCTTTAACTTTTTACATAATAAAGATAATGGTCTTATTTATTGGGTTCAATATGAGGCTTTCTAATTGAGGCATTAGTCTTGGAAGTCCTCTACTATAATTACTTTCTTTTTATGCCAAAATCTCATCTAATGTTTTCGCATTCTTAATATTTTACTAATTTCATGCTTTTCTTATCAG
The DNA here is from genome assembly GCA_030067965.1 of Latrodectus elegans. NCBI lineage: Eukaryota > Metazoa > Arthropoda > Arachnida > Araneae > Theridiidae > Latrodectus > Latrodectus elegans. The sequence continues at coordinate 11,018,821 of CM057820.1, forward strand.
AAGTATGGCATTTGCTTTACACTTAACACAACTTTTTTAGACAAATCTCATGTACATAAAATGAATCCTCAAACATAAATTTCATTTATATAAAAATTAATCTTACAACTTTTATATTTAGATTGTTATACAGTAACCTCTGTTTTGTTATAAAAGTATTTTGTTTTCTGATTAAATTCTTCCAAAATAAAAGTCTTTAAAATAACTTCACAAAATTTAAATACATTAAAATTCTTAATAAACACAATGTTAAGAGAAATTTTTAAATAAAGCAAAAAAAATTTATAAAGATGTCAATATTACATTTATTGGTATAATATATTTATGGGTCGTATCTCAGTTCATTATATTTTTTACATTTTCTCTAATAAAGTGAATAAATGTCTAGATGTTTGAAAATGTTCATATATATATATGTATATGTGTATATATATATATATATATGTATGTATGTATATATATATGTATGTATGTATGTATATAAAATCTCTAACTTACAAAATAATTTCAAAAAGGCTTGACTTTGTTTTAAAATACTGTGTTATTCTTATGAACATGTTTTCTTTCTTACTGTTAAATTTTTGATTTTTATAATAAAAAATAATAATTTTGCAAAAATCTGTATTGTATTAATTTCCTCTAGTTTTGGGTACAATTTTTGGTATCTTGTATTCAATATCAGAGTAAGTAATATATTTGAATGGGGTACTACAGAACAATTTATAGTATTCCAATCCTAAAATCTTCTTTTAAATGAAAATAATGAATTTAAAGTTAAAATACATATAGCCATTTTCCCAATCCAAATGGCCAGAATCGAACATGCATTAGTTACAGAAACCATTTCTGCTATCCATATATGTATATATGCCCTAACGTGAGGAAAGTTAATTCCTTTCTCGACAAGGAAGCTGTTTCCCGCTCTGTCATAAAACAGCGGGATTCTTATGGGGAGATTTTCCAAGAATTTCCCCTATCTTAGGTTACCGTAATGTAAGATGAAAATCAGCTAAGTTTGGCCTTATATATTACTGCACAATGCCAATATTTTTATGTTATAGGTGGAGTTATGGTCAGAGCTTGATTTGCAGAAATAAAAGAGAATTTGAATTAAAATTAAAAATATGTAAATAGTAATGAAATCAAAAGTGTGGTGCAAAAATTCTTATAAGTACGAGTTATTCACATGCTAAAGGTTAACAATCGTAAAACTGGCTTAAAAAATAATAATCCTTTGAATACTGGGAAAAGTTCTGAAGAAATTCAGAAAGGACTTTCTTTTGAAATTGTTCGACAATTGCTAAGGTTAGCTGAATTACAAATAATTGTAATAATCTTTAAAAAAAATTTTTAGTGCAAAAAAAAGCAGTTTTTGCTAATTATATTCAATAAAAGTTTTTATTATAATCTTTTAACTACTGCTATATCATATTTCATGTAGCAGTTTTTAACGTCACACTATTATATGATATATAAAGTATAAACAGTAAAAATCTGTATTTTCTGGGAAATAGTTTTTTTTGCTGAAGAAAATTGTTGTGATTTTTTGCTTACAAATCTGTTATTGTTGGAATGAGCAGTTTTTTTGAATATTCTTCTTTTATTGGAGAATATTTAGAATACATTTTTATCTATGACACATATAGTGCTCATATATGTAAAAATTTTATTCAGTAATTTTTTTGAGTATATATTCTGGTTTCTTTCCGAAAATGATAATTTTAATGCTGTTGTTATGTGCAGCTCAATGATGAATGGCAAAAGTTCTTCTACATTACACTGGCACAATAATGATATTTATCTTTTATATTAAGTATTTAATGAAGATAGATGACTTATAAAGAAAGAAAATGTAATTAACAACTCTTTTAATGGTTTGTCTATTTTTTTATTCATATTTAATAATTGACATATTTTTTTGTTAATAATATAAGAAAACTCTCAAAGCACATTTAGGAGATATTTATCATTTATTAAGACATTTAAATATAAGGTATATTATATTTTTTTCAAAATCTGCTGTAATTAAAATTTTTGGAAATGTAACATGTTAAAAAAAGATTTCAATTTATTTGATGCTCCTTTTCAATGAAATCACAAGTAGCAATTTCTTACAGATGTGTATCTGTGTATCCTTGGAGCAAATATTATTTAATAAGAAAATTTTACTGGACTTTATATATATATATATATATATATATATATATATATATATAACCATAAGTTTCATATATTGCATAAATAAATGCTTGATAGATTTAATGTTATGAAATAATTTTACTATTTAAATAATATTAAAAATTAGAATTTCAAAATTATTTATTCTGCTTATTTCATGCATGAATCCGTATATTGCTTATATTCTATGTAAAAGATTTCCACTAGTAATCAGTGAAATGAATGGACACTTCCTGTTTGTGAATGACTCGGGTACAGTAAGCCGTAAAAAGGGGTTATTCGTGATTTAGTTCCCGCAGGTTTCCTCAGAAATGAATTCTTCAAAATGTGGTCAGTTTACTTACTGCCAAACAGCAAGAGAAAGGGAATTTCGAACTAAAATAACTCGGGTCATACATTCAAGCACTCAAAGTTCTGTAGGCTCTTGAGTCAAATATAATATCTGCCTTTTATGTACAAAAATCGTCAATTCTAGAATTCTAGACCATTTATTCTTTATCTTTGAAATCAAATTCTGCTTGTTTATCTTAGACAAAAGAATATTTAACATTAAATATTTTAATATTTTTATTAACAGTTTTGACATTATAAGCCCTATAAGTATGATATTCGGTTCCAAACTTGATTGATGGTTTTTCAATTAAACTACAGAATACCTAACAAAGTATTAAACAAGATAATAAATCACATGCAAAAAATATACAGTCGAAATAAAGACCCAATTCATGGTTCAGCCTGAATTAGATATATCAACGTTCATTGTATAAAACATTACATATCTAGTCTCTTAAGTACATGAAGGAAAATTCCATTTTTAATTCCTGAATAAAAAACTTTATTCTTAGCAGATACACAAAAAAGTAATTATTACTGTTTCGAATATAAAGATTAAGTTTTTACGGCATTTTAATTACGTCTTCTGACAGCTAAAGATGAAATAAATGGATAACAATTATCGTACAATAATTATAAGTTTTCTATAATCAAAATAATATAAGTATAAATATGCACTATCATTATTTACAAAACAGACATCTGGTATTTTTGATCCCTTTTATTTAATATATATATATACTCTGACCATAATATTGTATGCAACAAGTTAATTGAGCATATGACTCAAATTTAGAAATGACTCAGAGTCTGGAAGATTAAAATCAACTACTCAAAATCTCAAGCAGTACTATTTACCAGGAAATTAACCAGCTGTAAAAAAAATTTAAATTGTGATGGTCTAGAGTTCCCCTGGCATCCTAGCTTTGCTTAAATAAGGGTTATAATGGATGAATGTTTCATATTGAAGTATCATTTCATCAAAAATAAGAGCTAAATTCATGCAGTTAAAATTATCATCTATTCCCTATTAGCCTCCAAATCTAAGCTTCCTTTAAGCAAACTCCTAATTTACAAAAGCCTATTTTAGGCCATTAATTACTATGCTTCTACAATTTAAGGAAAAGCATATAATACTAACTTAAAAGTATTGGAAGTTCATTTAAACAAGCTTTTAAAACTTATTTCTAATTCGTAATATTATTTCAGAAATGACTTTTCTTAGAGCCAATTTTAGAATGACTACCATCAACCACTACATAAAATTTTCAGCCTTCAATTTGTACAACAACTTGTGGAAAATAAAAAACTTTGAAGTAATGGCTCTTGAACAATAAAACCTGTACGAACTAAAAATTTTCCATAGAATAATTGCAGTCCTTCGACTCAAACCAAATAGCAGTATCTGAACGATTTAAATTAATAATACACAATTAAAAGTTTATATGATACAACTAAAATTTTGCAGCTTATAGTTACATAAAAGTGACAAAAACCAGTTTCTTGACTCGACGACTCCTGTACTCTCATTTTGTCAAGCTTCAATGGTTCCCTTCTCATTGTGGTCCTGCAGAATAATTCATCACAGATAATTTATTCCATGTTAAACTCTTTTTAGAATTAACGCTAGTAAATTTTGATTCCAAATAATTTAAATTTGTTAACATCATATATAATTTTATTCTACTAGAATGGAAACACTACCATAATTTTTTTCCTGGTTAATGAACACTGTGTGTGTGTGTGTGTATATATATATATATATATATATATATATATATATATATATATATATATATATATATATATAATGCAAGATTAGAAGTATCATAAACGAAAATTGAAAAGTACAAGTATAGATAAAAACATTTATGCGATACATTCAGTGCAAAATTTATTTTTAATGTATTATTATCTATTTTCTTTGAAATTTTAAAATATATATTGAACATTTTTCCAACTGTTTACAATATTTCGTATTTTCAATATATTATTCTCCACATCTAATATTTGATTATTAACTTTATAAAATATACTATTAATTATATGTGTGTGTGTGCGTGTTTTTTTTTTTTTTTTTTTTTTTTTTTTTTTTTCTGAAAAGGAATTTAAACAATTGCAATTTGATTTTCATTTTGAAAATTTTTTCTCGTATCATAACAAATATATATTATATACGCAGATATAGAAATTTCTTATGATATGAGAAAAAATTTTCAAAATGAAAATCAAATTGCAATTGTTTAAATTCCTTTTCAAGACATAAAGTAAATAATTAGAGATAACTTCAAGAACTTATTTGTAGAGTGAATGTTATTTAGCTAAATTTTATTCTGTTTATTTCGTTACAGTTTCAAACCATACTGTAGTATATTGCTTATAAAATCTGTTTTCTGTTTAAGCTGTTTTTATTTTATCTGCTTAGATAATGCGTAAAAAAATAACCTATAGACTCTCTATTTTTACACTTCTGAAATAAAAGTTAAATAGGACTCAGCTACATAAAGAAGATTTTTAAATTCTTTAATTATATTAAATGTATTGTAATTTCTTCCCTAAATAAAAATGAGCTGAAGGTAATTTAAATAAGTTTATTTATTTCAAGAAAAATTATTCATATTCTTAACCTTTTCGTCCCGGTGGTAGATCTGCTGTACTACGAAAGTTAGTGTCTAGGAAGACGGTTGTGGTACAGCAATTGAACCATGAATTTTTTTCCCCTTTAAAGGCCTTGACTTTTTCCCGCTCAAATTTCTAGGAGCAGTTGAGGGAGGTTTAATTGCTGCTCTTTTGTGTTTGAAAGTCGTAAAAATCAGGGATTTGTCTGAGCGAAGAATTTTGGCGAAAAGCGGTTTTTAAAATTCTTTTTTTAAAAGGGAAGCATATTCATTTTCACTTCATCAAAAATTTTTCATTATAATCAATTACTTTTTGTCGCTAAAAATAAAAGAAAAATAAAAATGAAAATAATTCAATCACAAATTGAAATGTGGTAGATATTTCTGAAAGTTACCTTATAGGTGTGTCAGTGTTTCTTCTACGTAGTTTTAATGGCAATATACAATAAAAATAATTACGATATTGGTTTTTTTAAAATAATTTAATGAGCATAGTTTTATTAAATTCAAAACACTGCAAGTAAAATTTACTCCCAATATAAAGATAATATTTTTTTGCTAATGCTCTAATAAGAATTGTATAAAAATATTTTATGTGACTAATATGAGTTTATTTTGGAATGTACTATTTGAATGATCACTTTTCAAGTTCTCAATCATTGAGAAATGAACTGAATATTATTATTTAATATATGACAGATGTAATTTTATTAAACAATCAACCTGAATGCTACATATAAAGTAGAAGCTCAAAATTTGTCTGACTACATTCATTGTTCAAAACGTTTCATATTTAGTTACAGAAACACGCAGAAAGGAAAAGTCCATTTTTAATCTTTTTCCTTAAAAGAAAAAGATAAAAAAGCATATATTTTGATCCAGTCAAAATAGAAATTTGTCATAAATTAAAATACTTAAATCAAAAGAAAACAGATATCATTGCTGTATTTAACACTCAGATTACTTTAAATCTTTTCAAATGCAACTTCGGCAATTTGCATGTACTTACTTGTTAAAAGAAATATTTGTTCAAAATTTCTTAATTTACATTTTTAATACCAGGCATTCTGTTTTTAAGAATATTTTTGAAATATTTAGTTAGTTCATTGCTTACCAATTTTATTATAACTAATTACAAATTCATTACTTTAAAGAAGTCTATAATTATTTTAAACAATTATTTCAGAAAATTCTCTGTACTAAATTAATATACTCTATATCATAGTTTTTGAAACAGTTTAAAGTTGTTTCACAAATGGATGGATGTAATCTTAAAATTCTTATAACATTTCTTAATTTGGTATGTAAAACAACGAATGGAAACAAATCGATGGCTTATTGATAAGTATAGAATTTATGTTAAACATATTTACATTTTCATAAAAATTACAATTAAGATTAAGAAAATTACGATTAGAATTAAGATTCCTCATTATGAAAATGACCCTCTTCTTTCGGTCAAGGGGTAGGAAATGTCATCTTTCTACGCCAGCCTAGTAACTGTTTTTTGAAACGATGATTCCGGGCTCAGAAGGTTAAATAAAACTTCATATTGTTTTATTTTAACTGTTTCTTGTAAATAAATTGTGTATACTGTCTGGATTAAACAAAACATACAATTTAAGTTTTATAAAAAATTATAAAATATTTTAAGTGTTGTCTATAATTAATTGCTACAAAATTTTATAGAAAATTTAACGAAACTTGAAATAGTATAATAAATAATTCCTTAAGCTCTTATCATTACTAATCCGTGTATATTTTTATGATATACATGTATAAAAGTAAATATTTAAACAAATATTGAACTTTTTAACATCTTATTTAAATTTTTATATTACGAATTTGGAGTCAAATAATGAAAAGATTCCTTGAAGCTTCATCCTGATAAATAGTATTTTTAAGTCAATCAGAGAAAAAAATAGTTTCTTTGTGGTTGGTGAGGGTGCATATCTGAAAAAATACAAGAGATTTACTTGTCTGATTGGAGTGATTTTTAAGAGTCTGAAAAAAATCATTAAAATCTTATCACATTTTGCTTTCCAAGAAATGTACTTATTGTCCAGCAAAATTTATATTATTTTTTTTTTACTAATAACCTAATGCCACATATCTCAGCTGTTTAATGATTGTTACTACAATATCGCAGATAATAACATTAAGATAATAAAGCACAGAGACTTATAGATTATTAATTTATTTCATTTTCTCGTTCATAATTTTCATTTGTATATTTCCATTAATATTTTTCATAATTCCCTCTAAGCTGGTTTTGGGAAAATAATATTTTTTCTTCTATGGACAGAATTCTTTGTAAAAAATATTACATATGAAGGTAGCTTTTCGTTAGTTGGGTTTTGTAGCACCCACCAAGTCCAAATAAAACAAGCTGATCCAAACTGAAGTTTTAGATGCGGACTTCATTTTCCAAACCAAATAACATTAAATATTTTTAAACAAATCTTACACCATATCATTTAAAGTTTTTACGAAAGAACCGTTAATATATACTGTAAAATTTTAAAATATTAAATAGGGTTTGTGTACGATAGTTAATATTAGATAAAATGCTCAAGACCAGTTGCTATTAAACACGCATAGAGATTACAATGGCTGGGTACCCGTAGCAAATTTCAGAAAATACGCAAAGTGTATGCCCACTTTTAGTATGCAGCTGCTTATGTTCACTTGATATAGCCTTAGCCTCAGCAATGAGAAGGAAGTAGGGCTTGTGGAGATATTAGCGAAAAGAAATATTAAGAAATCCAAAATGTCCGGCAGTTTTGGATCTACTTATGAAGACAGGACTTTACAGCACGCGAATAGCGTTGAAATGCATAAAACTGTTGAAAAATAGTAGAAATTGTGTCCGATTGTTTATGGTCTTCAAAAGAATTGAGTACAGTGTGTATCATATCAAGGTGGGTTTGCAAATAAGTCTGTAGACTCATCACATAGATGAGACAGCCAAAGCAAAGATTAATACAAGTGAGAAAAGGTTGAACATTGATGGTCTTGCTTTATATAATCTCTTAAGAGCAGAATTATAAGCAATAGAACATAAAAGATGATGAGGTGTGGATATAATTTTTGAATAATAATTAAGAGACAGATCTAAGAGTAACTGAGGGCAGATTACATATAGACTCTTGATGGGTAATTTGTGAAAGGCATCAAAGCATAAGTTAAAGTAGGAGTGATGAACTGTGAACACTCTGCCTAAGACGGAAAATATAGTCGATCCACTAACAACATAGCCATAGTCAATGGGATATAACATTAATGACTGGTGCATTTAAAGAAGCAATTTGTAATATGTACTCCAAATGTAATCGAAATTGCCTAACAGATATTATAAGAAATAGCTAACAATTCTTCCACAAATGTAAAATTTAAGAGGGGAAAGTTAATTTTCTATCGAAAATCACTCCAAAGAATTTTATATTATCAATCACAGGGATAAGTCTTCTGCTTAAGAGAAGCAAAAGATCATGGTGAATGTTAGTTTTCTTGCAGAAATTATCACAGCAACACTTGCTAGGAAGTAGACTAAGACCATTCTGTGCACATCAAATAACAAGAATATTTACAGTTTATTCAATTGTATGGCATTAAAATAAATATTTGATCTAAGAAATTCATATTATATGAAAGAAATTTGTAAATCGTCAACATATAAACTAAAATGAACAGAAAATAATTGTTGTAGGATTCTGTAGATTAAAAGATTAAAAATGGTTAATAATTATGAACATTGGGATCTGTACAAAAATTTCTAAGCATTTACATTTAAAATTTTTATTTATACATTTAATTCTAAATAAATATAAGAAAACGCATTCGTTTGATTCTGCTTAAAAACAAACCCTCCTGAAACTTCCCCTTTTTACAAGATTCTTATACGTCATGTGATTTTGAAAGTGTCTTTGAATTTTCACACTGCTTCCTCAGTGATTTGTGATTACTCACTCACAGAAAGTAATCAAGGCATATTTTAATTCCTTTTTTCTCTCCACAGGGATTTAAAATACACAAAAGCTGAGAATGACATTTGCAATATAAATATAATAATGTCATCATAAAATTTTTGAATTGCTTAAATATGTAAATTTTTCATCGTATTTGGGAACAATTAATTAACTTTAATTTTGTGTATTTTTCCCGAAAAATATCTGAAATAAAATAGGTATGGGATAGTACTTATTTTCCCAGAAATAAAATATATTTTCTTTCTTTACTATAACTGATGAATATGGTTTGGAAATTAAATCGGGGAAAGACAATTGGAATAATGAAAATTTGAATCAAATGAGCAAATTAATATGATTAACAAAAACTATCTTGTTATTTAGAAGAATTAAAACAGAATAATGATGTAAAAAATTAATTTTGTACTATGAATATTATATAAAAAAAAAAAAAAAAAAAACTCAAGGAAAGTATTGTTAAAAATTAACATATGGGTATCTATATTTAAACAGTCAAATTTAAATTAAACAATGACTTTTTAATAAAATATATAAGAAAAAGTGATTAATTGATTTAAGAGAAATAAAATTAAAATAGTTTGAACTAATAATTCCAAATGGAATCCAAACAACTATACCACACATGTATATCAAGATATATATTTCTTCCTTGAAGATTTCAGTTTCAATAAATTTATTGCATTTACTGATTGTGTACATAAAAATAAAGAATTAGTTATATGAGGTCTTCAACACAAAAAAAAATATTGAATTAATTGTTTATTCAATTAAAATTAATTGAATGGAGTTTCAGTTAAATTAAATTTCTTGTTCAGTTTTTACATTCTAATGAGGTCTCGATAGATTGTATGTATGTATGTGATACCCTCGATTGCCTGTGCGTATGTGATGAGCTTGTTTACCTGTGTGTATGTGATGTCATCGATAGCCTGTGTGTGTATGTGATGTCATCGATAGCCTGTGTGTGTATGTGATGAGCTCGTTTGCCTGTGTGTATGTAATGCCTTCGATAGCCTGTGTGTATGTGATGCATTCGATTGCCTGTGTGTATGTGATTTCCTAGATTTCTGGTATGTATATGATCTACTTTAAAATAAAAAATTTTAATGTATGAAACAAAAAATTAATTTTTATATTTATAATTCAGTGGTCTGATAAAGTATACAGTAAAATCCTTTCATAAGAGTTCATAATAAGAATGTAACGTAATGATATTATATGTTGAAAATTTCTGAACAAATTTAATTAAAAACTTTTTGTAAATTTTGATTTAAAATTAATTATTTTAATTTTTTAATAATTTTTTTATAAATAAATAAATGTTAAAGAAAAAAACAGGAAAATATAAATATATATTTACATTTTATTTTTAAAAATGTAATTACAACAAAACATAACACAGTGATTAAAATTAAAGTGTAAAATTGTATATCTAATTAAGCAAAATTAAAACTATACTTCTTATTATAGCATTTGGAATTTTTTCAAATGAAGAAAATTTTTCAATACTTATAAGTAAAATAATATATAATTAACATTTATAATATTTTGTACATTTAATAAAATTAAATTCATATTAAATAAAAAAATATATTTAATTATTTTTTAAAGAAGTTCCTTTAATTATCAAAAAGTCTGCTATTCTTTAAAAAAACAAGCTGAAATTTTAAGTGATTAAGTTTACTTAAATTTTTAAGTTACATAATTTTTTTTAAAAACTTAATAAAAATTATATTTATCTACTGATATACTAAAGAACTAAATATATGCGTTTTTATGTAATTATCACTATGAACAATATTATTAGAAAACTTTTGACATACACAATGTACATTTTTTCGGTTATCTGAGGACACACTCACAACACGGATTTTACCGGACCACCGAGGACGTCACATTTTACAAGATATGTATATTTTGTAGCTAAATTTTTTCCCTTTTTCTTCAGTTATTTAATTTTACAATCCAAGAAAGCATATTAAATTTAACAGTAACAGATTTGTGAAAAGAATAAGTAACTGATTAATAAAAATAATTTTTTCTTTTCAGTGAACGCATTCAAAATATATCACGTCCAGTTGTTGAAGATGTAAATATTCAAGGCTTGCAACCTGCTTCTAATTATGTATTTAGAGTGGTGGCTTATAATCAACATGGGCCTGGCAGATCATCAAAAGAACTTCTTGTCCAAACTCTGGCAGATGGTAAGTTATAAAAAATATTTCCTGTGTTATACAGTCAGATTTTACATAGCCATCAATGTTTTGTGAAAATAATATTTTTTTATTTTTCAGAAAATTTCAATTATTTTAACATTATTATAAATCTTGTTAGTAAATTTTTTTACTGATTTATAGTTTAGTAAAAAATACTTATGATAAATTACTAATAAGATTATAATGCATAAAGCAATAATTTCCAATTTGTTTTTACTAAAATGCTTGAGATATGTTAGTAATATGAAAGGGATTCATGAAATATATATTTTTTCAAATAAACTTTTTATTTTGTTTGGGTTGTATGTTTTTTTGTTTTGTATGTTGTTTGTATGTATGTTTTTTCATACTATGCACATTATGTTTTGGGCTAATATTTTGATTAAAATTATATAAAAAATATTTCCATTAATTCATGAAATTTCTTTTATTTATAAAATAATAGAATAAAATAGATAAATTGTTTTAAAATATTTCTAATAATTAAATGAAAAATACAGTTTTTCAATTCTTTTCTTAGAGAACGAGAGAGAAGGCGTTTTTAAACTTTGAAGGAATTAGTTATAAGTCAGCTGTAGAATTAGGAGATTTTTATATTAAAAGGCTAGGAAAGTCTTAAACAGAAAAATTTATAGTCAACATTAAATATTTGAATTTTTTAAAACTTGTTCTCAACATGCTCATAAAGCATTTAACCAGTATTCATTAAAAAAAAATATTTTTAAATTTATTTTGTTTATTAATTGAAAATGGAAATAAAGCTGCATTTTTTACTGCTTGCTATTATTCATTAAGCTGCATACATAGCAGCTGTCTAAATTAAGCATTTTGTAATATGTAAAATTATCTTGGAAAATCTTCATTTAAGATACTAATGTAAATATCACAGAGACAATTATAATAACTATGCTTTTATTCAGTATTCAGTGCTTATTTGAAAAAATTTAAATTTATAAAATGAAATCGTGAAAATCTGTATTTTTGTGTATTTGTAGGATTTATACTATTTGTCAAATATTTTTTTAAATAGATATTTTTCTTGTTTGTTAAATTTACTTTATTGAAAAAAATATTTTTGCATTTTAATGCTATTTAGTGTATATTGAACAAAGAATTTTCATAATTAAAAATAATGGTTTTCTAAATATTTTGATAGCTAAATATTAATTTTTTAAATAAATAAATAAATATTAATTTTCTCACATTAAATTTTTTGTTACTTCACATCTTCAATGTATATTTTCTGATATAATGCATAAGTTTTTACTCATTACTAGCTTTTTCCTTTCTGTTGTATTTATCAGGATGTTCTTTTCTATTTTTAGTGCATGTTCCAAATTCTCCTAATTCATTAGTTGCTATTCCTCAAGATTCTACAACTATTCTTGTTAAATGGAAATCTCCTGAAACAAAGAAAGAACCAATTGAATATTACAAATTATATTATGTTGTATCAGGAAGCACTGAAGAGCATGAAATAGAAACTAATAGTACTAGTTATGAGTTACGTAACCTTAAAAAATTCACTGAATATACATTTTGGGTAACAGCCTTTAATAAAAATGGACCTGGCACAAGTACAGATGAAGTTACAGTACGAACTCATGATGATAGTTAGTATATCTTTTAATTTCCTTTGTTGTGTGTTTTATTTAATTTATGATAAATATCTTTTTTCTTTTAAAATGTGTATCACAGATTTTTTAATTTCATCCAACAAGAGAAGCTGTAAAAATTTGATGAGGTGGGAAAAAAGTTATATTGCAGATTATATTTATTAAATATTCATTTAACATATTCATTTTCCTTCATTCCAAAGTAATTTTTTTTAACTTTGAAGCATAAAATAATCAGTAAATTTTCTCAAGAGGATAGTTTTTTATTAATCTTTAAAGCAATTTAGGAGATCTTACTCAAATTTATTTAGAATTCTAAAATTAAATTTTGTTAATTAAAATTACATTTAAAAAATATATTTTGAGGAAAATTTTATTTTTATTGAATTCTTTAAATAGAAAAACTCAAAAGTTTTTAGAAATGGAATTTTATTGACAAAATTGGTTTCAATCATGTTGTATTTGTCATATGATTGTATTTGTCAGCATAAGTACTTAGCCATAAATTTCGACATTTTTGTCACATTTGTATCATAATTTTAGAGGAATATAATTTACTATATTATACTTTGTCAATATATTGTAAAAATTCAAGCATTTGAAGTCGAATTATGTTGAAAAAGATTGTGTTTAATAGTTCACAGTATTGGGTTGCTCGTCTTTATCATCTTTGTGTCATTATTTATTAAAAGATTCTTATGTTGAAAAATTTTGGTGAACAAAATTTAAATGGTTTGTTCACTATTAAATGTTCTATTAGTTTTGTATTTATCAAAGTCTTTCATGCAGATTCACTCTTTTTTGTATATAGCTACAAACTTTAATTACAAATGAAATTGTTCAGAAAATATACTCAATGGCAAAAATACCATTCTGTCACAACCTTGCCTTATAGTATGGATTTCCTTTTTAAATGTTTGAATTAGTTGATGCTCATGAGTCTTTCTATACAGGACAAGGACTTAACTTAATGGGGTTCTTTTAGTTGTGTTTTTTAGAATCACAGACAACTCTGCTTTTAAGTAGTTATAATTTTTTATTATTGATGATACCTAAAAAAGCTATTCAAGTAAAAGTAAGTTCATTAAACTCATATGATATACTTCCTATTTCCTCAGTCTTATTGCATTTCCTTCATGTGGTGGCTTGTCAGAAAATTTCATTTGTGAAAATGTTTTCTGATATAGCAATGTATTGCATTGAAACCCATAATAATTTGCCTCTTTAGCCTTGTATGCTTAAAAATTATATGAGCAGCATATTTGCTGTTGATCTGATTGCAATTTTACCAGGATTTTATTCAAATAGTTTAACAATAAACAAAAAGGGATTAAACTGAGTTTTACTGATCGCTTGCTTTTACTATTTAAGGAGGACTATTTGCTTAAATATATCACTAAAATGTTCTGTGACTATTAGATTGAAGGAAGATCTATGATATTTCACTTGTTCATCAATCTTTTAATCAAATTCCTGTATGCCTTGGTACCCAAATAAGAGTTATCTTTGTTTCTGGTTGTCAGTTTTCGTAAAAGATTCTGCATTTCTGTATAAACCTTGATTAATGGCATTTAAAATTGCTTGACTCTTTCTAAACTTGCAAATGTGCTTTTACTTAGATTCATATGTAGACATGTAATAATAGCCAAGACTTCTGCTAGGAATGAAATACTTTCTAAAAATATATCTAAGGAAGTTGATTTTTGATCTTTCCCCACATATTTTTTCTCGTGAAAACTTGTTTTCCTTTGATCTATCTGTAAACCTGACTAGATCATTGTTGTTAAGATTGAATGTCTTTTTATCCCCTCTTCCCTTGCATGAAAAACCACTTTAAATGGCTTATCAAACAAGTATGACATTTTCATAATATTTGAATGTCTGAATCATGCAAGAAAATTAATGATCAAAATGACATTAATTTTCTAATGGTAATGCCTGATGTGACCTTTATAATAACATAGATGATAAGGGTAGTATAATCTTTTAGCAGGTTGTTATACATTGATTTTACATCATTCTTTTGCATGCAACAATGCTGTAAATGAAAGTGTCCAATGAAATCAGAATTTCTAAGATTTTTAATGTTCTGATGAGTATTGAAGACAATGCACCTGTGTTACACTAGTAGACTAATTTTTACAGACTTCCTATCATATGCCTCACAATTTTCTATTCCACTTTCCACCAGATCATAAAAACATAAGTGAGATTGAGCCTGGTAATTGCTTTATACATTCAAAACATCCATTATTGGCTATAAATGAATTTTTTTCAATCATGCATTTGGACAACAGGATTGATTTCTTTTATTCATTTTGTGATCAAAATATTTGTTCTATTTGAGCTTTTGATTTTAGATTTAGGTATTAAAAAGTTTAGGCTAAAAAAATCATTTTGTTTTGCAAGTGAATTGTGCAAGATTGGGTTTTTTCTGTATCTTTTTTCCAAATATCCCTCTATGTAGTAACTACTTATGTAATATAGTACACTTCGCAAAAGTTGGCAAATTATATGTTTAAATTTTTACTGAGGATGAATATAACATAATTCTTCAGGCTGTGCAAGAAAACAATTTGAGTATCTCACTAGGCATCTAAACGGCGTCCCAAGCTTCACATCCCAGGGCCCATGATCAAGAAAGCAGGTGTAGCCACTGTAGACCTTGACCCCATGCGGCATTCATGTTACTGAGTTTAGTTTTGTTTATATTAACATAATGACATCTACATAACTTTGCATATAATATCTTATATTATTAAAATGTTTCATTAGTTACTGAAACCAGGGTCTCTCAATTTGTGTTTATAAAGTATAGTTAATTTCTACCCCCCACCTTGAGACTTAACAGATTGATGCTTATGTTGTATTGTCAAAAACATGATATATATTAAGAAAATTTGTTAAAGCAATTTTTTTATTCAGAATATCTTCATGATAGAAACAACTTATATAATGCTGTTTCTGTTGATATACTTGATTGATAGGCAAATTGTTGGTTATGTAAGGCTAATACTTCATAGGTTTTCCCATATATATATATCTGACAATAACTCTCTTCATAATTTTAAAGTAAAATACAAAAGTACCGATTGGTTTGTAAGATTTATCCTAATCATAATTACATTATATTATGTTTAGAGATGAATATAATTTTTGTCTTTCTGTCATGTATATCTTTGGAATATTTTCTCAGTGCCAAACTAGCTCTAAAAATTCTAGTTATTGCTGGGATAATGACTTTCATTTTTTCTCTTAATCATGATGAATATTATTCCTTCAGTTCAGAGAATTCTTTAAAGATGGAGGTATCTCCCCTAACATTAAATATAATATTTTTACTATAACTCCATTGACTTCTTCTGATTTATGGAGTTCAAGGAATACTTATAAATCAAGTTAATTCAAGCAAGCTTTTTATATTTCTGAATATTTGTAGCAAATAAAAAAAGTCTCATTTATTTTGATGTTTCTTTCAGCTAAGATTCTTTGTTATTTTTCCATAATTGGTGCTCATTTTATTTTTGTATAATTTTTGTCATTCACATTAGTTTTCATATATCTTTATTTTATTTTATTTATAACTCATATGTTAAGGTTTTTCAATTTTTCTAATTTTATTTTCATCTAAATTTTATTTTGTAAAAACATCAAATGAGATTGCATATGCTGCTAAAGATACTTGTGTGTGATATTTATTGATGATATTGTATTTAAACTTAAACTGATTAGAAAGAATAAATTATTTTTATATTACAAATGTTATAAATAAATGAAAAGTAAATGCTTATACATATTCTGCTAGTGTTCTAGAAATAAGATTTTTGTTTCTAACATACTTCAAATTAAACAGAATTTTTAACTTATGCTTGTATTTTTAATACTTGAAATTAGATATTTATACAGTTAAATTTCATTATTTGGAGTTTTTGCTTGTTTATCATGAAGATTTTACAAAGTCTTAAAAGATGTTGAATTATTTAATAAAAAAATAATCTCTGATGTTAAAATTCTTATCGTTTCTAAGATTGTTTGAAGCCTTGTATAGTTATATTTTATAATATGTGGTTTGTTCAAAGTTTATATTTCACCCACACAGTTTAAAAGATGTTATTTTATTTAAGTACAGAGAATTTTTAATATTCTAAAAATTCTGGTATTAATAATACATTATTAGCTATTTAATGTTTAATCCCTTATTTACTTAAGACAAATGCATTTAGAATTATAGCATTACCATTGATTCTTAAAAATGTAACTCAATTGGTGAAGCTACAGTTATACCCATTTGTAAGTATCTCATAATTTGATGTTTATTTTAGACGTTCCAATAAAGATTTTATCAAAAATGAAATAAATCTCTTTAAATTAAAAATTTTATTTAAGTATCTGAAAATCTGTTTCATCCAAATAAAGTTAATGAATTTATGCATGATATTTTAATAAGGAAAAAATACCAATTTAAAATATTTAGTTCTTGTCCTATAGAAAATATTATTAAATCATTTTTGTTCATGTAATTAATAATTTATGTGTGACCATTTTGATTACTTTTATTGAACTAGAATTAAAAAAAACATTGAATAGTATGTGTTTCTTATAAAAATGAAATTTATTATTATTCATAACAAATGCCTTACATATTAATTTTTAACTTTGTACTTTAAAACTTACCTACTATTGGAACAAATTATTTTTTCAGAACCAGGAGATGTACCACAGCATGTTTCATTGGAACCAGCTAGCTCAACTGTAAGCATTTTATATTATTAAAAAAATGTTTTTGACATATATCAATTTCATCATCAAGTTTATATTTGTTTCTTTCTATTCTATGTGTTTGAATTTATATTATTTTCAAATCAAATTTTTTATGCAAGTCTTACTAAATAGCAAGTTTTAGTCCTAAAATGTCACATGGTAGTGAAGTTAGTTTTGTTCATGAATTGCTTCTAATTGTAATTGCATGCAAATATTGTTTAAAAAATTTAGCATTTAATTTTTAGCTTATTTTACTTAAAATGTTTATTATATTTGTTTAAAGGGTAATTAAGAATGTGGAAAAAAATATTCTGTCTGGAATTTTCAAAATGTTTCATTGATTTTAATAATAAAATACCTTTAAATTTAAAGAAATAACATCAAAAATAAATTCATGTTAAAGGAAATACTAACTTTCATATTAACTTTTGAATTTTATTTTTAGTTCAAAATTTTTGAATGAGGTTAAAAATTATTCATCATATTTGAGTCAATCTAAATTATTACAAATGCATAACTATTCAGTATTTTTCTTTTAATTAGTAACTCACTTTTGTTTTTATTACAAGTAGTTATGAACAGTAAAAATAATGTATTTATGCCTAGTTTTTATGACCAATGCAAAAATAATCGTACATCTTATATAAAATTTTTAATTACTTTTTCTAAATTTGAAATATTTTTAAAAGTGCATAAATTTAACTAGGAATATCAATTTTAGAATATTTTATAATTGAATTTAAAAAATAGTAGAAATCCAGCCAGATCTTTTTTGTTGTTTGTGTTTCATTATTATTTAAAGTAATTAGTAAATATGTATATGATTTCATTGTTTATAACAAACCCATTGCTAATGTATTTAATACTTTAGAAATGGGTTTGTTATAAAGTTATATAAGTTATAAGTGTTTAATATAAAGTTATAAGTTTTATATACACTTTCTAATATAATTAAATCTGTTTTTTACTTTTTTTAAATTTTTAATCAATAAGACATTAATTGTTTTGTTCTTGCAAAATTTTCTTTTCTTAATGTTTCATGTCAATTTTGAAATTATTAACTTTAACATTAATTAGATATTATTTTGTTTCATTAGTCTTGAATAAAATATTCTTGATTGTAATAATTTCAATTTTTACACTATAACAGTTTTTATTTAACAACAAAAATTAAGGTCTAATTCTTTTCATTCTAATTTTAAATATTTCTTAATGACTATTAACTGTGATAATTGTCATAAATATCAGCTGCTTTTTTAGGACTGCATTTTATTATTATCAAACCATAGAACACACACACACAGTTTTATAATATAAATAACAAATTACTATGTATTTGCTAGTTTAAAAATTTGGTGTTAAGACTTTTCTAAATTAACTTTAATTTTTCTTATATCACACCAAAAAATAATAAAATGGCTACAAAAATATTAATTTTTTTTCCACAAACTCATATTTTCAGAATTCTATTTTTTAATTTTTGTTAACTTATAAGAGAACATGAATTATCTATAACTTTCATAAATCTTTACAAATGTCAATAATTTAATATTAGAAAATATATTAACTTTGAACTACTTTATTTCTTTTGTATTATCACTGAGATTTACTATTATGCAAAAAGGTTTTTATGTAATAAATAATATTTTTTAAGCAAATTTTTAATGAAATATTTCAATGATAAGAAAAAAAAATGTTTGTCCCCATTGTATATAAAATATGTTCATTCATAAAATGAAATTCTTATCTCTCAAAATCTTTAATAACATTAAAATGCATGTTGATGTAAAAATTTAAAAGAAAATATTATAATTTTCAATTTATCTGCAACATTTCGTTTCTTAATCAATATCTCTATTCTATTTGATATTTCAGTATTTTCTTGAAATATTCCTATACTTGGAAGGGATGCTGCTGTTTATTTTTTGAAGCTGATCTAAAAATAATGACTTAAATATTCTTTTTTATTTTTGTTTTATTTGTTTTAAATTTTATTAAATATGGTTTCATAGGAATTTTAATTCTCTAAATTCAAATATATTTTTTATAATATGGAGAAACCAAAAAAAATTTATTTTGAAAATATTTTCATAACCTAAAATTTTCTCTAGAGCATAATCATTAGGTGGGAGCCTCCACCAAAAGAATTTCAAAATGGAATAATAACTGGATATAAGATTCGCTTTAAGAAACGTAATGGAAATGCTGAAACCATTACTACTGATGGAAGTAGAAGGCTGTATGCTCTTGTAGGTAAGTCACAAAATTCTGTTTGATAGTTTTTTAACCTCTTAGATTTTTCAGAAAAACTGCTATGAAATAATCAAAATTAATTTTAACAAAAAATGTTTATATGGCTATAGGGTAAGTTATGTTTTGCAGTTTCAGAAAACGAAAAAGTACTGCATATTGGTGCCATCTATTGTTAAAAAGCTTTTTAATTATAATCTACCCTCCTATTTTTACTTCAATAAATCACAGATGGGTATAAGAAATAAAATACCTAAAAAATGTATTGGACCTGGTTGTTAATTAATCAAGTGCTTATTAAAGAAATTTATTTTTATTAAAAGCTCCCTTCATAATGTTAGTCCAAAGTAGTACATAATGATAGCCCATTGTAGGTGACTCTTGTAACAGTATTTAAAAAAGTAAAAAAAAAATTAATTGAGTTTTCAAATGTAAAAAATTAAAGCATTATATGAAAAACAGTTAAAAATTCCTTGTTCTAAATCATTAGCTATTTTTATTGCAAAGTTTCTTGAAAAGATTGATCAATTATGTTATAGAAAAATAAATCTAGAATACTTTTCAAGACACAGATACATTGTAAGTTATTTGTTTTCACATCACTCCTTTTGTACATGAAAAAAGTACACTATTCCTAATCATTAAATTATTTCTGTGTTTTATGTTGGTGATTTATGGCAAAAACTTTCCCTTTTAATTATTCGATGCTTTTTCTTTGTTCTCTGTTTGCTAATAACCTCAATATAGTTAAAATGAAATTAAATCTGATTTCTTTCACTGAGTCAGAGACTGAAGTTGAAATAATTTTTTGGCCTGAATTGCAGCTTTCAAGATGAAAAGTGGTAACTTCAAACTATTAGTTTAATTTATCAAAATAAATTATATTACATTGAAATTAAGTGGATGAAATGGAAATTATTAAAAGTAGTATAAGAAAAGCCCTTTTATTATTTTATTTATCTAATAGTAAAATTTTCATTATATAAAAAAAAAACCTTAACTTGAATTGAAATACTTCTTGTAGCACATTTTATTTCATTGTGACTCATCGTTCATCCATTTAAATAATGGCCATTATTATAAATTGGCCAATATTGTCATTGAAATGTGTTTTTAATTAATGTGAAATTTTAATTAAATTTGTCATCATAATATGCTTTTCCATTATCAACTTATTCTTCAATAAATATTTTCCTACAAGCTTTGTAACACATTATATAATTTTTTCATTGCCATTTATTTTTTTCTTGTCACTTACCATTTAAAACATAATTGTTTTATTTTCTAGATTTAGAGAAAGGAGCTGAATATATGGTAAAAATTGCTGCTTTATCTACAAAAGGGAGTGGACCATTTACAGAATGGAAAACAGTTGAAACTTATTCAAATGATCTTATTGGTAAATCTGTTCCAGAATGTTTATAATAAATAAATAAAGTATAAATTTTTCAGTTATGCAAAATTGATTTAATTTGTCTTAAAATAAGAATTATTTTATCATGATAATCCAGCCAACTTACTCATTATTTGATGCAAATTGATTAAGTATTAAAAATTGTCTGTTATATACATTTAAATAAAATATTTACTCTAGTGATGTTGATATATCAATGTTGAAATCATTATAATCCATCCTGCTTTAAATCAAGATGTGAAGTTCTCCATTAAAGTATACTAATATATATTATAAAACTCTTAAAATTAAGGCAAGGTGACATTTAACTGGTTATTCCTTTACTTTAAAAAATTCTGGTTTCTTGATAATTTAAACTCAAAGAATAAATTGCTTATTTGAATAGAAATGCCTATAATACTATTTTTTGCTACACAAGATAAATACTTTTACTATTTCAAGTGGTAATCATGTTTGTTTAAGCTGCTATAGGCTATCAAATAGTTTTTTTTATGTTATTTTGAAATACATCTACTTTATTTTATCTTAAAATAGAAAACCAGTATTTGCAGATATTCATATATTTCATTGATTATAAATTCAATTTTCATAGACCTAGTCAATCTTGCCTCAGCAAATGTTTGTAATAGCTTGTTGAACTTTCTTGTACCTCTTGTTATTGAACCAATGGATGATCCCAGTTTATTCATTCATTCTTATTTCTATTTGCAATGAATGAATAAACTGGTAATATTGTTTCTAATCTACTCTATAAACATAAAACATGTATTGTAACATAAAAATACTTGTCCAATATCAGCAATGAAATAATTTGTTGATGCAATGCACTCCATACTTTATTTCTAAATAACTGATAATCAAATGAGAAAACAAAATGAAATCTGCAATTAATTTGGATTTTATTGATAAATGTATCCATTTATTATATTATAATTTTTCAGGCAAATTTCTCAATCGGGTAGAAAAATGATGAAATAAAGTTTCATCACCTGAGATGTTTTTTCCCACTTCATAAGATACCAGAATAATTTAAAAATTTATTAAATAAATGTATATTGTATACATTTAAAATAACAATTATAAAATATCCAAAAATCAGTAATTAATTGTATAGAATACAAATTCCAATATGATATATAGTAAATATATGAAATAAAATGGTGTCAATGAATGTAATTTTTCAGCAATTTCCTGTTCCTTTCTGTATTAATTCGCCTATTGTAATTGGAGATATACTTTTGGCACTGCTCAAAATAGTCTAAGGGTCCTTTACATGAAATTTGGTTGAATAGTTTATGATTGTTTTTATATTCAGATTTTCTGAATCATTCAAAAAAGTGAATTCGTTTTGTTCATAATTACATAATATTGGGTGATATAAAAGTTGCCAATAAATATAGCCAAAATGTTTGATATTTCTGTGCAACTATACCTTAAGAAAATACTTCATGTTTTCAACTTTCCTTGAATTCTTTCTGCGTAGAATATATCACTCATTCTTACGTTCTCTCATCCTAATTGCTGAGTCTATATATCATTTGAAATTGTAATCAATCAATTCGATCAAAATAAGATTTCAACAATAAATACATTTCTTTCAATTTTTATGACTGCTGTTACAGTTAAACGGAACATATTCAAGTACATTCTCTGTGAGCATCTAAGAATTGTATCATGCAATAGAAGAAAAAATGTGATTTATAAGGAATTTCTATAATTTTGTGAGAATTTTAAAATTTATATGCATATTCCTTTCAATGGTAGATTTGCTAATTTTCATTATTTGTCATACATATATTTTCTGTAGCTAGGAATACATTACTTCAAAAGAAAGTATTGTTTTGAATGTCTCCATTCTTCTTTTTTTAGAAAGCATAGTTCCTGATATGCCTAGTTCACTAAGAGCAAGACCATCAGCCAATTCCATTTTCGTGAGTTGGGGACCACCACGTGATCAGACCATTATTGTTCGAGGATATAAACTTGGATGGGGTATTGGTCTGTCTGATGTATATACTAAAGTCCTGGATGGGAAACAACGATATTTCACCATTGAAAAATTGCGTAAGTTTCTCACTTTCCATGCTCTGGTTTTATTAAGAAAATTACAGAACAAGTTATTTTCAGTTTAAAATGTCCTGTTTAGCCCATTAATTTGAACAATTGTTAAAAAAAAATTTCAGAATCCTCCAGTGAATATGTCATTAGTTTAAGAGCTTATAATGAAGTTGGAGATGGCAGACCAGTTTATGAAACAGTAAAGACACAAGTTGAATCTAGTAAGTCATTTTGAATCATTTTAAGAATTAATTATTCATATCTTAATTATATTAATGTTTTATTTTTACATTATTTTAAGAATTTATGTTTTAATATATTTATTATATTTTAATTATTTATACATAATTGTTACTTTTTACTCTGTTAATGATCCCATTTTCATTGTATGGATTTTAATTCTTTTTCAAGTTTTTTAATTCATATTGCTTGTCCATATTTAGTAATAAGAATACTCAATTGATTGCACTTATTCATTAAATCTGAAACATGTATTTTGTTTTCTGATTTTTAAACAATATGAAATATGTGAAAATTATAATCATTATTTATTTCAGCTCCTGAGCCATTCACACCAATGCTACCTCCAGTTGGACTAAAGGCTATTGTTCTCTCATCTTCAACTGTTGTACTCTACTGGACTGATACTACCTTATCTCGTAATCAGGTTGTGACTGACAACAGATATTATACAGTACGATACACTACATATATGTATTCCTCTGGTCCTAAATATCGTTACTTTAATTCAACTGACTTAAATTGCATGATTGATGACCTGAAACCAAACACTCAGTATGAATTTTCTGTTAAAGTTGTGAAAGGTAAAAGAGAAAGTACCTGGAGTATGAGCATCTTAAATACAACTGAAGAAGCTGGTAAGTATTCTTTACCAACAAAATTTTGAGTTAATATTTTTAAAATTGTGTTATAAAATAATTAAAATTAAAGCGGTTAATATATATTTAATTATGTAATTTAATCATATGTACATTATTTTTATATATTATTAAAAGATGAAAACTATATGAAATGTGTTTGAAAATTAATTTAGAATTGTTTTAAATTATCAAGTATATATTACTTTCATTTCATTAAATTTATAAACATTAATTTGAAGTTTAAATTTTAATTGTTTTATGGATATTGCAACCATCTTTTTTTTCTGCATATGTCTTAGTTAAATTTTAAAATTGTGATCAATATCTCTTAGATCACTTCCTTCAACTGTGATTCTATCTTAGATCACTCTTATTACACATCATTGACACTTAATTTAGAAAAATATTATATGTGAATATTAATATGCATATTATTTTATATGAACATGGCACCGTTTATTCTTTTCCCTGTTACTGTGAATAGATTACTGGAATGAGTTTTAAACACATATTAATCTACTGTATAATAATAGGAATTCAAGTATCACAATTTGAAAGTATAATTTTACACCAATGTCTAATGTATAAAAATTAATATGCATTTATAAAAAGAAAGTATGAAACAACATGTCATAATATTACAGAAATCATAAGTACTATTTGAAGCAAAAATATGAAAACTTAATCTCGTATTACATATTGCTAACACTAATATTTACATTGTTGTTAATGTCAAATAATATATATATATATATTATTTATATATAACTCATATTTTTTGTGACAAGTAATGTTGAATAGAGTGCTGGTAGCTGTCAAATCGAAATCTTTCTATTGTATAAGTTAAAAGTCATGCTTGATTTCATAATTCTTTAATGAAAAAAAAAAACTGTCAATAATACTTATAAATACTATATTCTGCCTTTGTAATATTTAATGTGTTTTTAGCGCCTTCTTCACCACCAAGAGATCTTACAGTGGTTCCATCTGAAGATGATAATTCACTAATCAATCTTCACTGGCAACCACCTAAACAACCAAATGGACATATAACAGGTATGCATTATACTAATTTTTATGTGGTATTAACAATATTTAGAAATTCATTTTTAAAAATGAGATTAAAGTTATAAGAGAAAATAATGAAGCTCTTAAAAATCTTCAAACAAAATTTCCATGTTTAGGATATTGTACAGAGCAATATTATACAAGTAATTAAAATTATTTTCTGTCATCAGTGAGAAATTTAATTTTTTGAGATATACTAAATGCTCAAGTTTTAATTTCAAATTATGAAGATAAAAATCACATTTATTAAATATATATTTTAATTTATGAGACTACAATTTCAATTTTCTCTTTATTGTTAAAAATCAAATTGAGTTAAAAATAAAATGCAAATCATTTATTGTTTAGATATTGAAGGATTAATGAATGAAATATTAGAATGTATAATTAAATATCCTTTAAAAAAATTTTAGTTGATATGATTCCCTCTTATTTTTAACACAATTTTATTTTTTAAAAATTTTTATATTTCCTGATAATCCTTAGTAATTAAAATCAGACCTATATTTTGATGTCTCAAGTTATAAGTGCAAGTATCAATAAATATATTGTATATATATTTTTAAATATTTTTATGTGGATATGTATCATGAATTGAATAAAGTATATGGGTATTATGCTCATACTATATTAATGAATGAATGCTCTGTTTTCTTTAATTTATTTTAATTTTTGTACAGGCTATGTTATTTTTTACACAACTGATAAAACCCTGCGAGATCGTGATTGGGTTGTTGAAGGTGTTGTAGGTGATAAAATGACTACTGTTTTAAAAGGTCTTACTTTAGACACTACCTATTATTTTAAAATTCAAGCAAGAAATAATAAAGGTTATGGGCCTCTTTCCTCTGAGATTGCATTCCATACTGCTGCAGGTATTATTTTTTTACTACATTTATTTAGAGTTACCTTTTTGTTCAGTTTTATATCCTTGTTTTATTACCATTTTTATTAAAAAAATAATTTAGAAACTTAATACTATATTTATGCTGTTGGTGAAAAAGTTAAAATAAATAATTTTGAATTTTAATCAATAATTAGAGTTATGTGTAATAAATTTTATTTTATAGAAAAATAAAAGTAGTTTATCTGCAATTTATTCATTTTTAAGTATAAAAATAGGTAATTATTGCTGGGCATGTTTAATTTTGAAATAAAACATATCCTTATTCACCAAAAGTTAAATAACAACACAAACAGGTACTTAAAATTAAGCAAAGAAACATTCTTAAGGTAATTTCCTTTGTCCTGAAATAAGCACTTGTAATCACTTCTTAACTTTAATAGCTGGGTTTTTAAATATATTAAAGAGCTAAAGTGATATTTTGCAATTTTTTGTCAGTTTTCTGATACATTCAAAACTGGTTTTCTGTATTACAGTTAGATCATTGAAAGAACTATTGATGAAACTGTTTCAAGTATTTGTCTGTTGATTTTTCCTAGCATTGAACTAATATATTTGTTACAAAAATTGAATAGATAAAAGTATCCAGAATAAATTATCAGAATTTTTGTCCTTGTTTTAGTCTCACTCCTGTTGCAGATTTACTGCATGCTATTCTTTTACCTTACTAAAAATATTGTAATAGTATATTTCTTGTAGATTAATTATTATGCTGTTTTATTTATTTTCTAGCTATCTCTAGGATAACTTTTCCAACTAGTTTTTTTTTTTTTCATACTCATTTTATTAATACAATTAAGTATTTCAATGTGCTGCTATGTCTTTTCACTCAGTTTCAATTAAATTTACTTAAATGAATTTCTGTAGTTTAATGTTGTTGAAATTTAATAAAAAAGCTTATTTTGTTTATTCTTTTATTAAGGTTAAGAATAAAACACAATTGGCATCTTTTTGTAATTTTTTTCCATTTATTTATTACTGTAATTACATTATTTTATCAAAATAATGTGGTTGCTGCATTTCCCATCCTAAATCTTAATATTTCACTTTGGGGAAAAAATTAATTTTATGTAAAATATTCATTTTCGAAGCATTTTCTTTCATATAATACTTATTAGAATTCTTGTGATTCTCTGTTTTGTATTCAAAATATGCTTCAATTATGCCAAAATTTTTTCAATTATATGGTAAGAATAGTTTTAGCTAGACAAAATTTCTTTAAATGTTTTAAAGGTTGAACTATAGTAATATTGATTTTTTGCCAGTGGTATATCAAATTAATGTAACAAAAATTAATCACTGTATGTTTGAGAAAGCCTTGCATCATAATTTTTCATTTAATGGAAAAAATATCAATATAATTGAAAAAATAAGCGTTAAAGAGCAGATTAATAACTACATATTTAAGTAATTTGCAAATGAGATCTGTATCAATTGAATTACATAAATTTTAAATATCTAACAAGTTTTCCTATGGAAATATTTGAATATTTTTATTTATTCAATTTAAGTTTCTTTTGAATTAAATTTTAATTAAATTGGAAGATTAATAAAAATTAATTTTATTTATAACTTACAATCATAGCTAGTTTTATGTTTTCCAAAGAATAAAATTGGTTAAAATGTTTTTATTCATATATATAAAAAAATGTGTGATTTGATTTGTTTGTACTAAAGGATTGTTTTATGTACATGAGGACTAATTGACTGAAATTTACAGTAATAAAGTATATGTAGGCTAGAATTCTTTCTTATATCGGATTCATTGTATTTACTGTCTATTACATTTACCAGCTGATAATTTATATATATAATATAATATACATTTTTTTTTGTGAGATCAGATAATTTTTAGGTGATAATTTTTAACCAGATTTTAGAAACTATTTATTTTTCAATATTTGGTATTAACAATTATTTATTTATTTAATATTTGGCTAAGTGGAACATTGTAATGATTTATATTTTGAATATATATAATATGCTTTACAGAATATCAGTGATTTCATCAATGTGAATTAATGAATAGAATAATGCATTGCTAATTATAGCATATATATATATTCAAAAATTGGTAATTGTATTTATATGCTTATACATATTCATAAAGTGTATTTTATATTTTGCTATATTGAATTGTTTAAAAAAATGAATCATTTGAACATTTAGAAATTTACTTTCAGCAGCTTACAAAAAACTTCATCAGAAAAGAATAAAATATTATTTACCATTATAAATTTTGTCAGCAATATTTTATAAAAAAAAATGTTTGTTAATTCTTTCAAGAATTTACATACATGTTTAGCTTTTATCAATGAGATTGAGTTTTAAATATTACAAAGTGTAATCTAATAACACTGCTCTTTTTAGTGGAAAGAAAATCTTAGATTTGATCTAAGAAATCGTTTAACTGATGTTGGGTGTTTCACTTCTGATTTATATGTTTGTATTTATTGAACAGTGTTTACTTAGAAGTTTCTCAGGTTTCTTATTTTACAACACATGAATACAAGAATTGTAGTTAATTCTTGTACTCATGTGTTGTAAAATAAATTCATGTGTTGTACTTCAATGCATAAGTTAATCTTTAATGCATTGTTTTAAAGAGTTAATTTAGACATAAAGTAATGCCAAAACATTCTGAAATAAAATTTTCATATTTATATCAGTTATTTTGATGAGTTTCAGTTTTCAGCTTATTATGATTTATAACTTTTTTAATAAATTTCATATGCAACTATCATAACCTTTTGTTGGTGTTTTTTATTTAAGTAAAACAATGAAGGAAAAATATATTAGTCATATGGACATTAAAATGTCAAAATTTTATTTCAAAATAAATGCATTTTCATAGCAAAGCACTTTAAAGCGTTTGTTAAATTAAATGTTCAGAAATCTATTATTTGCATATTATGTACTACAAGAATAGAAATAAATAATATTTGTTATTAGAGTATTAATCATTGATAAATACAATTTTCCTAAGTATTTATTTTTTAAATTGCATTGATTGTTTTAATCATTACTTATAACTCATTCACAGAATAATTTCCTACACCAGTTTGAAAACTAGTGATTTTATATACGTCATGCTAAAAGATACTTTTCTGATGCAAGAAATTATATATATATATATATATATATATATATATATATATATATATATATATATATATATATATATATATATATATATATGATTATATGATATCAAGTTATTCAGCTATAGTCCATTTGACATCACAATAACTCACTTTTGAAAATAATTTTGTTCTATTATATCAGTTGTTTTGTTGCTTAGTTAATTGGAAAAAAGCTAATTTGGGAGCTTCAATGCATTAGAAATATTTTAATTTTATAAGTCATATTGTATGATTTTCTTTGTTTATACTGTTTGGCTTTTATTTTATTTGTTTGATCATTTTCTTTTAATTTCTCAGTGCATGCTATTTATTTTTGAAATATATAGGTGTAGCTCTTGCATCAGGATCTTCATTTTTTGGTAAGTTTACAATTATTCAATTAACTTTTCTAATAGTCAGCTTTTATATTTTGATTTTATTTTGCTGTCTTATGTAATTTAACCCTAAGTTTAGCAAAAATGGTTGATTTCAAATGTACTTTTGTTGAGGTAAAATGGCCATATCATGTATTTCTTAGAGAGTCCTTAAGTATAAATAAAAATTGAAAGTGGAACAGTAAATCAAAATAATGTTATCAAATATTTAACTTTCCTTTATCACTTTTTCAATTTTCTTTTTTTACTGCAATGAAAAAATAGGATAATTTTGATGGATTGAAAACTGAAATGTGTAAGTCTACCTAATTTTATTTTTGATCAAAAGCATTTTCAATATCTGATCAGTTAGTTTAATGCAATTGTTTCATTTTTCAATTCTTCACATATTACTAAAATATTATCTTCATTTTCAATGTAATTTTTATTTTGTAGTTAATAATTCCCTTTATTCTAAATGATCATTTGTAATTAAAGCAGAATATTTAATCAGACCCTGTTAATTTACATTAATTTTAATGTTAAATAGGTTTCTTTTAATAAGTCATTCCCTTATGAGAGAAAAAATGAAAATGTTTCCAAGTATAGTTATTGACCATAAATTTAGGTAGCATAAAGTTTTCTTTTATAAAATAAAATTTTATTATATGTATATTTAATGCGTAAAAACATCACACATATAAAGCTGTTTCAAATTTTGATTTTTACATATAGCTTAACTTATTATTTATGATGATCAATACCATTAAATTGTAACACTTTCATGATTCTAAACTAATAAACACACAAAACATTGTTATCATTGATCGATATGATTGACTTAACTCATCACACAGCTCACAGTTTGGGTCTAGAAAACCATTTTAAAATTGTTTATTTAATCTGTACAGGAAAAATAGCTGCTGCATACTTATATTTTCCTCTAACTCACAATTTCTCTCTTATTATTGCCACTGTAAATGGGAAAACAGAGGTTTTAGATAGAGAAAAATCTGGTTTGTTTATTTTTATTATAGGTCTGTAAAAATCATCTCTTACAATTATGTAAACATTTTCTTCATCAGCTGTGATGATATCTTTCCACCTTTTAAGCTTCTAAAAATTTTCATACTTGATTGGAAAAGATCCAGTATAATACTTAATATAAACTAACATCTATACGACAAATAATGGACACTTATATTGAAAAATCCTTATTGTATTGATGGTTGTGGGAAATATTGTGGATGAAATGTTTCTAAATGTTGCAACATCTTCATTTTGAAGATGTTGCAATTTTGGTATGTGCATTTCCTGAAAATATGATTTGAAAGTATTCAACGTAGCCAATTTTAAGGCTTTCTATATTTATAACATGTAAATTTTTTGTAGCAATAAACTAAGGGAAAACACATCATCGCACCAGTTTCATACCATTGTAGTAGAAAAAAATATTTCGCCGATATCTGTTATTGCATGTAAATTAACTATAGACTTCTTATATTGTTAAAAAAAATGATCCAATCCTGATCACCACATCACTATAATTGGAAATATTTGAAAAAATTAAGAATTTTCCAATTTTTGTAACATTTGTAAAGTTTGAACTTTACATCAGCATCTTTAGATTTCAAGAAGATATGAATTATTTATCTTATGTATTGAAAATGGGGAAAACAACTGTTCTTGCGTCTTCAGTGTACAATAGTGGCAACATTTATGACATTACTTGTGAACAGAAGAAATTTAAAATATTTGTCTTTCATAATTCCATTAAAGGAGGCATAGATTATTAATGAGCGTATTCCCTATTACAATATTGCTAGAAAAGCTAGGTGCTGTTATACATTTTTATATCTTTCTAAATATCCCTCGTTTTAGTTTCTGATTTTTGTAGAAAGTGATAGATTCTCTAAAATCAAGAAACAGGAGATGTCTGTTTTTGGGAACCCAGTAAGATTTGATGTTTTTGAAATCAAGCCTCCCTCCCTACTGAACAAACATTAACAATTAACCCTTTTTCAAATGGTGAAAGAGATGTTTCTTTTCTCATTTTATGGCATTTGTCATTGAGCAGGAGAGAGAGAGAGAGAGAGAGAAACACAATCTTACATTTAACTTATACTAGCATACAAATGATGTGTAACTTATATCATTAAGAAATTGCATATTTCTTCTCTATCATGCATTTAAATGAAAATGTTAAATTTCTAATTCATTATCCAGTATATAATTATATATTTATAAACAGATCGATGAATGAATTTATTTATATTTATATAATTACTTAATGATATACTTGTGCCCTAGGCAAAAATTACTAAGTTTGTTTTGTTAGTTTGAAATGCATTAATGCAAATATTTCTGAATAACTATTAAATATAAAACCATAATTGAGTAAAATAGAAAATAGGATCATTGGTAAAGATTTGATTATTTTCTAATCACTTGCTTCTTAAAGTAGATCTAAGCTTCTCACTCTAGTTAATTCAGTAAGATATCAGTTACTTGTACAAATTTAAAGAATACGATACATATTTTTACAAATAAAAATATAAGCATTTGAAAGTTTGTAAATAAAGCAAATGAAAAACTATCTAAAAGGAATTTTGTCATCATTTTTCTTTGGCTGGCATTTTTGATGCGCCTCTTTCATAAACATTTTTTAGTTAATCACTTATATGAGTGGGATCTTAAAGCTATAATGTGCAACAATATTATGTAATATTTCAGAAACTTTTTTTTTCCCTATGAAACTTTTTGAGATTTTAATGAGATGTTTTATACTTATTAGTTTTTCATATGTAGATTATACTAGATGAAATGCAAAAATTAAAAAACATTGTGTTCATTAATTATTTAAAGTTAAAATCTTAGTTCTAGAAATAATAAATGTAAAGGTTTTACTGACTTCTTTAATTTGCCAATCTCTCTCTCTCTCTCTGTTTGTGTATTATTGGGTATTATATCAAAGTTAAATACCTTAAGGTTTGACATTCTAGTTAACAGTTTTCTTTCTCACCTTGGGTAAATCTGAGTTTAAGTTAAAATAGCATTGTTAATTCCTACTACACCTCTATCATTTGTATATGAAAAGTGTCTTCGAGATTTCTAAAGAATTCACCCCAGAAAATCAGTACTTGCTCAGTATTCAATTCGAGTATGATTTTACTCTGGAGTTCGACAATATAATGATTCAGCTGTTTCTGGTATTTCATGAAAGAAAAGCCAGCCTTAGATAAATATCTGGCTAATAAATAGAGACAAAATAACATGTTTTTTGATATAAAGTACCTCTTCAATTTAACCCCCCCCCCAAAAAAAAAATTATTTAATGTTTTGTATTTTTTTTTTAAACAAAGTTTGTTAAAATAAATAGATTTTCCTAATTCACAGACAAATTAAAATACTATAAATGTTCTAATTAGCTTTTGAACAATATTTGTAGTTATTTTTAAGTTGGATAAATTCTTAGAAATTTCCTCTACTATTGTCTCAGTTGAAATTCAAGGAAATAAGTAAATTCATCTTGATCTGTTCAATGTACAAAATAAAATTTGAAATTTTTTTCAAGATTTCTTGCATTAGGAAAATATATTTTCTTTCAAAGAAAATTTAAGATAATATTATTTAATTGCAAAATACATTAAATGTGAAGAGCTGTTAAGTAATTTATATTAATCTTGATTTTAATGAAATGTATTATATTTATTATTATTGTTGCTTAAGTATTATGTTTACAATAACCAAGGTATTTGATACAGCCTATCACATATCTTATTATACAAATATACTTAAATATATCAATCATACAATTGAAAATGACTAATATTGTAATATTTTCATTTAGATATGTGGACATAGAAACCTTTCGAATAGTGATAGTTAATTTATATTTCTTTTTCAAAAACTACATCTCTTTGATTTTAAGAAAGCAGTTCATAGACCATTTGTTAACATCACATGGAATATAATTTATGAAGAATATATTTTTATGAATATTTTTATGATTTCTTTAAATATATTTTTATGAAGAAATAAAATATTTTATTTAACATTTAAACAAAAACTTTAATAATTAAGATAATAAAGATTTTTTATGTGAATCTCTCTCTCTCTCTCTTTTGAATGGCTATTTTGCTTTATTACATACTTTCATGTTTTCATATATTAAATGTATGATATGTGTTTCTTTTATAGAAAGCAGAGGTTTAACGAACAGCTTACTTTATATTATAATATCGTGCATCTTTGGTGTTACTCTCATCATTATAATTGGAATAAGTGTAGTATTTTGCAGGCGTCGTAACAGATACTTGTCTCCAGATGGCTGTAAAAGGTACTTTTATTATGTAAAATAATTTATTTATATTGCTATAAAAAATTACTTTTAAAACTTAATCTTTATTATGATATTTTTATGATATCTAATAAAGACTTATTAGTTATTTATTTAAAGCTAGAAGTGTTTTATCAAGTGTTTTTGTTTGCCAACAATATTTATTACTATACTGATTTATCATCAAATAGCACCTCATATTATTCTAATGCTGTCAGAGATTCATTTTGGTATAGATATAAAAAGGTGAAAATAGTTTTGGTGTACCTATAACTTCTGAAATATGGTGCATCAATTTTCTCAAAACAGATATGGAGATTCTCAAGATAAAAACTTGGAAGGGTATCAAAGCAGAGGATGATCTAAAAATCAACTCTTTAGAAAGCCATGGCTTACCCTGGCTGACACACTACTGAGGAAGAAAGGATGACTTCTAAAAGAATTTGTTACAATTCATAGATTTTTTGGAATTTCTCTACTTTTAAAATGTTTTCATTAGTATCTCAAATGGCCTTTGATACCATTTAGGTTTGACAACTTGTCTGTCCAGAGATCAATCTTGTACATGGATTATCTCTGTTTATTTCAGTATAATATGTGATTGCTAGTTCTATTGAAAATTAGACTATAAATGGTTAACTGCAGACATGCTATCAAAAGTATTGTTTGTTTAGTACTTGTAATTTTCTGTGAATCACTCCACATTCATATTTTAGTCTATAAATGTGAATGTTTTTTCCACAAACTTAAAAATTATATTGTTTGTTGTGTGAAGTTTATATTTTCATAATTCATCATCTGTAATATACTTATGTTAGTCTTAATTTGATTTTACAATTATTTGTATCTCTATTTCTAATATGATTGCAATGATTTTGTGTTTAGATATTGCTACTGTCAATTATAATCTTTGATAAGTAAAGAAATCATGTGATGATGACGGAATAGTTTTCACTTCAACAGTTGGTAAATTCATTTCAATTAAGGGCATAGGTGTTTGTGGTATTTGAAAATCCACATAAAATTACAGACCCTGGTTAAAGTTTCTCTTATATGACTAAAAATATATTGGAAACAGAAACAAAATTTAACTTACCGAAAGACACTGAGAAGGCAAAAGTTAAGTTGTTCTTGTAAAAGAACAAATGAAATAAAAGTACTAGTTAAAAAGCTATTTATCGAAGATAAAAATAGATAGCATTTTTTAGGTTAGGTTACTTTTAAAAGTTAAAAAAAATTGAAATTTATTAAATTGTTTAAATATTATAGAGCAAAATAAAATTAAGTGGGAGAAATTCTATTATTAAAATACAAAAAATTCAAAAAAATGATAATATAAATAGTTAGGAAGTAACTAAACCTACAAAGAAAGAAAAATCAAACAAAATACTTTACTTTTAGAAATTACAATAATTTTATTGTTTTATTGAGATAATAATAAAGGGATATATATATATATATATAAATAAATATATATATATATATATATCTTAAACATACTGTTCCTGAAAGTCCATTAGAAACAAAATTTCAGCGTTTCTTGACCCAAAATTTGTTTGATTAGTTATTGTAGAAACCTCAAAATTAATTTGTAGTGTATGTAGTAATGTAGTGAATTCTCAAAAGTAATAATGTGAATTCAACTAAAAAGATTTATCTAATTTTTAATTAAGTAAAAATAATTTTTGCAGTGGGTGCATGTAATATTTGATTTAAACCAGTCTTATTTTTTAATTTAACAATAATCAGGATTCATTTTATAAATATTTTGTTTTTGAAAAAATATCTTTTCTCCCTAAATTCAATCATCTAGTTTAATTTATCAAATGCTTACATATTGTAAATTGAAAATAGAAAACATTGAATGTTAATGAAAGATATATTTAAATTAATATATCTCATCTTGTATAAATTTTCAGATAGTTTTATAAAAAAAATTACTGTAAAAAGCACCAAATCATTCAATTATCTTCAGTGAAAGAATCAATGCATAAATGTTTAAAACAAATGAAAAAATGACTTTAAATAAATTATTTCTTATTGCGATCAAAAAATAAATTCATCTTTATACCTAATAAACTTTAAATTCTTGATATTTCTCAATTTAGATAACTTAGAAAAGAACAATATTTTAGTTTCCATTCTTCAAAGATACACCATTAATACTATATCTTGAAGTAAAAAATATTTTTTGTTACAATAATATATAATTATGCTGTCACTCTGCAATATATATTAAGATGGTATTATTATCATTGTTTCCTGCCTATTTCCTTTTCAATGGCTCAGCGCTGATGTTTTTTTGCCAACCAGTGACATAATTCAGAATACTGATTAACTTGTGGCATATAAACATGCCAATTTCTGATGTACTATAGTTATAAATAAAAATGCATTATAAGAAAAATATACTTTGGTTTAATATCAGAAATATCTCCTTAATTATTTGTTTTAAATAGTTAAAATAGCTAAACTAGTTCATAAATATTTTTTGTTTATATTTTAATAATATTTAAATAAATATTATCTCAGTAAAAGACCTTATTGAATATCATTCTTAAATTAGTCATATTAGTTATATATTTCTATATTTATTGATAATTGTGACAGTTGACATTTTTTGTACAAAAAAATATGTCTTGTCAAAAATATTTTGTTTGTGAAAAATATGTCTTTGGACTTTTATTAAGAATTTCTGGCAGATTTGTAAATCAGTAGTCATCTACTATCTAATTCATTTGCTTTTACAATACTATATCTTTATAAAAAATATTTTATATATTTTTGATTATGTACATATTTGTTTTCATTTCCTTTATACAATGTTACTTTTAAGTATATTTTCGTAAATAATTATTTTAGAAATATTATGTATATATTTGTATTGCATAAGCATGCTTCTTCTTTGACAGTTATAAAGCAACAAAGGGGACTTTATCTAAAAACAAAAATTCAGATCTTGTTCCTCCAGATTTATGGATTCACCATGATCAGATGGAATTAAAATCAATGGATAAAAGTAATAATTCAAACATGTATACTCCTTCTTCTCAACGGTCTTCTCAAGAATTAGGGCATGAGCCTTTGTTAAGTACATTAGAGAAAAAGAAAAGTGCCTATTTAGGTAATATTAGTTATTATATTAATTATAATATTAATGTTTTACTTATTAGTTATCATAAATTCAA
The DNA here is from genome assembly GCA_030067965.1 of Latrodectus elegans. Taxonomy (NCBI): domain Eukaryota; kingdom Metazoa; phylum Arthropoda; class Arachnida; order Araneae; family Theridiidae; genus Latrodectus; species Latrodectus elegans. Next base: position 11,056,130 of record CM057820.1, read on the forward strand.
GTTTGCATGTTTAATGTTTTGAAATTCAGATTTTATCTTACATTTTTTTATAGTTAATATTTATTAAATTTACATTGTTCCTAGATTATGTATATTATATTTCTTACTTTGGAATAAAATTACACTTATTCAGAATAAATTTTACTTGCAGTAAAATTTCTTCTTAACATTTTATTACTGTCTTGTGATAATTAGGTATATTCACTTTTAAATCAATTGTAGAAAGATTTGCATGAAAAGAGTACATTCTTTTATTATATTTAATATTCATGAAGAACTTTATGGACACATAATTTAAAAAGTAATTTTGGCAATGTGGTTTTTTATTTGTATTTAAGTTTAATTTATTGTGTTTTATAAAAAAAACTAATCATAAATAAAATTCATTTTGAGTTTCTATTGAAAATTAAATATTATCAAATGGTATAACTTATTTATATATTTTTTACTTAGCCTTTCATTGTACTGCATTTCCTATATTTAAAAAGTTGAATGTGATAAAATCATGTTGTTTTCTTTTTTTTAATTATAAACTGTATTAAGGAAAGTCCAATTTTTGTTCACAAATTTGCTGAAACCTTTTTTCAGTTACTCAATTCTTTTTAATTTTACTTAGGATCATACTTTTCTAGAATTCTATAATTTTAAAACATATTAATTGGAATTAGATATTATTATTTCACTTTTAGAACTTTAAACTGAAGACTCAGTACATTTCTTTCTGTGATAGCTTATTTTTTTATGAAAGTTAAATCTGCTTTATTTTCAAAGACTTCTGGTTGAAATTTTTTTATTTTTTCCTTTTCAGTTTAAAAAAAAAACACTTGGTGAAGAATTTTTTTTTTTCTTAAATATTTATGAATATTCTTCTCTAGAATTCAATACTGGTAAAACATATTAATAGAAATTAGAATAGGAAAACCAGAGCTCATAAAGCATTAAAGTAATATCCACATGTTTATTTAAATATTACAAATTTGGATTAAAAATTTGATTTTAAAAAAATTGATAAATATAGGTAATCTTCAAAGTATTATTATTATTCAACAGGAAGCACGACCACACCATATTCTTATTTTTCTCTCTGAACAGATTAGGAAAAAAAAAATTAAAAAGTCTTTTCCAGTTAGGAGAAATTATGAATCATCAAAATCAATATAATAAAATTTTTAATGTTCTGAATGTTGTGAACCAGTGGATTTGTCAGTGATATGATATTACATGTCATGTGTCACACTATTATCAGTTAACTAAAATTTATGTAACTTAAAGGAAAATTTTCATTAATTAGTTATTAACATACACAAATTAGAAGATTAATATCAGATTGAGTTAAGTTAATTAATTTTTTTTCTAAAACAATAGGTAAATGATATTTGTCATGAAAAATTTAAATGAATATTCTGAAGATGTGTATCAAATTCTACTCAATAAAATGAGTAGTAAATAATAAATTCATAAAATTGGAATTTTACGTGCTGCATTTTTGTTTTCAAGGTATTATTTATTATCTGGAAAATTTAATTTTTTACAATCATTGATATTTTTTTCTTCTATATGCTATTAAAATTGCATTCTTTAAAATATTGAAAAGGATATTATATATAAACATACTTTTAATCTACTTCAATTACTTAAAATGTGTATAATCAAGACAAGCATTTATGTTTTGTAAGATAAAACATTAATGTTTTGCATTGTTATAAGTCCATAAAAATAGACAAAAAAATTAATCTTTAGTTTTTGAATACTTTTTCTAGATATTTTATTTGTAACATTTTTTAACTTAAGATATTATTTAATTTTATATCAATAAAATTATATTGGCTGTGTTCTTAAGAAATTATGCAACAAATTGCATATTTTTTGTATGTAAATTATATTCACAGAATCGAATAAATTTATTTATTTTTATAGCAAATTATGAACTGGAAATCATAATTTGAAAATTAATATATAATTTTGAAGGATTGTAATTTAAAATTTTAAATTATATTTTAATATATTACAGTTGTGTTTTATATATATACGTTTTTTCTTTCCTTAATTTTTTTAATGAATGAAAGAAAATTACTCTAAAAAGGTCTCTTTATCATTTACTTTAGTAAATATTGTTAGAAATTTAATAATATCCAAACAAATCAATTTCTTAGATGAAGACTTCTAGGATGTTATGCAAATTATTTAAACATTTTTAATTAAGAAATTTATTTAAACAATTATTTTTCATCACATTGTGTAAAAAATAATAAATAGTTTTATATACACTATCAAAAATGTATTATATTATGTTTAGGATATTGTTTATTGATTTTGCATAATATTTTATGCAACTTTAAAAGTTTGTTATATTTTATATAAATTACATTATTTCTAAATTCATATTGAATAAGAATTTTGTTTTATAAAATATTATTAAAATTAATCAAAAAAATTTTTAGCAGATATAAAGGAAAAATAATTTATAAAACTTTGTTTGTTTATAAAAGATCTAAAACTTATACTCAATTACAAATGATAAAATCACATTAACAATCATAAATGTCAAAAATTTGGTAATAATTATGCATTTTGTTCAATGCTATATACCCTCAACATATTAAAATATAATTAAATCTAGTCAGAGATTTTTTTTATGTTATTTTCTTGCTGTTTTATTGTTTTGACACATTTTATTATTTTGCAAATTTTTTACTTCTTTTAAAATTATTATTTTCAGTTACTATGCATTGTCTTTATAGTTCAAGTTTTGTTTTGATTTTATTTTATAATTTCAATTTTTATTTATCATTATGAAAACACCCTGACAGACTCTATAAATGATGATCTACTCCCCAATACTGAAAAATGCATTGTCAAGTGTCGTCCAATAAGAGCTACCCCATTAAAAATCTCTCTTGATCACCAGAAGCCAACTGCAAGTGTAGATGGTAAGTTTAAGAATGCTAATGCCAAATGTATTGAACTTACTCCCATTATAGTGCAACATAATTCTTGTACACAACTACATTTTTTTAAACCATAAAATGTATGATATAAATTATGAAGTCTTCACATGCTTTAATTTATATTTTATTTGATGCTTAATTGTATAGCTGTAATAATTGTAAAATATTTGTATTTATCTGTATCATAATTACAATCTAAGTGCTAATGAGCTAAAATCATTATTTATTAAGACAAAACACAAAGCTAAAAATCTATAGTTTAATAGCTAATGCTTATTAAAAAAAATTGTTGGTCTATAAAAATTATAAAAAAATCCTAAAAATAGCTCCTACTCAAATAATTATAGATTGAATTTTGTAAAACTTTTTCACACATCATATTTAGGTATTTGTGCATATTTAGGTATAAAATCACAGCAGAAGAAATTGCTTATAATTAGGTTATTTTAGAAATTAACTTCTAAAATGAATTATTCAAATGTATATGTTTGCTGCAGGCAAAGTGTTTTTCATATGGAGTATGATACTCTTCTAGAAAAAAGCACCATACATCAAAAAGTAGTGCAAGTTATACTATTTGTTTGCTGCTGAAGATAATCAACCATAATGTGATCTTTATACTGTGTCACACTATCATTCCATTGCAGGAGGATATGATGATCTATGTTAATATAAGGAAATGTAATTCAATAGACCTTTGGTTGCAGTGCTAGGGTTTCTTGGAACCACCCTTAAGTCAGAGCCCAAACTGAAACCACTCCAAACACATACTCTGGCTATTTCACCTGAATCTTTTTCACAGATATGTAATGAATGATAATGAGTTCTGGTTCTCTCCCAATCACAAAGAATGCTTATTGTTGTTTTTAAGATAAGCTGAGACTTAGCCATAAAGAAAACAGAACTCCTTTACTTAGTTGCTCACTGGACATGTTGACACACCTACCTCAAAATTTTTCTCTTATTGTGTGACATGAACAAAAAATAACAGCCATTCATCTTACATATGGACCACATTTGTCAAGTTTCCCATGTACAATTAATGCTAATACCAAACTTCTATTACTTACAGTGAAGATGGATTTGAACTCAGACAGATTTGCATTTTTATGTTGTACTCACACAACAACAAATGATCCTCTTACATTCATCATTGTGTATGGCTAACTTTGACTGAATTTGTTGGTTGCTGAATCCATGGTTGGCAGTTACTGTCATTGTCTGTGAATCATAGAATTCATATTTAGCTAAATGGTTTTTATCTCATAAATACTGGTTTAAATAATAAAGGGTTATTTATTTTTTTAATTATAATAAATGGTTATTTATTATTTGGTTATTGTTGTTATGGTGTGACAAGTGTAAAGAGAAAAAAAAATAAAAATAAAAGGTAACAAAAGGCAAGTTATATGGGACCAAAAGAGCATCATATGGAACACTGCCCTGGCTACATCTTCAGCTTTTTCAGTATAAAGGGTGTCATGGCAGCAGTTGGGGTCAAGGCAAAAGAGATGCCTCTGATCTAGTGGAAGTCCTATACATGTATTATGTATTCTGTGTATGTTCTAGATCTGCCGGGCATGATGTTCATACCCCTCATGTGCCCAGTCCGCATTCTGCTGATAGTACAGGTGATACCACGGTCAGGATTAAGCTCCAGTAGTCACCATTTTTCAGTAGTCCCCCGCAGAACTGATGCTTTGCTATTGTGTTTGTTTTGATTATTATAAATGGTTATTTATTATTTATGGTTATTTAGCTAAATGAACTTTTCCTAGTACATAATCTCCATATAGCAGCTCTCCATCACAGTTCTTTGGGCAATTGCTATTCAAAAAACATTGTTACTATTATCTCAGACTTAATCACAATCTTATTGTAAAATTTATAGAAATTTATAGCATTGCTGTTACATATGCAGATAACATTATATAATTAATCAATATTACAATCACCAATAAAAATGAAATTGTGCAGCCACAATTTTACTTATTTTAGTTTTCTTAATCTCCTATTACTTAACATAATATTCAAATTTTATATAGATTAGTATATTTTTAAAAGTATTATTATTATTTTTTTTTTTTAATTTTTGCATAATAGTATCAATGTAAAATTATATTAAATGTAACTGATAAATTGTGTATAAATTCAAGCGCCATCAAAAATTTCTTCTTAGCTTTGGCATATTTTTATATAAAGTTCAATATAATGGAATATTGCATTTAATATAAAAATTGATATGAAAAATTAGGTAAAATTTGGATGAATTGCATAATTCCTATACTATTTTTAAAAGTTTGTTGAATATGCTCATGTAAATATATATTTTTATATGAGTATTTTAAATGAAAAATTTATATACAGATAGGCTTTATTGAATATAATTATATAAATATTTAAATTTTTTCATTATTATTTTAATAGTAATCACTGTATTAGATGTTTTATATTTCATTTGATTCATTTAAAAAAAATTTTCTTGATGCACTTTTTCTAAACTTGTATTAACTATTAATATACATTTTTATCAACACACTTTATGTATTTCAATTTTGTTAAAATTTATTTCATAAATCATGTCTAAGCATAAGAGTTGAATTAGAAACTCTTTCAAACGTTTCATAACTTAAAAAAGATTAAGATAAATTAATCACTGCAGTTCGTAAATATAAAGACATTTCAAAAAATTGATAATACATAATACTTGAAAGTTATATTAATATTTATTTTTAAATAATTGCTTGTTATAATGCTTTAAGTGAAAAATTTCTTGTAATTCTGATTAATTAATTTTTAAAACATTTGCTTTTCATTTTGATTCATTGATAGGAATACTATTACACTTTATTTTAATTTTTAGAATCTTCTCTTCAGCAGATTTAAATTTCGTTCTCAAAAAATATTTTTTGTTCTATATAAATTATTGTTTTCTATCTGTAGTTTAAAAATGCTATATGTAACTAAGCTGAACTAAAGTGAAATTAGAGAAATGTTGAATTTATGTGTTAAAGGTTTGTCTAAATGAAGGTTTTTGAAAACATAAAAATATTTGTTGAAAGTAAAAGAATAAATATATGGTTATTAAAAACATCAAGACAGAATATTGTAATTTCACATAATAAAATGCATATGATTTGTTTTGTTTCCTGGAAAAATTCTTCCTTAAAATTTGATTGTGAATGTTATAAAAATATTTCTAAATTAAGTGCATTAGATATTCTTAATTACTGTAATTTCAGCATTTTTTTAAAATCCTTGAAACCCTGTTTAATAAAATGTCATGAATTCGTATGCAAAAAAATCTCTTATTGACTGAATTCAAAAGTGATGTGTTGAGGAGCTTAATATGTATGCTTATTCTTTGCTACATTTCTTTCTTTGTATTACTTTATAACAATTTTTTGAATAAATTTAAATTTTTCATTTAGTTTTTTCACTGTATTTTCTTTACTAATAACAAAATTGATTTTATTTCTAATTTGACACTTATAAGTGATTTGTTTACATTCATACCGCCACTAAATTGAATTCATTATTTTAAAGTCATATGTTTTTGTTCTTTTAAAGGATTTTTATCTTCTTTTTATTGTTAATATCTTTAATTTTTCTTATTTACTTTTAATGGTTTTATAGCTTTCATTCACTGTCACCACAGAAGAAAATTTCTTCCTTAAAATGGTTTTATGAAATTAATTCTCTTTGTGAGAGATTTCTCAGTAGTAGTAAAAATGTTACTTTAAACAATGCATCCAAGGAATTGTTTTAATCCAGAATGTCACAAATTAAATTCTTCTCACATGAGTAGAAAACTGTAATTCAGGGTATATAAATTGCAGTTATATTTAATATAATAAAAAAATTAATTTATAAACCATTTTTAAATTGAATATACCTATCAATGAGAAGCTAAAGTTGCTGGAAATTATTCAAACATCATTTTATGAAAGATTTAAGTGTTTTCTTGTGGTTACAGTACACAAAAATTAAAAACTATGCCTTTTGTAATAAGAATAATACCTTTTATATTTTTTCTTTTGAGCTCAAAACTGAGTAGTTAGTACTCTGCAATTCATTTTAAGTATTTAAGAATTTGATTCTTCACCCTGTAGGCCATTACTTACTAGTTCAAACTCCACTTAATTTGTATGCTCTGGATGAATTAGACCTCATGTTGAAAAATTGACCGTAAAACGATAAATGCAGTTAACAAAAAATGTTCTAGATTAATTCATTGACAATGAAGTCCTATAGCAGATGTAATTGATTTATAGTATCAAATATGTCTGATTCTTGAGATATTAAACATTTATTTTGTAATCAATAATACAAATATTGGTAATTTATTACATCAAAAATCTCTATCTTTTTTGAGTTGAAGAATATATATTATTCTTATTTTTTTTGTGCTATCTCTTATTTGGTATTTAGTAACAATTCTTTTTCTAGCTTCTGTAATTACCACTAGTGGCGGAATGAATCCAAGTGCTTATGATATTGGGACTACCAACAGCTTAGGGCGTCCTATGTACCCCAGGACACAATACAATATCAATCGAAGTCTAACCTCTCATGATTCTCATCCTCCAGGTTTGATAATTATATACAACAGATTGTTTCTTGAAATGAGCATTTTATAGTTTTTAATAACAAATAATATTTCAAACTTTCATTGTAACTGATTTTATTTGTAAATTTCCCATGTACTTTTAATTTAGAAATTATTTATTTTAGTTATTTGAAATTTTGAATAATTTTAAAGTTATTTTCATTCACCAAATATGTTACATAAGAAAAAATTTTCCTCCCTGTTTGAATATCTATTAGGATTTTTGTGTTATAAGGAAAGGATGTAAAATGTACTTCACATTGTCCTCAGTGTGTGTTTTGCTGGAAGATAAAATTAACAAAATTTATTGAATAAATAATGAAAGATAAATTGTTTGTTGATAACAAGGATTGATTTAAATGTATTCATAATTTAACTAAAAGTACACTAAAGTCATTTTATAAAATGTGTAAAGACAGATTTTTTTTAAAAAATTATGTTAAAATGTTTTATTAATTTTTGTAATGTTAAGGAACTTTTTTAAAATGAAATAACTTTTCTTAATTTCGAATTTGAGTAATATTTAGGAAGGAAAAAATAGCAAAACACACATCTTTCAGGTCTATTTTAGAATGCCTGAAAAAATAATTCATTAATAAAATAGACAGGGCTACAGCATGATATTATAGAACACATGAAATAGAAGAATATTTTAAAAGTTTCTTTCTGGCACATCCTTTCTTGTTCCTCATGCTTTCTATTTAGATTATTGTCTGAAGTGATAAGCCCTGTTTCTTGTTGAACTTTACCAGTTCTTTCATTTTTTTAAATAGAGCAATTGCGAATTATTTATTTGCTTATTTATAAAATTAATTTAATTTAATTTGCAATGCACAAAGATAGAAATGATTTGCTTAAGTGATTGGGAGCTGAAGTATAACAAACACATCACAAGAATGTCATACAGTTCTTAAGATTCAGTTACATTAAATTTATTTCAGACTTCTGATTCTGGAATCTTTCAGTTGGTTTAGAAAATATGTTTATATTGAATTCTTGCATTTGATTAATTAACATTAATCAAACGCATGTTATTATTACATTAGAGCATGATGTAAACATTTTAATTTACTTTACATCGTGCTCTAAGTGCACAGATATCTTTTATTAGGAAACATTTCTATTTAAACTGTATCTTAGAGTTATACATGTAATAATTATTATTTCTTTCAAATGCTTGGACTATTGTATATGAATCCATTAAATCTTGTCATTTGGCATAAGGAATGAAATTGATAGCACTTTGTAATGGCACTTTGGTTCCAATAGTTATGGTATCACAGCCATGAAAGTAGGTGGATCTTCATAATTTAGAAGCAGCTAACAAGCAGCAGACTTCCAGATTTTGTTCTTCCAGAAGTTTCTTTCACTGAAAGGACATAGCAACCACAACATATTTTACTTGGCTAAACTGACACATTAGCAAACTCAGAGGATTTTTATTGTGTTGATATAGAACTCGCTATTTTCCAATTGTGAAAACAATCCATCTCATCCATATTCATGCAATATTATATATACCCACTTTAAATTTTACTTCAATTCTTTTCTTTTTAGTAGTTATCACAGTGTTATATTCTTAAGATGTAATTTACCATTATAAAAATTTAAGTAACTCTAAGTTATATGATGCAAAAAATATTCAATAATGCAACACGTTAACTTTTTTTAAGTATTAAAATTTACATTTAACAATTTTTCAATTCATCTTTGAGCTATGATGCATAAATACAAGGTGTCAAGGGTTAACAACATCAAAAAGTCAACAAATTTTTAGTTTCTTGTTTATTCTGAAAAGAAATTTATTAATAAGCACATAAGATTCAGGACAATAAATTTTTATCAAATTATTTACATATTTTTCTGTGCTTTGATTTAATGAGTTGCAAGTGATATTTTTTATTTGTTCAGTTGATTTTAAGTTAAATATTGCACCTTTTTCCACAGTTGTTCTTGGTGAGCCTCCTCCGCCTCCTGTGTCCTTGCCTCACTGCCCAGGTCCCCCATGCAGTATGAGTGCCCATTCAATACCTGAAGTACCTAATGTTACATCAGAAAATCAGTCTGTGACCTTCATTCCTACAGTGCATGAAAATCCTGATAATAGTGGTTGTAATACACTTACTAAAAAGCCAACTTCTCATCAACACCCAATGCGAAGTTTTACTATTCCTTCATCTTCATCCCAAAGTGTTCCAGCAACACCATTGTCAAAACACATAGGTGAATTTTCATATATTAATTTCTTACTTTAAAATTATGTTGAAATTGATGAAAGCTGTTTTTTATTTACTGAACTTATTGCTTATGTTGTTTATGTCAATCTATGGAACAAAGAAATATTCATGCATAAAATTGAAATATTTTGTATTTTCTGTTATTTTGCTTTTGTTATTGTCATTTCTACATGTCAACTAAAAAACTGTCCAAAGTATTTTTATTTTATTTTTTATTTATTTATTTATTTTTATTTTATTATTATTATTATTTTACAAAGTAAGCAAAAGGTAGTAAATGATTTTGGTATCAATGTAAAAATATAAATGTAGCTGAAAAATTGTGTACAAATTCAAGTGCCATCAAAAATTTCTTCTTAACTTTTGCATATTTTTAAATAAAGTTCAATAAATGGAATATTGCATTTAATATAGATTGATACAAAAAATTAGGTAAAATTTGTATGAATTGCATAGTTCCTATATTATCTTTAAAAGTTTGTTATATGCTCATGTATAAATATATGTTTTTATTTGAGTATTTTAAATAAAAAAACATTATATAAAGGTAAGCTTTATTGAATATAATTATATAAACATTTAAATTTTTCCATTATATTTTAATAGTAATCACTGTATTAGATGTTTTATATTTCATTTCATTCATTTAAAAAAATTTTTCTTATAGTTTAGTGATGAATGTGACTTTTATCTTAAAGCAGATTTTAAAGCTTTTTTAACATTAAAATTTTAAAAAACATTGCAAATTTAATTTTATAAATAATATATATTATATATTCATGTGTCTTAAAAGTCTTAGGCATAGTTAATAAATCGTTCAGTTCAGGCAGACTTAATAAATATAATATAAGATTGCATATTTTTTTTAATTTAAAACTTCTGTTGCATCACAAAAAAATGCACATTTGAGGGAATGTCACATTTTTGGCCACTTATACCACACCCTGTGAAAAATGTTAAAAGTATTTAATATTTTCAAATTTAGGTTGGAACCTATACTAACTTTTAACATTAAAAAACACTTTATTTGGCCAGAAATTTGAAAAAAGGTCCAACCAAGTAAAGAAGAATATACATAATAAAAAAATTGTATAGAAAATAAATATAAACATATTTAGTTCTATGTGATGAATTTGTTTTAATTTTATTTACTGTATAGTGTGTGCATTAAATATTATGATTTATGTTTTATTCTTTCTATGCATGGTACATAATAAATATAGAAGGTTTTTTTTACTATATAGTAAATTGTTATTAAAATTTTAGTTAATAGGAATCATAATAAGTTAATATATCATGCTTATATTAACTATAATGAGTAATATATGAACTATAACAATTAATTTTTAACTATAAAATTAAGAATATGTTATTTCAAACATTAAATGCTCAGGATTTTTAGCTGAAATCGTTAAATTAGTTTATAGTGCATTACAAGCTGAAAAAATTTATAGCCCTGTCAAAAATGTAAATAGTGCTCTAAAAATATGTTTTACAACTTAAAATAAGGCTTATTTAACTATTGTAGTTTCTCCTACTACCACTAATAGTACAATAAATTTATTATTTATCTTTCAGTTAATAACATTTACGAATTTTTATATATTTCTCTTAAAGCATTAATGAGTTATACTTAAAAATTATTTTTTGTATCAGAAAAAAATTTTTATTTAAAATTCCTTAAATATTATCTTTATCTTTACAATCTGATGAGCTATTTCTAACCATGTATTTGCATTTTAAAATAAAATTTTCTGACATAGTCAAAATAAATTTTATGTATTAATGATGCATTTGTATTAATCCTATATTTCTGATAATTTTGCAATTTATTAGTGAAATTAATTAATAATAAATAAATTTGTTGAAACTCCTTATAGTTCTGATGAGAATTTGATTATTTGAAACCTTTTTAATTTTAAAGGTATAACCTGAGTACAAAAAATATGATTGCAAGATAGGGTTATTCAAAATTGTTTATTAACAATGAAATGGGGTTGCTTGTTTTATTCAGATACCGCCTCATGTCTATATCACTATATTCTGTGTCTAATCATTTTCAGTATTGTGAAGTTTTTTTTATGATTGTTACTGTTTGGAACTCATATTTTAAAAACTTATTATGCATATGATTATAAAATCATATCATTATTTATTATGATATGATTTATAAAGTCACTTGAAATTGTTATCTTTTTTTACATTGAGTTTTTGAGCAATTTATGTTTTCTTTTTCAGTTGTCAGACTTATCAAATTCCCTACCTTTGCTTTTTGAAGTGAATGAAATAAAATTTGCTTATTGAAGCGCTTTTTTGAAATATTTGTAAATTGTGCTTAGAATCATTCATCAAAACATTTTCACAAGTGCATGTTTGAAGAGTATTTTTTAGTAATGAATTTGATGTTTCCTTTTTGTCCAAACATGTTGCTTTTTGATCAATGAAGGACCTTTTTTCAATTACCAACAAAATACTCTCTTGGTTTGTGAAAATGTTTGCACTCTTCAAAAGATAATCATACTTGAGTTTCATAAGCTCTGCTGGTTCTTGAATAGTTAGCGCTCTGACTTTCAATTCAACAGTTCATGCGCAAGAAGTGATTGTAGTGCATCATGCAAACCAATCCAAATTGTGAACCTCTTATTTATTGAATCACATCATTTAATCATAGTTAATTGGCTGTGGACATGACATCCAGTTCAAGTAATCATGAATCTCATTTAATTTGAAATTGAAATACAAATGCTATATGATTTATTTAAAAAACAAAAGATGGTCCACAAACACGAAAATCATAGTTCAACAACCTCATAAATGTTAATTTGGTCAAGTAAGCGCCATTTAATCGATGTTCAATAGCTTTGGATAAATTGAACTCAATTTGAGGGATGAATTTATAGGTTTATCTAATTCATTTCAAAATTACAGATATAAATATTACTGGAAAATATCGATTGATATATGACTGCAATAATTATGGTTCCTAAACGATTTCAAATGGATTCATGTCATTTGCATTTTTACATGTGCCATTTAAATTAGATTCAATAGCCTCGAATATATCTCAGGTGGGGGAATCAGGGTCATTGACTCGTTTGATTTGAAATTCAAAACTTGCACTACTTGAATCCATAAATCATTTCATGAATGCTAAAACCATGATTTAACAAGCCATTAAATGTTGATTCAAGTCATTTACAGATTGACAATAGAATGGGAAAACAAATTCTTCATGGTTAAATTTTGATCAGCAAGTACGATTCAAACTTTTCTTATATTTTATTTGGTTAAAAATTTCGATTTTAGTAATACAAAAATAATTAGTTTACTTATTTTTATATAGCAATTAAATCCCCTCCTGTTGTTTCAAGCCCCCATAAAAAAGTAGTTCTTCACATCCCTGGGGAAACAAGTTCTTCAAAACCCCAATCATCTTCTTCAAAAACATCTGCAACTCCCATTTCTACAGCAAAGCAAAATGATGCTAATTCATCTTCTATACCGGTAAACATTTTTATAACTCACTTTTTCTCAACAGTTTTTTTCTTTTTTAATTTATAAACTAGAAAGTCAAAAATTAACTTTTTTAATTTTTTTGATTGTATTTCCTACTTTATTAAAAGTTTCAGAAAAAAGCTAATAAAACTGCAGGTATAAAAAAAGAAAACTTTTTAATAAATATTTAATTTTGATTTTTAGCATTCTGAAAGTACAGAACACTTGAACAAAGAAGTGGCTAACTTGGAAGGATTGATGAAAGACCTTAATGCTATAACTGCCTCTGAATTTGAATGTTGAAAATTTTTTTAAAAGTATGAAGTTTTTGACACATGGAAGATGTAGAGAATTAGTGTAAAAAAATGATAGCTGAGAAAGTTTTTCTTTTGACGACTCACATGTATTGCTTGTAAAAAACAAAACATTGAATGCCAATTTGAATTCATTCATGTAATAGAACAAAAAAATGTGCCTAATGATTTTCTCTTCATTGCTTATAGCTGTAATATTAATAATGCCTTGTGTAGTTATTTTGAGCTTTGAAAGTGTCTTTATCATAGTCTAGTTGTAAAATTATTTTTCTTAATCATTGGAGTTTTGAAATGAAATACTGAATTATAAAATCTCAATCTATTGAATGAAATATAAATTCTGCTATTCAGAGGACCAATTTTGAGACAGTTATTGAAAATCATAAAATATAATCCAAATGGGGCTAAAAAGGTTTGAAAATAAGGCTTAAATTTCTTAGTTGAATTTTCATTCCATTTTTTTTTTAAATAAATTTTGGATTTATTAAATTATACTTACTTGAATGTGTTACTCAACTATGTTTAACAGTAGTCAAAAGTATCTTAAATATCATATTTGGCTTGTAAAAGATTTCTCGCATACTTGTATTTAACTTATATTCATAAATATAATCCAAATCTTTATATTATAAGACAATGTTTTCAAAATTTAATGAATTGACATTATATCAAAAAGTTTATTACTGAGTAAAATGTGGTGCTATACATATAAATATTTTGATAACTTTTGATGCCCATTTATATATTGTATGTATTTAGCTATTCATTTCAACATCAATTTTGTATTCAAAATTTTTTTCTTTAAATTGTATATAAGATATGTTTATTTCGTTACCATTATAACTTTATAGAGCATGCTTTTTTCAGGACATTAATATAGATTCTCTAATGTGATATTTACTATGTGCAAGTTTTCTAAGCACAACTTTTCACACCGTTAAAAACAATGAAGAGATACTGAAGTTTTTACAGATTAGTGTTTTGCTTATAAGTTTCTGTTTTATAATTTTAAAATAAGTGAAATAGTGTCATCAAATTTGCTTTGTTATTTTCTTTTTATGTTTAATTATGAGAAACTAAGCTACTATAATAAATTCTACAAATTTTAGATTTAATGAATAGTAAATTCTGTGATTGGGTTAATCTTTATAATTTCATAATCATATCAAAGAATCATAATATTGAGGAAACAAACATAATTTGTTATTTTTTATTCTCTTGCTAATTTTTTCCCCTGCAAATGTATCACTTTTGTTTGTTCTGGCATTGTTCCTTTTTGAAAGAATGAATCTATAAATAATTTCATTCAAAGTCCAACTTTTTGAGCTTATTTTGTTTTACTTGTAAAAGCAGCTATATATAAGTGAAATCCCAGTTTGAATAAAATATTCCTTAAAAACATTTTGTCAATAATTTAAGCTTATTTTATTTTGATATTTTTTATTCACTTTCAAGTTTTGAATTTTATTACATTAATTTTTAAATTATGTTTGATCATTTTTTTGTTTACATTTTCATTAATAGTTTAAATCTTATGTTTGTATAAACAATTTCTGTTGACGTTTTTCATGTAATTTGCAAACATGCATTTAAATTTTGACTGAAGTTTGGCCTGTTTATGGTTTGCTGTGTGTTGCTCAAATAAAAATGCTCAATTTCTAATATGTGAATCTCAAATTTCACATTTGTGGAATTGCTTTGTTTTCCACCAATTCTCAGGAATCACTTTAATTAACCACTTTGTTTTCCACTTTTGTATATATGTATATATTTTTACTATTTTACAAATTTATATGTATTTTATTTTTGTTTATTTGTGCCATTTTTTCTCTTAAATAGTTGCAATATTGTTATAATTTTGTATGTGCCAATCTCTTATTTTGTATTTCTAAATTTGTTTTTCAGTACCAATTATTATTATATCATAAATGTTTGCTATGTGTGCTGAAGAATAATTTTTCCTTGTAATTTGAATACAATTACTTCAAATTTAACTGTATCAACCCTTGAAATTCTAAAGGATTATCATTTTGAAAATTTTTTCAATGAAAAGTCATAAATTGATTTCTGTTTTTACTCTTGTACTTAACTGTACTAATATCTAAACATTTTTTAAAAAATTCATTTTAATTATTGTATTGGAATTGCAGTTTTTATGGTCACTTTTAAATTTAGATGACTTATTTAAAAAAGTTCTTGTTTATTAGATAGGATGGCCAGTAGCTCATGTGCTTTAATATTATGGTATATTTAAAATACATAAAAGAATACATGCTATTTGTTATAATTATTTAAAATTATTGTCTATTTTTGCATGATGTGGAAAATTGATTTTTAAAATAAACTAGCTAAAATTATTTTGATTCAAATCTTATGTAATGAGGATATTCTTTATGCCTATTTTATTGAAAAATTGTCCATGTGTAATCAGAATTCACCTGAAATAACTTCATTTATAATTTGTTATTTATTTCACCTTATTGTTATATTTACAAAGGAAAATTGATTTTTCCACTTATTTAACATTGATTTTGATAAAACATTTTACTGTATAAAATTAGCCAATTTTTATACCACTGGTGAATGAATAAAATCTTTTGTTACTTTTTGTCATTTTAACATTTTTAATCAACAGTTTCCTATAAAATACATGTGAATAGAAAGTTTTCACAGGGAGAACAAATGCAATCTTCCTGTTTATCATTCATATACCCTTTAAAAGTTCATATTTTCTGAGGAGTATTATATTGTGGTTGTAAAATACAGTGTTGCAGTTATAAACGAAATTTTTCTAATTTTTTTTTTTCACTAAATCTTGTCTGACAAATAAGTAAATTGAATATGTAGATATATATGGTAAATTTAATGTACGAAATACACATTGAATATTCTAAAATCATGTCCCACTCCTTTAAATTTGAAATTTGAATTTTGACTTGTTTTGTGTTATTTAAAATAAAAGTATAAAAGAAACAAATTTTGCACATTCCGTTTTATATATTTTTTTTACTTCGTTTATAGTCAAAAAATTATTAATATATGGGTGAATAACAATAGTTAATAATATGAGATGACTTGGAGTAACCCTAGTGGTAAATATTCAAAGTTTTATTTTAAAAACTAAATGCATTTTTACAATTGCATGTTGCATAAAGTTGTTTGGCTGGCAGCCACCTAATATTAAAAACATCTTGCATATAAGAATATAAATGTAAATAAATAGAGAAGTGTTCCAAATGTTTCACTGCGTTGACAAGTTACAACCCAATCTTCAATTGTATCCTTAAAGGCAAAATTCAATCCATACTGTGTACAAAAATTGCATTAATAAAAAGGGGTAACAAATTTTTTAAAAGAAAATTACATGTAGCAAATCCTTTTCTTCTAGAACTGTTTCCTTAAATTCATGCAAAAATTTGCTTGTATGAATTTTAACTTGTGTATTATTTAAAATAGATATACAGACAGACAAATACTGCAAATTCAATTTCTGTTTTTTGACTTCTGGATCCTACTTTTTAGGATCTTATTTAAATAATTATTATTTGGAAATTTGCAAAAAAAATAATAATAAAATATTTTTGTTTTTAAATGCCTATTTTCAGCTTTTTATGTTGCTTAAGATTTATAGTATTTATCATTATTTTATGTACATGAAAATTTCTTGAATATTAAATTGGTCTTTCATTTTTGCATGCAATTTTTTGTATTTCTTTAAAGAAATAATTTTCTAAAATGTTATTTTCTGAATAAGCTATTAATAATTCAGGGAAATTTCAAGTTCAAATTTTCCTATGTCAATATTAATGTAATATTATATTGAAACATTAATTTTCATTGATATTTTAGTATCAATAAAAATATAAGAAAATCAAAACTGAAAATTTAATTGATTTCTTCTTTATCAGGAATACTTTATTCTGATGTAAATGCATCAATCTGAGACAAATTTAAACACAAGTTCACCTTAGCATTTGGATCTATTTTTTTATTCTTGAGAATATATCTATGCATTTTTTTATAAACTTTTAATATTATACTGTATTTCATACAGATTATTTTATTATAAAGATAATCTTATCAAGCCAAGCAAATACAGTAAATGATATTTGTGTCAGAAATGAAATGATCTGAACTTGCTGTTCATTTATAAGACCATTAGCAAATTAAAAATAAATGAGAAAGAGCACTGTAATATTAAAACTTTACATGTTTACCAATTCGTTAATGTAAATACTGGTGTAAATTTTGTGGCTTGTTATTTTATGTAACAAAAAAAATGTATATTAAAACGAAACATATAATTTTTTTGGGATTCTGTTAGAGTAACCTGTTTTCCTGCCATCCAGATTATCAACAACTGTTATGGAACGTAGATTCGTATTCCACTTTAAGAGAGAAAAGGGGTAATATCGAAACTCATCATGTATGTGCAAGTCACATCACTATTGGAATCATATTATATCTGCCTATGTAGCATATATCCTAACTAGGACTACCACTCTCTTTATTGATTCAATAGTTGGTGAGTTAGAATTTTACCTTGGGTTTTTAGATGTTTTTTAGTAATTCAAAATCCACTTTAAACGGTAATTCCCCGCCTACTTTATTAGTCTTTGTGTGCAAGAAATTACCTTTGATCGATAAACAAGTTGGACCATCGTACTTTATTGTATGCTGTTATCCACTGAAAAGAAACGTCTATTAGTTTGCTCTCAGCAGATTCTGTAAAGAATCCAATGGAATTAAATGTGCTTAAAAAATGGTACAACAAACTTTCTAGTATTATTTGATAACAAAGTTTGTAACGTTCAGAAAGGCAATGACAGAGTACACTATGTAAGGAGGATTCTCCATCAATACTAATGAAGCAAAGTATTGTAAAAGATAAGTAGACATTTTTTCATATTAAAATATATAACATACACTAACGCCAGAAAAAAAGAGGGCAAATTGTAGCAACTCTTTCAACAAGTTGGTGAATTGTGGCCAATAAATTTGGTATTAAAAATTATGTGGTTCATTTTATTCAAGGAATGTGTACTCCTGTACAACATACAAAAGAGACAATGTTCACAAACAGGAAATTATCCTCCTCGGGCGCAGATTTTTACAATGGATGCTTGAGATGAAGTACAATTCACGATTTTCAGCATCCATATTTTTCAGTGATTAGATACCAATCACAATAAAGATGGTATTTTCAATATTAACCCATCTTATTCTGTAAAAACAGCTTAATATAGGCTGCACTTATAATAGTCATACAACAAAAAGTTTAAAAAAAACAATACTAATCAAAAGTTTAGATAATGAGCTTTTTTTCTTATCAATGTCTTATGAATCATGTCTTCTTATTTCCATTTATTCATCCATCTTTATTACTTTTATAATTATATTCTTCATTTTTTACTAAGGACTGTTATTCAATTATTAATGTCAGTTTTGATTTTAGTTATGTATAAAATAATTTAACAAAACTATAAGTAATGTTCTGATTCCATTAATCTAAAAATCTTAAGAGTTTTGTTTACAAGTAAATGCTGGAAAAATTATTTTCTTTTTAACTAAAGAAATATATGTTGAAATATTACATCACAAACAAACAATATGTTTAAATGTTACTTTTTTTTTTTACTGAACTCTTGAGAAATTATAATACAAACAATAAGTGAGGTTCACTTGTAATATGATATTTTATCCTTTTCTAAATTAAATTTATTTAGTTGTTTTTAATTGAAATAAACTTAAAAATGGAGAAAAGTATTTAAATTTATAAAATAGGAAATTTAGATAATGAACAATATTAACCTTAATGATCTCTACTAAAATTAAAATCAGTTCATAGGAAATTTCAAATTTTCACCGAAATTTGTTTTTGTGTGGTCTATATTCATGCGATTTTTTGTCCGGTATATGAAAATTCCAATTAAATTAGAGCACATTTGATAAAACTATCAATAAAAAAATTAAATGTCATTTAGTTTTTCATAAGTATTTCATCATATTACATGAGAATTGTGTAATCCAATTATATCACATATATGTATCCCCTACTAGTCTAACAAGCTGATTCACCGTGGCAAGGGGTTGGCACTGGGCGAAGTACGTTGGACACGTATTCTCCTGGTAGGGTCACCCAATACTGAAGGCCACTCAACTATGTCCAGCTGAAGTCTGGACTTAGGGGTTAAGTCAGTCTCCTGGTGCTCCAGGTCTTTGACCGTAAAAACTGCCTCACACTTACGGTTAATTTACCCCAATGACTTTGGTTGGTGGTAATAAACACTTCAAAATTTGCCCTTGAGTTCTACCCAGGCTTCACCTGGCCACATTTTATTTTGTGTTTGTGGCTCACCAGGTAGCAGGACTTGGTTCAAGATTCTCTATTGGTAATGAACTTCTTCCTGGTGAATGGTCTCACGGAGCTGATTTAACCCTGCTGTTCAAGGGGAAGAGAAGCAACAACAACACACATATATGTATATATTATTACCCCAGTACAAATTACAATCATATATCCAATAATTTCAAATTCCTAGCTTAACTAGTCTATATAGTTTTTCTTATCACTATATTTAATTATTTTTCTCATTTAAAATACTTGTTACTTTCATTATGCTCGCTTTGCCTTACAGGGGTATCGCTATCCCGATTAAACTAACTTCGTGTCCTGATTTCGTTTTAAAAATTAATTTCTGCTTATTTTGTAAGGTTTTATTTTCTATGTTCTTTTTTATTCAATCCTTATTTCACCACGTAAAAGAAATATTTCTTAATTGTGCTGCGAAAACAATTTTTATAGCTGTATATGTGAAATTTTATGCCAGATGGATAGGATATCCACCCTTTATAAACAGGTTTGTGTGTATGCCAAATACCTTTTAATTAAACTACAACTTTAAAATGAAATAACTTCACAGTGTATCACTAGATGTAGCTCCTTATTAATGCATTGGCGGAGGGTACAAAAGGATACTTCCACATTAGTTTCACGCCATTACGGAATTATGTTTTAAGATTAAAACCATTCACTGCTGACTAAATTCGTTAAAATTAAATATTAAAATAAACAAATAAAAATAACACTGGGGTGTTGTTGTTACTAATCCCAGATGGTCCAATTTTAATACTAGACCAACTCTAGAAATCCATAAACAGCCAGGTAATCCAAAAACATAAAGGGCGTCATGATAAAAGGGAAAGAGTTATAGCTTCTGCAGCACCATAGACAAGCTGATGGTAGAGGTCTGGTTTTTCTACAATGGATGCCTGTTAGCTTTATTTGGGTATAATGGAATGACCTTCACGGCTTGGGTGACCGTACTAGTAGCTATGCTGTCGCCGTACTTTGCCCATTCCGCCCAAAGTCACCACCTCGCTACGGTGAGGCAGCCAACAAGACTGAAAGGGGCTTTTCTGGGGTGCAGCTATGAAACAACGGACAATTAAACAAAAAAAAAAAAAAACGCTACCGACTATCCACAACTTTTAGGAATATCATTCCAAATAAAGTACTTTCCTGTTATGATATCTGTTTCATTCTAAACACATAAATATATTTATAATTTCAAATTTTTTTTAATAAATCATCTGAATGGGCTTTGTTCAGAGCCTTATCAAGGCAGGACCATAAGGAGTAGATGCCCCGGGCTTCCTAATTATAGCGACTTTCAAATCGAATGAAATGTTTATTTACGTTGTCAATCAAATAGAATCGTTTGCCGAATCGAAAGTTTGTTGTTGTGAAGCAGGTGCGGGTCCTCCAAAGTATTTGATCTGTGTCTCAATTAGATTAAGTCGGGCCCTGGTTCTGTTCGCCTTAGAAACGGAGATATGTAACTCTTTCTCTAGCCCAATATTTTAATCTATGAATAATTGCTAGGGGCATTTGATTTCTATTTATTTCTATATTCCCACTTATAAAAAAATAACAGAGACATGATTATTTATTTTTGAAGCAATAGCGTTTAGTCTTCATTTGATTTATTTTTAGCTGATTTATACGCAAAATTAAGGCAAAATGGTGATACCAAACTGTCATAAATGATCAACGCTCTTGCCTTTCGGTTCAACAGATCATGGCTTTGAATTTTATTTTGGGGTTGATGCTTCTAGTGTTTTGGTATCAACTATAAGGTATAGGTTATAGTCTAACTATCTCTCGCTTACGAAAAAATTACCATTAATTGACAAACCAAATTAAGTAAATATCGCCATTTTTAATCGTATTATTTCTGCGAAAGCTTGCACGTAATTGTAAAATTATTTATTGGTTTCTACTATTTTTAATAATTAATTTTATTATATTCGATTACGCTCGTGCAATTTAAAACTAGAGAGTGATATTTTGAATTAAAAAAAATAGCAATAATAATCAACAATACAATTAATAGTTTTTGTAATAAAATTTTTAAAAATAAATATAAAAAAATAATCTAATGAAATTCAGACTTTATTTTTTCAAGCAACAAATTCTTCATAAAAATGAAATCCTAATTTTGTATTCGAAATTCTGAGTAGAAAGGAAAATACCTTTCCCTTTCTACCCTTTTAAATGTAGCAAGGCATGCTTCGAGAGACAATGAGTCATATATCATCTCCTCAATCATTGATGGCGGCTGGGAAGAATGAGCTACTCTCGATAAGTTCCTCAAGCAGTTTACTGCATAGCAAAGCAGTTTTTCTTCATTTCCATTATTTTTGAATCAGATAAATAGTGGACGACGTATTTCTAAGACAAATTTGGTACAGATGTTTTCCATTTATTGTGGATAATTGCGTTTTTTGTAATTTTTAAATAAACTTTTAGTCAAATATGTAAGTGTTTTTTCACAATATTTTTCACATCTCTTTTGTAATAAAGAATTTTTTTTTCTACATATTTAGTGAATTTTTTCTTATAAACACGCTAATTTCAATGTTAATTGATCAGGCTTCGCAAAACCTTCATTCGAACTTGTATCAAAAATTTATAACTGTTCAACTTTTTTTTTTTCCATCTATGTCTTTTCCAAATAATATGAATTGTTTCTGTTCTTTTTAATTAAATTTGGTTTTCATGTCAAAATATATAACAAATGAAATTTCAGAAAAAATATGTATTTGATTTCTATATTTCGTGAAGATATGGTGTAAACAGCATAAAATACTTCTCAAACCGCCAATTTTGTTCCAAAGTTAAAACTGAAGTCTTTCAGGTAATTGAAAGTGTTTTGTGCTATCGTTTCGAGGGAGTTTTAATTTGTTCCGATCTCTTGGGTTATCTCAGTTCTCATTATTATTTTCTGCTATGATATATTTTCTTAACCCTATGGAATGCGTTAATCGTTATTTTACAACTTCACTCAGCACTTTTTCCAGATTTTTTTTCTTATTTTATTTTATTTTATTTTTTTTTATTTATTTATTTTTTTTTTTTGTATTGTGTATTGTTGTATTCTTTATTTGCTTTTTAGTTTATTAAATCGATCGATGCTTTTTATATACATAGTGGTTGGGAAACAATTCCATTATTTATTTGCAGCTCACTAGGCGACATACGATTGTTTTGCTTGAATTATTTGACATGCATGTCGTAATCATGTACACGTTGTCACTTTACATGCAGTAAACTGAGATAATCGAAACAACTTAGTCTAATACACAAATTAGAAGCAGACTTTAACCTTGAACAAAGAAAAACATTTTGTTAACATATTGAAATTTTAAGACGTGTCTTTATAGCGATAAATTCTGTTTAATATTTACAAATTAAATTAAAGTGGGTAAAGTTGAATTAAAAGTTACAAGTATTTGCAAAAAAATCTTCTGTATGAAGACATTAATTATAAAATTCACATTTTATAATAAAAATGTCATTGCTTTAATGATTTCTTTAGATACTTGTTTTGGTTGTTAGATTGTTTTTGACAACAAACTCACCAATATAAGAATTTGGGGTTTTGTGTAAAAGTGGGTACTCCTTGATTTAGCAAAAAATTTGGCGATAAAATTAAATTTCTGGTAACCCTGGTATTTTTAGCTTTTTAACTAATGTAATATTAGGGTTGCCATTTTATTATTCATATTTTGGTGCCTATCTTGGGGGAAAAAAATCGCCAAAAATCAAGGGGTAACTTTAATTAAACTTTTATCAGGATTTGTATTATTGTTGATGTCTTGTTCTAGCTAGACTGGCAATATAGGGTGTGCTGTCCCACTTTTCCACTGAATAATAATTTGGTAGGGAGTCCGACATTCCCAGTACATACATACCTCAGGTACCCTTATAGGGTTTGCAACCATTCAGAACGTATTCATATAAGGAAAGAACAAAGACAGGAAAGAGCGAAAGAAAGTACATCCATGCTCTAACCGGGATTTGAACCCAGGACTTTCCTCTCCGCAGTCAGACATGCTGACCACTAGACATGTGCGCGGCGTGTTCGTGCAGTTCCTATAAAGTATTGGCAAAAATTTATTAATAAAATCATTGTGGACTTTTAATGTGATTTGAGTACACACAAATGACAGTGACACATGCTGCATTGATTAACGTGACCAGACGTCTCGTTTTGAACGGGACTGTCCCTTTTTACAATTACTAGTCTCGCTGTCCTCGAAGTGAACTGTGGGACGCAAAATTGTCCCGTTTTCTGAAACCGCGCGAAAATTTGAGTAACAGGTGGCCAGCCACTGCTTTGCATTCTGCAGCGATGTGACGCACGCACCAACCGAACGCCAGCTAGCGGTGTGCGAGAGCGAGACCGCGTCGTCGTTGACGCAACGATAGCCGAGACATCACATCGCTCATGTTTTGTTGACTTATTGAATATTGTTTGACAAACTTTTCACTTGCCCACTTCCCGCTATTTGTTTTGCTTTTGTTTGATGCTTGTGTAGTAAATAATTTAAATTTCTTTCGCTTTGGAATTATAAGTTAAAACGCTGAAACGCAAGTGTTCGTTCAATGTTAGCTTACAAGAAAATATCCGTTTATCAAGCTAAAAATCACTCCATCAGATGTCTGATCTGAAAAGTATCCAACAGAATAAAACCACCGCGGGAAACCCTTAGGGTTTTCCGCGGTGGTAGCTGTGATATTGAACAGCATTTAAAGTCTAACAAATATAAAAATGCCGATCGTGCCGCGCTTCGAGTTCTTCATTGTTAAACTTTTTAAGAAATCGGACGCGCCAACTTGAAGGACTTGGATATCGCCGCGGCAGAAGGCGTCTGGACTTATCACACGATACAAGAAAACCACAGTTTTCGTTCGAATGATTGAATCAATTTCGATGGCCAATCATGTTTTGATGCCAAATTTTCATGCGCTCGTACAAAATCAGAAGCTATACAGTAAATGTTTCGACGCCTACAGCAATGAAAGAATTAAAAGATGGCCTTGATAAGTGCAATTGTATTACAATACTAAACGACCCGTTAAACCACAGTAACAAGAAAATATACCTCATTGTAGTGCGCTTTTTTCAACCTTACGTAAGTGTACAAATAAGAACTTTAGATTTTCAAGACCAACCTGGTGAAACTTCTGACATCATTGTCAATCATTTATAAACCAAATGTTGACAGGTAATTTGACAGCAAAAGTCGTAGCAGTTTGTGGGGACAACGCCAACTTCAATTTCGGAGGTGCAGTTAGGCGAGGAGCTAACAATGTATTAACGAAATTACAATCATCTCTGAAAAAATAATGGGTATTGCATGTGGAGCCCATGTAATTCACACAATGTAATAAAATCTGCTGCAGATTTGCTATTCGTAGATTACGAAAGCGTTATTGTGAAGATATATTAATTTTTTATATTTATACGATTCGAGTTGAAGTTCTAAAAGAGTTTTGTGCCGAAACTGAAACGGAATATCAGTAAATGCTCCGCTATAGAAGAACCAGATGGCTTGCTCTTATGCTTTGGAAGGGGTTTTAAAAATGTATCAGCAGTTAGAAAGCTACTTTTTGAGTATTGAAAAATGTCCCCTGTTACTAAAAAAATTTTTTTAAAGATCCCACACCAGAATTGGGGTTTTATTTTTCACACGCTCAGTCAGCAAGTTTTTATCAAGCTGTCTTCAAATTTGAATATCAGACTGTATCGACAGTTGAATCTGCAAAAGGAATTCAATCAATTAACAGACAATTTAACTCAGAAACATGCCAATCCGTTTCTTCCATTTATGGTCCGTCACTTAATGTTAAAATTGAACGATAGTGGTACTGATATCGATGAAGAATGTGTGAAAAGGGTGGCTACAGAATTTTATAAAACAAGCAGTGAGTATCTGGAGCATTGACCTTCCTTTCTTATGAAAAAAGTTGAAATATTTTATTGGGCAGATTTAAAAAAAAGACCCCACAAGGGAAGACATTCAAACATCTCTGGATGTATTAATTGAAAAGCAATATATTGTAGAAGATTATGTACTTTTTACAATCAGTGAGGTTAATGCTGCTATTCACGGTTTGGCCACTGGAAAATCTCCTGGCCTGGATTCCCTTTCCAATGAAATGATTAAATAATTTCATCATTGCTCTCCTTCAGTTCTTCCTGCTGTATTCAATTTATGCTTAAAATTTTCTCTCTTTCCTGCTCTTTGGAAAAATGCTAAAGTTGTCTTAATCCCAAAGAGTTTGAACTCTAAGTGACCGCACCTTAAGAATATTAGGTGTATTAGCTTATTGCCTTGCATTGGAAAATGCCTCGAAAAGCCTCTTACAAACAGACTAAGATGGCATCTTAACAATCATAACTATACTACACTACTGGCCATTAAAATTGCTACACCAAGAAGGCGACATGCTATAGACGTGAAATTTATACGAAAGGAAGAAGGTGCTGTAATATGCAAATGATTAGCTTTTCAGCGCATTCAGACAAAGCAGGCGCCAGTAGCGACACCTACATTATGTTTAAATGAGGAAATTGTTCAGCCGGTTCCTCAACCACAAATTGCATTTGAACGTTGTTGCCTGGAGAAAAGTTGTTGTGATGCTTCGTATAAGAAGGAGAAATGCGTACCAGCACGTTTCTGACTTTGATAAAGGTATAATTGTAGCGTACCGGGATTGCGGTTTATCTTATCGCAGTATTGCTGCTCGCGTCTGTCGAGATCCAATGACTATTAGCAGAATATGGAATCGATGGGTTCAGAACGGTAATACGGAACGCCATGCGGGATCTCAAAGGCCACCTATCACTAGCAGCCGAGAAGACTGGCATATTATCCGCATGGCCGTAATGGATCGTGCAACCACGTCACGAGCCGTGAGTCAAGAAATGGGGTCGTTTGGAAGACAACAAGTGTCTGCACGAACAGTTAGACGACGTTTGCAGCAGCATGGACTCTCAGCTCGGATACCATGGCTGCGGCTTCCCTTGACGCTGCGTCATAGACAAGAGCGCCTTCAGTGGTGTGATCAACGACGAACCTGGGCGCACGAATGGTGAGACGTCATCTTTTCAGATGAATCCAGGTTTTGCGTACAGCATCAGGATGGTCGCATCCATGTTTGGCGGCATCGTGGTGAACGCACATTGGCAGCGTGCATTCGTCATCGTCATATTGGCCCATCACCTGGCGTGATGGTATGGGGTGCCATTGGATACACGTCTCTGTCACCTCTTGTTCGCATTGACGGTGCTTTGTACAGTGCACGTTACATTTCTGGTGTGTTACGACCCGTGGCTCTACCCTTTATTCGAGCCCTGCGAAACCCTACGTTTCAGCAGGATAATGCCCGACCGCATGTTGCCGGTATTGTACGGACCTTCCTTGATACGGAACATGTTCGGCTGTTGCTCAGGCCAGCACGTTCTCCAGATCTTTCACCAATAGAAAACGTCTGGTCAATGGTTGCCGAGTGACTGGCTCGTCACCAAACGCCAGTCACTACGTTTGATGAACTGTGGCATCGTGTTGAAGCTGCAGGGGCATCTGTACCTGTACATGCAATCCAATCTCTGTTTGACTCAATGCCCAGGCGTATAACTGCTGTTATTACTGCCAGAGGTGTTTGTTCTGGTTACTGATTTCTCAGGATTTATCCAGCCAATTTTTTTGAAAATTTATTCATTTGTTATTTCTAGTATAATATATTTGTCCAATAAATATCATTTTGTTATCTGCATTTCTTCATGGTGTAGCAATTTTAATGGCCAGTAGTGTAGTAAAGACCAATATGGATTTACACCACAGAAATCAACTGAGGATGTGCTACTGCGACTTGTTCACATTATAAAGGAATGGAAAAAGAAAAATCTGTTCACTATTCTCCTGTCATTGGACGCCGAGCTGGCAGCCGAATGGTTAGCGCTCTTGCCTTCGGTTCAACAGTTCGTGGGTTCGAATCCCACCTTGGGCATGGATGTTTGTAGTGGTTCGGAATCCACTTTAAACCGTAGGTCCCGGTCTAATTAGCCCTCGTGAGCAAAAAATGACCGTTGAGCGACAAACAAACAAACAAACAAACCTGTCATTGGACATAAAAGGAGCGTTTGATAACGCGTGGTGGCCCCTTATTATTTTCTTAATGAAGGAGGCTTATACTCCTTTAAATATTCTCACTCTCTTCCGCAGTTTCTTGAACATCAGAACGGCTGTTCTCATTCTTGGTAATAAGTCGAAAGTAGTTAACATCCAAAAAGGATGTCCACAAGACTCTGTTTCTCGCCCATTCCTTTGGAACCTAATTATGAATGATTTAATAAAAAAATTTAATGCATTTAAGTGCTGGAAAATTGCTTTCGCGGATGACTTACTCGTAATTGTTCAGAACAAAAATTTTCCCAATTTATGCAGTACCGCTCAAGATATTCCTGATTTTATTCATAATTGGGCTCAACAATGCAAGCTGGAATTCAATCATACGAAGTGTAAAGTAATGATGATTCACAAAAAGGCTAACATTGATGCCACAATCAATCTTGCTATGGGTAGCAATTTTCTGGAAGTTGTAGATAAAATTAAATATCTTGGTGTTGTTGTTGACAGTAAACTTCACTGGAAGGTACACTTGAAATACATTTTAGCTAAGATTAACAGTCTTACAAATGCATTGTATAGAATTTGCAATAACAGTTACGGTATTAAATTCGAAGTTTCAAAATTGATTTATAAACAAGGCATTGTTCCCGTTATTCTTTATTATCGAGAATTTGGGGAGACAGTTTAAGAAAAAAAAATACACCGAAAACTTATCAGGAAAATACAAAGAAAACTGCTCTTGAGGATTGTCAGAGTATATAGAACAATCAGTTATGATGCTCTCTTCATTCTCTCTGATCTTCCACCTCTTGATGTTGTGATACTACATCAAAATGAGGCATATCGTTATGCTCAAGACTCTTTTATTAACCATCTTGATGGTGATTTGAACTTTTCTTCCCTACCTCATCCATTTACATGATCTCCTACTCTACTTGCTGCATTTGATAGCGTTAGGGATGAAGACTATTATCTAATTTACTTTACAGATGGGAGTAAAGTCAACGAAAAAGTAGGTCTTGCATACGTATGCTTTCAGAATGGTGTTTGAAGTGAGTCATCAAGTATACCGCATTAGTGATTACAGTTCTATTTTCCAAGCGGAGCTACTCTGCATTAATCTTGCTGTTAAAGATGCCATAAGCAAGTCTTATCAAAAATTTTTAATTTGCAGTGACTCGATGTTATCTCTACTGGCTCTGCAAGATATAACTAGTTTTGAAAAAATTTATTGTGGAAGTCCAGACTTCAATAAATATTTGTGATATCAAAAATATTTTTTTCATTTCTCCCACGTCAAGGGTCATAGTGGTGTGTATGGAAATGAAAGAGCAGATTTCCTGGCCAAATCTTCTCTTTCACTTCCAAATAAACTGGATACCAGCTTTCTTAAGTCTTTTTTCAAAACCACTGCCAAAAAGAAGATTATCACAGAATGGAACTCAGGTTTTGTGTCCTCTCCTAATTGTAAGTGGACAAAATAATTTTCCTATCAGAATTAAGAACTACTGGTTCTACACTGACTTTAAAATTACGCAATTCCTCACTGGAGATGGGAAATTCAGTAGCCATCCTCACCGTTTCCACATTAAAAACAGTGAGGTGTGCATGTGCAACTCTGGGAGTTACAACCCTTCTCACATTCTTCTCGAATGCCCATCTGTTTCAGAAGAAAGGAACGAGCTTTGTAAAGACTTAAATAACAGGTGGCCCCCGATTTTGGTAAACCTAGTAAAGAAAGAGAATTTTGAATTTTTTTAAAAATTTATCCATGCTGTTATGTACTTCTTTTTATTTTTATATCTTTTTTTTTCTCTCTGCCTTCTTTTATTATTATTATTTTCATCTCATGATTTATTTGGATTTGTCATGTAGTACATCATTTGTTGTACCTTCGGGCCCTGTGTAGTAGTTCTTGGTGCACAGGGAGATATTTCTGTTTTACAATATATATATATATATATATATATATATATATATATATATATATATATATATATATATATATATATATATATATATATATATATATATATATATATATATATATATATATATATATATATATATATATTGACTGTTATAAAGATACTGAAGTTTTTGACGAATTTTCATTAATTTCTAATTACATTACATCACAAAAAATAACGGAATGGAATAATTTAAAGGTTTCCATGGAAATCCGTTTAGTGCAAGTATTCAAACATTTTCGCGCCAATAATCTTCAGAATGAAAACTTTTCGATTGTAATGGAATATATTTTATGTTTGCCTGCTACAAATGTTTCAGTCGAAAGAGCATTTTCTATTATGAAAAAATTTTGGACACCTGAGGAAACCCAGTTATTAATTGCAGTTCTAAAGGCAATGTTGATAATTAAGGTGAATAGAAAAAACGTGCCAAGAGTTTCATTCTTACCTGAAATCGTCACCATCTATATTGAAACAAATTTGTTCTTCTGTGATAAATGTAAATATAACTAAACATTTTGGGTATCTATATTTTGTGATTCGTAACTTTTAAGCCAACTAACTTTTTCTGAAGAAATAACTTTAGAAAGTGTTTTTTTTTTCATTGACTACCTATGATTTCCTTTAATTAGGTCAACTAAATAAATCAAAAATGTCCCGTTTTGAGTAAAAAAATAAATGGTCACGTTATGCATGATTATGACAGAGTTATTCAATGAGAGTAATTCTAAAACCATCACTTTCAGAAAAGTTCAATTAAAGTATAATTTAAATGCAGCTTAAAAAATAATTTTTTATTGCAAAGTATGCTTTCGAGAACTATTAGGGTAAATCCCAACCCCCATTGGTGATCTTTGCTGCTTTTTTTCCAACCAAGCTGAATACATGTTTTTAGAACAGTAAATTTCCCGAAGTCCGCCGAATGGAAACGCAGTACAAAAAATTCAACCACTGCTACTACTTTAAAAAAAACCATATGTATACACTTGCCTGAAAAAGTCTGCGTACAAACGCACTGTAAATATTCTGCAGAGAAAAAATGCACATTATAGTGTCCATATTAATTCTATTTTTATTTGAGTCGAAATAAAGGCTCTGCCTTTTGAACATACTTTCCCACAAATCTCTGAAAACAACGATTCAAACCTAAAAATCTGCGAATATCATGAATATTCTTAGGAGTTAATAATTCTTATATTGATCAAACTTTTCTCATCCCAACTTTTTTCATTCCATCATATATTCCTCTTCTCCATTATCAATAAATCCTAAATAGTCTATTTCCTTTTTACCGAATTCACATTTTGACAATTTTAAAGTCAAATTCTAAGTTAGATCTAAGTTAAATACCTCTTTTATTCGTTCAATCATATCAGTCCCATTTTTAGCTGATGTCAAAATATCATCTAAATAACACAATTTTTTTTATTTAACAATGATCCTAATATTTGATACATTAATTTTTGAAATTCTGAAGGTGCATTTGCCAAACCAGAAATCATACGTTCAAACTGACCTGTTTCATCTGGGGGTAATAAGAGCATTTTTTAATTCAGCTTCCTCTGTTAATGCTAGTTGGAGATAACCATGAGCTAAATCTAATGTGAAAATGTATTACATTCTCACCAAGACAGTCTAATAAGTAATCAATTTTGGGCAGAGGGAATTTATCTTTAACTGTCCGATTATTTAATTTTCTATAATCTACAAGTCTATCCTCACAAGTTTTTTTTTTCGAACCAACAATATTGAGCTTGCGTAAGGTGTGCTTGTTTCGGAAACTATTTTGTTCGCTTTCCATTCCTTAACAATATTTTTACACTCATGTCCATAAATTAAGGATAATTCAAAATCACAAAGAAATTCAAATCTAAAATAAAAATTTCACATGTAGAATTATCACACACATCTTGAAGAATAATATGCAAAATACAAGAAATCACCAGATTGCGCCGATAGTAGGTTTCAATGACGAGAGTGTAAGAAAGGGATATTTAAGAAATGATTGCAAAGAAGTAAAATTGTTAACAAGCGCTTTAAAAGCCTGTTAATGGAATAACCATATTGTTATGGCACAAAGAAAGCATTTGGATGATGTTGTAGGTGATAGAATTATCAGCCGTCTGGAATGTGGACGTACTCAGCTGAAAGTATCCGAAGAACTTGGAATCACCCAGAGTGTCATTTCCAGGCTTTGGCAACGGTTCCAAGATAATGGTAATGTGAGGAGACGTTATAGCATAGGTCGCCCCCGAGTTACAACGCCGAATGAGGACCGGTATTTGACAGTTACAGCCAAAAGAAACAGACGGAGCAAAGCATCAGACCTGTCTCGTCAGCTCTCTTCATCTACCGGTACGATAGTTTCAAGGCAGACAGTGTACAGACCCTTAGGGAACATTGGTCTGTATGCTCGAAGGCCTGTCAGATGTTTTCTACTTACCGGAACTCACTGTCGCATGAATTGTAAGAGAAGTAGTAGAGAGCATGAATTGTAGACACCGCAATAGTGTTCTTGTATGATATTTTCCGGCGAGTCTAGGTTTAGCTTTCAGTCTGATTCTCGCCGGACTTTCATATGGAGAGGGCCAGGTACCCGTTATCATCAAGAGAACATCACTGAACGATACCGTTACGGTGGTTCAGGATTACTCGTTTGGCGAGGAATTATTCTGGGTTCCAGAACTAATTTATATGTTCATAATGCAACCATGACAGGCCACATCTATCAGGATGTCTTTTTAGAACAACATGTACGTTTGTTTCGGGGCGCCATGGGTGCAAAATTTCTGTTTATGGAGGACAACGCCCGCCCTCACCGAACAAACATTGCAGACGAATGCCTTTAATTGGAGGATGTCACCCATATAGATCTCACCGGATTTGAATTCTTAAAAGGACATTATTCTTAAAAGAGCATGCGTGGGACATGCTTGGCCGTCAAATTGTTGCCGTTAACCCCCTCCCCCATGTCTACTGGAACTTCGGAGAGCATTGCTTGATGAGTGTAATATTCCCTAAGATCAGATCGATAATTTGATACTCAGCCTGCCTAGGCGTTGTACGGTCTGTAATCTGGGGGGCATACTATGTATTAACCATCATACCAATCATGCTATATAAGTTTTTGTAAATAGGTTCTTTATTAAAATTTGCTCCAGGGAGTGAAAATCGCAATTTTTATTAATAATGTCAAACTTATAGCATCTTTTTTGCTCTTTATCTTTTGTTTAATAAATCGACTTTACAAATAAGTCACATTTGTTTTGCTTCTGTCTCTTTCTTTGCCTGAACTTGCATTATTCTTAATTTATGGATACGCGTGTAATAGAATTCCTCTCAACTGCATTTGTTTTATAGGGGCGTAAACAAACTAGTTTACTTCATGGAACTTCATTAATTTCCATCTTGGTTAATGTAGTTCATTCTGACTCACACACTTATATTCATGGTAAAACAATATCTAAAATCATTATTTAGTTTCGTAATTTCCAATTTTTTATCAAAAGAACTAGTTTTATCAAAGTTAATATCGTCATTTTATTTCGCGTATTTATTCTTCTTTTCAGTGTATATGGTATCTTCAGTTACATTGCAGAGATTATTAAATGGAAGAATACCCAATCCTCCAATGTGTCGGTTACCTTACCCAGACATTGATTTTCTTTTAACTTAATGTCAAAAGAGCAATTATTCATAATTTCAAAAACAGAATCGAATTTTTTTCTTTTCCCACTAATAATACAAAACCGTTTTTCCTATCTTCCGTTTTCGCGTGAATAAATCTATGCTATTTCTTTTCTATTATAATAGGTTCTTCTGTTTTTAGCTTTATTTGTTGATGTTTCTATTCGACTTTCATTTTAGAAAACGGTCCGAATACCAGATATGCAATTCGGAGCCTATTCGCGATTTTTGTTTTGTCTAGAAAGTTTCTTTCTACAGTTAGAGCAAACGCTATATTATCATCATTCACAACGAATATTTCAAGCGTTGCGCTGACGTCGTCGATTTTGTATTCTATTTGACTTTTCCCAAGTGTGAAAGCAGATGATACTTCATTAGAGCCAAATCCACAAACAATTTTCTCCTTAACGGAATTTTATTTAGTTTTAATTTATTTGCAACCGATTTCTTTATTAAAGCAATGCTCGATCCCGTTTCTATTTAGCTATTTACCGAATACTCGGCTTTATTTATTTTTGCTCCTTTCATATGAGCATTTAAAAGCGTTTTTATCTTTGTTTTTCGAACAATGGCGTTGAGTATGTCTAGTTTCACAATATTCTCTACAAATTAAACTTTTCCTTTCTTTTGAACAATAAGGAGATAAAAAATCTCAAATTTTTAGAAATAAAAATAAAATAAATGTTTCCAACATCTTAGCTAGATTCGCCGAATTCTTAATGCATTGGTCCGCTAGTGTCTTACCATATACAT
Source organism: Latrodectus elegans (assembly GCA_030067965.1). NCBI lineage: Eukaryota > Metazoa > Arthropoda > Arachnida > Araneae > Theridiidae > Latrodectus > Latrodectus elegans. Next base: position 11,090,627 of record CM057820.1, read on the forward strand.
GTAAATGCAAAAAGAGAAGGGAACGTCCACGCCGAAACTGGGATCCGAACCCGGGATCAGCAGCTTAGGAGTCCGAAATGCTGATTACTCAGGAATCGACAGATTTAATTAAAAGCATTTAAAAAAAGATTGTAGAATAAAAACGCATGATTTTTCATATTCTTAAATAATTTTTTTCCAGCTAAAAAGAACTTCTTTATACTGTAAAATAATTAATTTAAAATATTATCAAGAAATATTTCACGAATATGCATTCATATGCAAGGGGGTCTATCATGCCCCGGGCGCAGCTTACAGAGGGGCGCTAAATCATTTCAAAGCTAAACAAAATTTTTCAGAAAATTTCAATCTTAGTTTTATAATAATATCAATTTTATTCGCAGAAATAAACTTTGCATTTTATAACTATTGTGTCATGTCCAGGGAAATATAAAAAAAAAAAAAAAAGCTTCAGGGAGGAATCAGATTTGGAAAAGAGAAGGGGTTGTTGATGAAAAATGAGGAAGACCTGCAGAAGCTTGCCATAAATGAAACTCTTACATTTCTTTATTAATAATCATTTTGCATGGTTTAGTTCCTTTTAAAAAGTTTATTCTTTTAATCATGCTTCGATTTTCATTTCTTGACTAGTTAGATTATCGGTTTTTATTCTTTTAATCCTTTCATTTTTAAGTTTCACACTTTGCTTAAAGTTTGTGATATTATTATTTTGTACTAAAAATCTTGCAAATGTGTAAATAACGAAAATATGTTGATTTTTTTTTTCATATAAATTTTCTGGAATATTGGATTGGTCAAATCTATTTTAAAGCATATGAAAGGTTTTACTTTTAGTATAAAAACTATATGTTTATTTTATACAAATTATTTGTGTTAATGTTAAATGGTAATTTCTAGGTATATTAACTTAGGGAGATTACAGAAGAGTTAGCTCATGAAAGACACCTATTGAATTCTGTGAATACGCCAAGATTCACAGTGCCTTTTATGACTAAATTGTTATGTAGGTTATCAAAGTCAAGTTATATACTACAAAAAGTCATAACAATAATATAAACAAAACAAACTTGTTTTACTCAATAAAAAAATTTTAAATTTAAAAAAGAAAAAAAAAAAAAAAAAACGTTCAATGAATATTATTTTTTGGACCTTTCTAGATGTAATAATTATTCAAAAATTCAAAATTTAAAATTTTTTTGTCGAAATTTCATTGTTTTGAAATATTATTTGAGAAGTGCTCTTTTTAATTTCTCATAATAGATTAAATCATTTTATTTAATAAGCAGCACTTCACTAATATTTTTGACACCTTTTTATGATAAAAATGTGAAAATTTAATCTCATTTTGATTATAATAACGCAGTAAATAATTATAAGCAAAAAAAGAAAATTTCATAAAACTAAAATATTATTAATGAAAACTTGTGTAAGAATTTAAATGTACTTAAAATAACAGAAAAGTCAGATTTTATTTAAGTTATCAATAAGCGATCTAGAAAGATCCGTTTTAGTCGAAGCAGGTTGTTTCGACGCCGACGGTTCGACGCCAACGATTCGACGCCAACGTTTCGACGCGTGGTCAGTTCGACGCCGTACTTTTCGACGCCGGGGCAGTTCGACGCCATATATTTTTTTTTCGTATTTTTATTTATTTTTAGAATAAATATGCAATATGCCTGATAATATATATATATTTGTTATGTATATGAAGCGTGATTCAAATAAATAAGCAATATGGCATTTTCAAGTTCTTCGATAGGCACAAAACTTAACGCAGGAATCATACGTGTATAGAGAGCAAAATCAGCATCGGTATTATATCGTTGCATTAAATTGAATTCTGCTAATTTGCGCTTCATATTTTTCACAAGGTGGAACAAGCACCCTTGAATTTCGGCGTCTGGAAACTTGCTTGAAAAAGTGTTAATTAAGGCAATTTCAAAATCTAAAGAAATTTTTTTCGCCTTAAAAAATGGCCAACTGTCTTGAATCATTTCAAGCATTCGTGTATATGTTTCTTCCGCCTTGTCGGGTAAGAGGGCATAAATGATTGGCAATACAAAACCTCCACGTTCGGCCATAATAACAAAAACCTGGTAAAAATGATGTGGTGCTAGACTAAAAGTTCCATCAACGTAAATTTTTGTTACGAGGTGAATCCAATCGCTGACACTGGCTTTTCCGAAAATTAAAATTCGGTCTTTATCCCCCACTCCCGAATCGGCGATAACAAAATTTTCCTTATTTTCTCCGTAATATTTATAATTTTCTGGCAATTCAATGGAAGCTCTGTCAATTGGTTGCGACGGGAGTGCATTTATGTCTTTTCTACGTCTTTTAATAACTAATCGTACAGCTTCTCTGCTTGGAAACTGTCCTAATGCTCCAACAGACAGCTCTTGCGTTTCTTCAATGCGAATTACTGCGGGAGTTTCTTGTGTTTCACCTGCCCTTCGCTTTATTGATGTTAAAGTGCGGACAACTTCAACACGTGCTGCATTTCCTTCATGAGCATGATTGCGAACAAGTTTTAAAAATTCACTCGTAACTGCATCAGTGTAAATTCTTCCTTTACATTTATTGTTTTTGGAAAATTCAACTTCACAACGCCACGATTTTTTTGCTCCATTTTCTATATATTTATCGAAACAATATAAATATCCATCGTGCTCATACTTTTCTTTACCTCTCTTAGTCATATATTTTCGGCTTTCAGACATTTCTACGGTTGAAAGTGCTAACATTGAATTTAAAAATATCGACAGGCTTCCAAATAGATTACGGGCGCTTTAGAGAAGATAAGAAATGCGCATGCGTTGACAATCGGCAATACTTAACGACAAATCTGAGGCGATTTCATAACCCCCAACTGGAGGAGGGGGGGGGGTTGCACTTGTCAAAAAAGAGTTAGAGTTATTTACAAGCCTGTAATATGTTTCAAAGAAAGAAGAATAGATAAGGATAAGCTAGTAACGGTAAGCTAGTAAGTAGTATAAAAATACGGAAAAAAATATATGGCGTCGAAAAGTACGGCGTCGAACTGACCACGCGTCGAAACGTTGGCGTCGAACAGTTGGCGTCGAAACGTTGGCGTCGAACTGACCTGTACCGCGTTTTAGTAGTTATTGAGACTTTGTGAAATAGTACTATTCATTGTACTATTTCAGTAAGTCAATAAAAATAAAACCCTTGTATATATTTTATCTTAGGCTTTTGCTGCTGTAGCCATTCAGTCTGGTGACGCGTTACACTCGTGAGAAAATTCCTTCTGAAACGTGTTTCATATTAGCGGTTCCCTTTGTCAAAAATATTGTGCCTGGCACCCGACTGACCTTCAAAGAAAGGGAGGAAATTTTTCTTAAAATAGCACTACAGTATGCCCCCTAAGGAATTGCCTTGCTGGAATAGAAACGGAGGGGATCGAGAGCTAATTACCTCCAAATTCTAGGAAAACACAAACTTCCTTTTTTTGTTCACATGGTTAATATTTCGTTTCTTCCAAAATATCGCTTCATGGGAAACAAAACTGTAAACTTATGAAAATCTGGAGTTTTGACATTTAAAATATTATTGCCGTAAGTTATATTTTCTGTCTACTATTTATTCTTTCAATATGAATATTTATTTCATATTTTTGCTGGGGTATAAAGCTGTTATTAACATATTTTTGCAGAATTTTGAAAATTAAATATTAAATTACTTATTTGTTGAAACTATTCATTTAAAAATAATTTATATAATCTTTAAATGTTTTTATTTGGGGAAATAATTTTTATTTGATTTGTAATTTTGTTGGCTTTACATTAGCACCTTATATTGAAAAATTCTTTTTTCAAATGGTAGAAATTAAAAATCTGTGAATGTTTTTTCTTCTTCAATTTTTTTTTTTTTTCTGAATGTTTAAACACGCGGAATCTTCTTCTATGACAGCGTAATAACCTATTGCAGGTTTTAGCTGTCTCTACAGCACTCCTTAAACATCACAGAATATATTTTTAAATTAATTAGTTCAATTTACATAAAAAACAAATCTTTTAACTTGTAAAATTCGTTCAAGAAATTTATAAAGAAATTGTACATATTTCTCTTTCTACATTGTAAAATTTTAAAAATAAGATCGTCTTTAAATGATTTAAATTTATTGAAAGAAAATACTTCCTGCCATTGCATGAACGCACTTCCAAAAGAATTCTTAATAGAAATAATTTTAATAAAAACTAGTCCTTATTTTAATAATAAAATATATTTTAATATCTAAAAAGACAGTTTTAAAAAATGCCTTTAAAATACGAAGAAAATTTTCAATACTATGATAACTAATTGAGAAAATTTCTGTACATAAAATTATGCGATATAACAATTAAAATATACTTTTTGTCTCAGCACTTTTAATTCTTGATAATATTTTGAATCAATGAAAAATTTGAATGAACAATATACAGTGCATCAGTTTGGAGAAAAAAAATTATTTTTAATAATATATATTGTTTGACTGAAAATTTCTGATTATATTAGATATACATAATTTTATTTGAATTTATGCGTGTTTTGATTTTTAATTTAAGTAATTTGCAAAATAATTTTGTTGTCTGTATTAACGTTCCATTGCTCATTAGATATTTGCATTGATAATGCTATGGCATATAATTTATTTATCTAAACTGAAATTAGATGAAGACTTATTAACAAAGGTCTTCTAACTTTGGTATCAAAAAAATTGGTTTTATATATTGTATAAAAATGAAATATTATAAACTATCAATATTACGTTTTGTGATTTAAAATTTTTTACAATAAAAATAATTATGGTTTACTTTAATGGACTTAATGATATAATTTAAAAAGCTATTTTAAATGCGAAATTTCCTATAAAGTTAAAATTGTTTTTCACAGAAATTTTTCTGCAATAAAAAAATGAAATAAAATTTTTTGTTTAATCTGTGATATGAATCTGTGAATGAAATGTTTAAAAAGATATCATTGTGAAAAATCAGGTGAGTTTATCTTAAATTAGGAGTGTAAAGTCTTACCCAATTACTATTTTTCAATAAATAGCTAAAGTTTGTTATTATAGAGTAGTAATATTATAGAATGTAGTAATATTATGATATGTAGTAATATTATAGAATGTAGTAATATTATGATATGTAGTAATATTATAGAATTTTTGAAAATACGTTAAGATAAGTTATAGAATACGTTCAACACCAAATGATCAACAATGTATAGAATCTCATAAATAAGCTAATGGTCGATCAATAGGGAGTAAAAATGTTTGTTTCAATTGGTTAACAAGCTAGGAAAAAAACATTAATCCCAACTTCAAAACTGTAATATCCGGATCACAAGGCCCACAGTGCCCATATCTGTTTTCCTAACAGAGGACCTTGGAGTGCGAAGCATATGTCCCGGTCAGGTAATCAGCCTAAAGCTAAATCCCCGGTGTTTAGTTCCCCAGCATGATTGGTACTCAGTTAATCGATCGACTGAAAGGATGAAAGATTGAGTTGACCTAGCTTGAGAATCGAACCTTGGACCTGTATCTTGGTTGCACTAAGTCACCGTGCTTAACAAATGTAAAAGTTTGGGTGAATTTTGTCATACAGGTTTCCATAGAACAGAAGTCTATAGAGAAATGTGGGACTGAAAGATGTAACACAGCAGCAGAAATGAAATTAAATCAAAAACTATTAAATCAAAATCATAATCTATTAGAACTTCCAACATGTCTTATCTCAAATGGTGAAGATAGAGAGAAGAAGAGGTTGCCATTCAAATACTTTTTTACTATTTCTGCATCCATTGCAAGCTGTGAACGTTCATTTAGCGAAATAAAATTAATTTTGACTTATTTATGATTCACCATGAGTCAAAAAGTGATTTAACAATTTTAAGTATAAAAAAAGAAAAATTTGAAATGATCAACTTTGAAAAAGTAAATTCGCTTTAGCAAAGGTAAGAAAAATGTAAATAATGTAGTATATTAGATTGCTTCTATCTACGATGCGTAACGAGTTATTTCCCGTTTAAAAATTTTAATGTTTTTTTTAAAATAAATGTATCAGTTTATAAAATCAATCACGTCTTTTTATAATTAATTCTAAATTACATAAGTCCGGTTATTCTCTCTAATGATACTTTTATGAATTCGATATAAGTATTTTTTTTAATTAGAATAGAATTTTGTTTAAATTTAAAGCAGAACTTGATACTTCAAATTAATATATTTTCGTTTATTTTATAGTAGGTACAACATTCTGTTATTATTTATATTGTGTATTCTTATTACAATTATACTCTATTTATTATAATGTATCATATATCGTTATATTATTATATTTCTTTTATTATTTAATACATTTTATGCCCATATTTATATTGTAGTATTATTTACTTTTCAAGGGGGCGCCAAAAATGGTATCGTACCTGGGCGCCAATTATGCTCACTACGCCACTGTCAAAAGCCAGTTGAGAAAATTAAATAATGTCCTCACAGAAGACAACATGATATGGACATTTCTGAGCTTCAGGCTTAATTGGACATTTTACTCTCTATACAACAGAGATTTGAAGCACTCAAAGATGAGTATTATAAAATTCCCAAAGAAGAAGAATTCCAAAAGATCGACGACTCTCTTACCGAAGTAGACGATGAGATTAAAAAATTAGAGGTAAGCCTCAAAACCTCTATTAATAAATTAAAAATTACAAATATTGACCCTGTTCAAAACAAAGATATTGAATGTATTATAGCTTTATTAGTGAAAACTATGAACTTAATGTAAATGAAAAAATACATTATTTACGTGGATCACTTAAGGGAGAAGCTAAAATCATAGAAACTGTTGTTGATAACTTTTCATCTCTCTTTAAAGCTTTAGAACAATGATATGAAAACTAAAGAATAATTGTTAACTGTCATATTAAAAACATTTTAAATCTTTATCCCTTAAAGCAAGAATCAGGTAAAGAGATTTGTGCTATTTTGAAAATTACTATTTTATACTCTAGATACTATTTTGAAAAATCTTAGATCATTAAAAATTTTAGGTTTCGCAAGAGATAAATTATCTGATGCTTTGTTATTAAACATTGTACTTGATAAATTAGATAGAAAGTCTCGCAAACAGTTTAAATTAACATTGAAAGATAAATATGTACCTGATTTCGATGATTTCCTGGAATTCTTAGAAAGGAGATATCAAATTTTAAGTAATATTCAAACAAACATTACATTTAAATTTAATGCCGAGAAATTGAAATCTATTTTTGTTAACTCTGACTTTTTTTGTTCCTAAATTGTGTATTGCTTGCAAAACACAAATGCACTCTCTATCACTGTAACATATTTATAGAAATGAAATTATCAGAAAGATTAGATTTAATTAAAAAAAATGGGCTATGTAAAAATTATGTAAACATGTAAAATGCTTAAGTGGATATCATTCATTAGCAAAATGTAAATCTAAAAGTTTTTGTTTCGTTTGTAAAAAGAAATTAGATCATCACATACTCTTTCATAAATATTCCACACCGCTTATGACAAATAGGCACCAAGAGAATGAATCCGTGCAATTGACGCCTAAGCAATATCAAGAGCGATATCAACAGTTCAGGATCCATCGATAAGCAAGTGCCCGAAAGCCCTCGACTTTTGTTTTTCTGTAACGGAAAGAAGAGCATTCTAATAAACACTGCAATAATACATGTAAGGGGCGCTTGGGGGGAATTCAAACCCTTGAGAGCGGTCCTTAACTCTGCTAGTGAGTCATGTTTCCTATCCTCCACCGCCGCTAAAAGCGTGGTAGGCTTCGCAAAACTAACGCTAGAAGAGTTTCTAACAGTAATCACTCAAATTGAGGGGATCCTTAATTCACGACCCCTAGTTCCTTTACTCACTGATACTGAAGAATTCTCAGTTTTAACTCCCGGCCACTTCCTAATAGGAAAACCTATAAATTCTATACCAGAACCTAACTTCATTTACAAGGGATACAATTTACTTACTAGATGGCAAAGGACTAAAAAATTAATATAAACTGTTTGGAAACAGTTATTTAAGTCATTTACAACAGCGCTCAAAGTGGCTGATTAAAAAACAAATTTCATGTCGTGGCATGTTAGTGTTAATGTAGGGCATTCAGCTTCCAACTTACCAATGGCTTTTAGGTCGAATAGCCGAGCTGGCAGCCGAATGGTTAGCGTTCTTGCCTTCGGTTCAACAGTTCGTGGGTTCGAATCCCACCTTGGGCATGGATGTTTGTAGTGGTTCGGAATCCACTTTAAACCGTAGGTCCCGGTCTATTTAGCCCTCGTGTGCAAAAAATGACCGTTGAGCGACAAACAAACCTAAACCTTTAGGTCGAATAATCAAAGTAATTTCAGGGCAATGTCAGAATAGCAGATATACGCACGGCGAAGTCAAATATTAGAAGACCTATGTCTAAAACTTGCATTTTGCCTATTGTGGATAATTTTCAGTCAAATTGAAATGCTTAATCATATTTGTTAAATCTATATGATAACTGTATTCATTATTATTGTTATAATTATTGTAATAATTATTTTTGTTGCGTTATAATTATTTTTGTGTTTACATGTCAGTCAGTGATGTAACTTTATATACTTTTCTTTGAAACATGCATACTTCAACGTCGGGCTGGATGTTCCGTATTTGTTATGTATACCGTTGGCTACGAAACACCCTCCTTGGCGCATTCTGTAAGAACGTCATTTACGGCAACCTTTTTTTTCGTAAGTCTTAATGTTATACTCTTACGCAAAACCACGCTGCGAAAAACCGCAGCAAAATAAACGCATTATTTACAATTATTTGGTATTTAATTAACGCAACCTCCGCACAGCACGCATGAAATCAAAACTTCAAGCGTATAATCATCTGGTCACACAGCAAATCAGCTCTGCAGGCAATAGAAAACCCCATCCATAGCTCTCCTTTAATCCATCTAATTCAAAATCTCATAGCGCAAAATTCCAAACAAACTACAATCCTCCTGGCCTGGACTACGGCACATGTGGGTACAGCAGGCAATGAAATAGCAGATCAAGCCGCCAACAATGCTACAAACCTTCCAGAAAACAATTAAAATGGGCACAATCCTAAATAAAATTTAAACTTAAATTATCTTCACAAAATCTTGTCAATCCTACTGGCAAAATGCGTCCCAAAGAAGACACACTTTCAAATTACCATCTAGTAAATTTCAACAATTCATCTCAGAAAACCCGTATATCAGTTACTACTACACAAACCATGCTCCAACTCCAGAGTACTTCTTCAAAATTCAAAAATCACAATGACCTCTGCATTTGCAACCAAAAAGGCTCCTTACATCATTACCTGACAGAATGCTCAATACCCAAAATTTTCATCTAAAACAAGCCAATTTTCAAGATAATTTCCAATTCATAAAATTCTTCTTAAAAAACAACTACAGAAGAAAAATTCTGATCAACCTAACAAAGTTCCTAACAGACAAAGGCTTAGAACTCTGCAAAAACTCAACATCAACTCCAGCGGATACACAAACTCTCAGACTCAGACATTGAATAGAACTCAGTATAACTTTAGAAAAGGAAAGGGAAAATACCAAAACTTTAACTGTATTTTTCACTAATGTTTGTTTCTAACGTCATCCTACCTCTTGTTTCCTTATTACTCCGTTCTTTACCTGTTGTAATTTATGTGTTTAACTAATTCATATGTAAATAACTTCTCTTGCCTCATTGCAAATTGAATAAATTTATGTAAAATATCTTTGTTCTTAACATCACTGTACAGGAACTGTAATGTACAGTTTTCCTGCGTCAAAACTGTACAGGCTTTAAAGCCCCATCTTATGTAATAACATATTTTTCAATAAATGGCAGGGTTGCGGTTCTCCGAGAGGCACCCACTACCCCCATGGGGGTGTTTCTTGTTCTAGGTTGATGACAGGGCATATCTGATAACCTTATGGTACAGAGCAGGGTCCTGCAACGCCTCTTTAAATTCTGTACCCCAAGAACACATCTAAAGTCTCTTTGTATGAATGCCTAGGCGTGTGGCAGCGGTGTTCTCCAACAATGGCGGCTACTCTAGGTACTGATTTTTTGGCAGGAACCACACTTCTCAGAAGTTTATAAATTTAATCATTTAATACTTGGTCAACATGTTATCTACAAAATAAGTTTTGTCGTCATATGTCTCGTCTTTCTTGGTGTTACAATTTATGCGGCCAATAGGGTACCTCCCTGAGAGCCAAACTCAATAAACTCGAGGTGCGTGCCAGGAGCACAGGAGCTCCACCATCAAAATGGTAACAGCGTCCTTATCCTATCTGTTGAGATGATGAACGAATGTGGCGCACCCTATAAACGGGTTTGTAGTAATGTGACGTGCGTGATTCTATTTACCTCCATGATTTCGTTCAGTGGTGCCCTTCGAATAACGATAAATGAACATCAGTTTCCAGCTTTGAAGTGGCGAAGGATTTCTCACCCAGTGACCGTCATTAAAAAAATTTTTATGATTAAATTTTCAAAAGTCAAAAATGATTGATTATCATAAATCTGCTTAAAGATAATATTCTACCAATGAAAAAATATATTTTCAAACTATTCATAGTAAAAAACTTCTTTTATTTCGAGAATCTAATGCAAAATTAAAAAAATATATATTTGATGTAAATTTATTTAAAATACGGGTTTTTTACTGTTAAGATAAAATTGATTGAGAGAGAGAGAGAGAGAGAGAGAACTTATCTATGAGAAATATATTTTTAAATAACAACGGACACTTGGGTGACCAACCCTACGGCATAACACGGCCAAAAACTATTACTCATTTGTTGCTACTCAGCGGGCACCTGTGAACTAAGTCACAGAGGCAAGTAGTACTACCCACACCATTACCGCCACAAACCCGTTTATAGGGTGAGCCACATTCATACATCATCACAGAAGGAAAGACAAAGAGAAAGTAACATTCTTGCCCGAACCGGGATTCGAATGCAAGACCTACTTTATGAGAAATATATAAAATATTAATTTTAAAATCTCTTTTTTTATTTTAGTTTATATTGATAAATCATAATAATTGATAAATTTTAATTTAATGAAAAAATTTTAAAATATATTTTTAGTAGTATTGCTTGCAAAATTACATTCAGTCTAGAGTGAAAAATTGCTACATTATGAATTCAGATCATTTGATTCAGAAGTGTTAATTTTTTAAAATTATATATATATATATATATAATATTTAAAAAATTACTCTTCTGAACCAGTGAACCGCACGCCACTGAGTATATATATATATATATATATATATATAACTCAGTGGCGTGCGGTAGGTTTTCATGCAGGGCGTATAAAGAATAACAACAACAATAATAAAACCATAAAAATGTGCCTTAAACACTTCTTTAACTTTTTATTATGCATTTGTGCACAAAGTCCATACGTCTATCCGTATTACTAACAAATCATCAATTACATGATCAAAAAACTCTGGTTTTGACCGTGTAATCAATGTGTTATTTCTTTTTCTATTGTTATTGGAGATAAATTGCTTAATTTATCCTGGCTCATTGTATTGCGTGAATAATTTTTTTCTCTTTTCAATGCTGAAAATGGTGTCTTCACCGAAGCAGTTGAAAATGGAATTGTACAAATTAAATGTACCTATATATTTACTTCGCTTAGGGCATCTGTCAAATAATTCAGCATTATATGCTGAATAAGTTTCGATAAATTCATTTCGTGGTATAGACTCATAACATCATAGTTAGCTTTACAAAATCGAAATGTTTTGCGTGTCACCCCGAAGAAAATTTTTCCTTGATATTTCTTTAAAAAAACTGAAATTTAATAGTTTAAAAAATGTAAGCGAATTTAATTTTTCAATGCTCCTGCCATGACTGCCGCCCCCATCGTACGTTTGAGCAATCGGTTTGTTCTCACACAACCAACTCAAAATCGTTGCTTGCACAACATTACACTAAGCTTCCGCTGAACGATCACCACTAACATCTTTAAAAAACAAAAACTTTTCCACTGTGATGCACTACAATTATTGAAATATCGTTGCACAACCGATCTGTGAGATGTGTCAGATGTTTCATCCAGCATAATAACAATTCAATTGGCCTTTCTTTTACCTTATTTCTAATTTCTGAAATTACAATATTTTTATCGATGCAGTAATATCATTTTGTATTCTATTGGAGATTCCAGAAAATACAGTTTCATTTCTTAGATGTGTTGCTAAAAGGTCATCATATTTACTAGTTAAAGTTATTAATTCTATATAATATCCTTGAATAAGGGAATTTATATTCTCTTTGTGTCCACGAAATGCATCTTCTGGTTTTGCTGAATGTAACAAATTATATTTATTAATCTCTTGAGAATATTTCTATTTCTTGTTACTTCTTCATTGTGTTGAACAATCGACGGAGCTTTTTTGTTGATCTAACATTAAATCTATCCTGTCGGTACCAAATGTTTTTAATAATATTACAGAGAATGTAAAATTGTGTTTTTTTTTTTTTTTTTTTTTTTTTTTTTGCAGCTTTATGAAGATCATTTAAATGCCTGTAGCCTTGGTTTGTCCAAATATTCTTATCCTTTTCAATTACCACAAAAAGTAAACATGACCAATAGTATAACTTATTCAATTCACTACAACCGGTTTGCCATTTAAATTTTTCATGCATAGATTTTTGAAAACATCGTACAGACTGTTGTCCTTTAATCATAACATTTTGCGATAGAATAACATCTGACATCGGTTTATTTAATCAAATTAGTTCGTTTTTTTAGTAACGTCTCGTATCGAAAATGGATTTTCCAATTAATCTTTAATTATTGAGACATCTGAGTTCTTCATTCTGAAATGGGTTATTTATTAAGAATATAAATTTAAATAATACAATAAATAAAATATTTGCCGACGAGTAGTCGGGGTATAACTATGAAAATGCCTACACTTATGAAAATTTTAATAGCACTGAAGCAAAAATCATGTCTTGTATGGTATCATGTCAGCGGTAAAAAAGCAACGCTTTGGGCTTCCTTGAAATACTTATATTTTCTGTACATAGCACCCACGGTGCCCGCCGCTGCAGTGTCTCATATGGATGCTCACTGGTAACGACAAACCGAACGTCTATTCCACGAGCAAAGGATTTCACTGCACGTTGACAATAGAACGAACTGTTTCTCATTCAGTTAGTGAATTACATTTATTAAATTAATAAATATAATTTAATCCACATTCACAATTAATAATATCAATTGTTTTTTTCTTCTTCTTCATTGGCTGTTCAGCCCAGGGTGAGCCATGGCCTTCAGCAGAATAGATTTTCATGCTGCCCTATTCCGTGCTTGGCTCCTCCAGTTCTTGATCTTAACAGTCTGTAAATCTGTTTCAAGGCTCTCGATCCACAGGATTCTTTCTCTTTTCCGAGTTCCAGATGGTTTATCATCAAATATCTTTCTCGTTGCTCGGTACTCTTCCATTCTTATTAAGTGTCTTGTCCATTTTAGTCTTTGAATTGAAATGAATTTTATAATGTCAGGTTCTTTGAAAAGTGTGTAAACTTCCGAATTTGTTCTTCTTCTCCACAAATCTCCACACTTTACACCTCCCAGGATGCTCCGAAGTATTTTCCTTTCAGACACGGCCAAACTTTTTTTGTCGTATTCAGTCATCGACCATGTTTTACCAGCATATGTTACTACGGGTCTTATCAGGGTTTTGTATAGTAATAACTTCGTTTTCCTACTAATAAAACTAGACTTTAAATATTTACGTATACCATAAATATATCTATTACCAGCAGTAAATCTATTCGTATTTCCAACGTTGCGTCATTATTAGTGTTCAATTCAGAACCGAAATAGGTAAAACTGTTAACTGCTTGGAATTAATAGTCTTCAATTTCAAGAAAATTTCCATTAAAGCTAGCAGTTGTATTAATTATTTTTAACATTTGGAAATCATATTTTCTGCGAAAAACATCTTGAAAAATTTTAAAAATAAAAACAGGGATATGATGTTACAGATATAACTTATATAATGTCTGCAAGACACAATGAATGGTAAAATTTGGACTGTTATGTTAAAATTCACTTCCTTTATGTCTAACAAACAAAATTCAGCGAATTATTTCTATAAATATAACATATCACCGAAATTACTTTACCCCACTAAAACATTTCCCTTTATATTGATGAAATACTTTTATATTTCCATGAAAACCAAATCTTTCTATACATAAATTTAAACACACACATTAACAGTCTGCAAAATCGCATGGCCAGTTAATCAGTTAAGAAACCAAAAGCGCTTCACCACGTAAGTCCCCGCTCTAATGCACAGCTCAATAAACAGTACCTTCCGATGATTCTGAATGCAAAAGCAGGAAAAATAGCTGCACTTGCCTCAATACTATAGTATACTGTGCTTCTCCAGTAGCCCATACATACAGAGCGTGATTTTCTGTTAGGGCGCAGTGCGTATACATCAAAACTTCCTAAGTTCGTTTGCTTTTGAACGTGCTACGTGGTGCGGCACCTAGTACCGCACTCACAAGCAAACAAATCAACATAATATTTTTGAATATATTATAAATAATATTTATTATATACCATTTAAAGATAGGTAGACATATGTGTAGAAAATTATTGCCTGTCATAATTTTGCCAGGGTGTGCAGTGCACACTTGGACCGCACGCCACTGATATATACATATTACATTATTTTGAGTACTTTAAAAAAGAAAATTTGCTCTAATATTCATACAAATATACGATGTTTAAATTTTAAGTATTTTAGTTATATTTAACATTAATATTGTGGCAATGACTTATTTAGTTTTTGAAATTTAGAAGCTGATGAATTTGTCATAACAGTTTTCTAATTTAGAAATTAATTGAAAATAAAAAACATTTTGCTCCCAAAATGCATATATGGACCAATGCATATAGTTAAAAATGGATTTCGAAACACTGCAAACACACGTGTTCGACTCTCGACTCGAACACGAGGCGGAAATCGAACGCACAAACTGTTGGACTTAATGCCAAAATGATATTTGGCTGCTGGAAAATATTTAAAAATACTTTCCATTATACCCCTGCTTATGATCCTAAGGAAACAGCATGTTTTTTTAGGCCAAGGAGAAATTATTTTCGCTTCTGTCTATAAAACGATAACGTAGACACTATAATTTTATTGGCTCAAAATTTTATTTTTAATTTAATATAAGATAAATCGAATTTTATTTGTGCAAAAATTGACTAAATATGATAAAGAATGGTAAACAAAGCAAAAGCGAATAAGTGCAAAAATTTTCTTGGTGATAATTTTGTCTGTTAAAAGAAACACTGTCAAACAACACCAAGGTAAAAGAAAACTAAATACCTATATAGATAATTTAATTTTGTTTCATTAAAAAACAACAAAAAACATCTTACTATTACATTATACTTACGCAATCTATCACTGACGCAATTGTTAAGCAGTCTGCGCGATAAATAAACATTGGCTTTTAAATAAGTGTTATTAATAAGTGATAAATGTCTAGTTTAAGAGAGAGAAATGAAAATGAAATGTTTCGATTAATTTTTTTCAGTGCCGACCGCACTGAAAAAAATTAATCTTGCTGAGCAGTGGGTCTCGGGTTCGAATCCCGATTCGGGATGTAACTTTCTCTCCGTGTTTCTCTGTCCTTTATTCAGTAGGGCAGTGTGGTCGTGAAGAAAAGATGAGAGGAGGACGTGTGAGGGCTGGCTACCCTCTCTCACTGAGACCTCTTTGGATATACTTTGAGAGCTTCCCGTGATTTATGGGATTTTTTTATCATTATTAAAGGGATGCTCAAACATTGTATTATCTTCTGGCCGGAAACCAAATATGCTTAAAAAGTACTATTTTCCGACTATTCCGCAAAATGGCGGAAAGGGACACGGACCTTTTCGGCTAATTTTGAGAAATAGTCATGGCAAATATTTTGAGTATATAAGGGATGTAAAAACTGTCCTATGACAGGGAATTGTAGTTTACTACTTTTTCCGGCCTGCAGATTCGTGTTATGCAGGTTTTAAAAGGTAGCCAAGAAGGACTGTGGCAATGTATGTGTATTTACACATAAAAATTAATGTATGAATTTTTATGTGTAAAATGATAATGGCAGTATGAAAGTGGCAATAAGTGTGTAGTCATAAATTATTTTTCCTAATATTCTTTAAGGAAATGAATGTGGGATCTATTGCGGAAGTCCCCCGCTTTAGTGACGATGTGAATGCTTATTTTTAAGTATTACTTATAAAGGAATTGGTGTGTGAATGGTGCGTATTAGTGTAATGAGACATGGGTCAATACACCGCACAAAAATGAAATATAAGATTGAGGGAGGCGTCCAGCTGTCAATGCAAAAGTGGAAGTGGAGCTTGTGGTCTAGTTTAAATACCAAAGTGGGAAAGTACCAGCCTTGGGAGAACAGGGTTAGTGCCCTGCCCTTGGTCAGAGGAAATTCTGCTAACCGCCGCGACATGGAAATTAGTAGCTGCGCGGTGATGACGTGACTGTTTTTGGTCGTGCTTATGAGAAACGACCCCGCAATGCTGTGCGGTTAGAAGAGCGGGTGAAAAGGAGGTGAGAGGCCTTCGAGAAACCCTCCCCTTTCCGAATTTGATTGTGTATGCAGTCCGATGGATTGAGGGACCGTAGGATTGAGCCCCTACGTTGGTCCGATCTCTTGGAAGCCTGTGATTCACGGCATGTTGGAGTAGGGCGGACTACATACTGGAAGCCTTGCGGGTTACCCTTGACTGCAGCGTGGAAAGGGTGGCGGATCCGTGTCGGGGACGGCCCAGGCGGTCAAACTGGAAGAAACCAATTAAGTTTGGTAGCTGAGCCGAACAAAGTTCAAACTCTTTTCTTTTTATGGTGACAATTGTTTATTGATTATATAAACCGTGTATCATGAATAAAAGCCCAAAGAAAAGTTCCAAAAATACGAAAAAAACGCACTTTTCAGTGCGATTTAATGAAATTATGTCGACGTTATAACGTTGACACCAGTGTCGTTGAGGCACTGGTCGAGCATTTAGCTGCGGCACGTGGGGAAGCGGCCCTCAAAAAGAGCCAATGTGAGAAACCAGCTATGGTTTCTATTGAATGTCAAACAGAGCCCGAAAAGGCCTGTATTGAAAACAAAAGCGTGCAGGCGCAGGAAAATTGGACAAAAGTTTCTCGTAAGAGGAACAAGTCCAAAAAAGTGGTGACTAAAGAGAATTCTCTTAACAAGGCAGGAGAGACTCCTGTCGCTAAGACACCGGCAAAGACAGGCAACACCGGAAAGGGCCCAATCAGGTCCTACGCGGATGCTGCCAGGAGTAAGGGGGCACCCACGAATGCCCTTTTAGTGTACCCAAAGCCGGGTAGCGAATTAACCTCTGATGGGGTTAAAACAGAACTCAAAAGGGCTATAGATCCCAGGAAACTGGGTATAGCCGTTCAGGGATTAAAATCTCTGAATAACAACGGGGTAACGATCGAATTGAAGTGTGCTGAAGATCGCAGTAAAATGTCCAATAAGATCAAAGAAGTTTTGAATGAGAAGGTGGAGGCTAGGGAGCCGGCACGGGGACTCCCTAGAGTAATGATATACGACTTGCCGGGGGCGGACGGTGAGCAAGAGGTCCTGGAAGGCCTCAGAGAGCAGAACGAGATCCCAGAAGGCCACATGAAAGTGGTCTTCAAACTTAAAGGAAAGGGGTCGGATAAACACTGGGTGCTGGAAACGGCGCCCGAGGTTTTTAAAGCCTTCATAAAAAAGGGCAAAGTCAGCTGCGGCTGGCAAAAGCACAGGGTCAAGGAATTCCTTGAGCCCACGAGGTGCTTTAAGTGTTGTAGGTTTGGCCACCTACAATTCAAATGCCCTGAAAATGCACAGACCTGCACGGTTTGCGCAGGTGGGCACTCCTTTAAAGAGTGCCAGAAAAAAGAAGTTCGTTGCGCCAACTGCGAAAGGGCCAACAAACAATTCAAATTGAAATTGGGTTGCGGGCATAAGGCGGTTGATCTCCGCTGTCCGCAATATAAACGGGAATATGAGAGAATCCGTTCCCGCACCAATTATGGTTGATACGACCAACAGCTTAGAGTATGGCATTTTGCAAATTAATCTCGCAAGATCAATGGCAGCCACTCTGGAGATATTAAAGGAGTCGGAAATGGGTTCGTCCGAAATCCTTCTCCTGCAAGAGCCGTATTTGGAGGACGGCGAAATCACAGTCTTTCCACAGACATGCTTGGTGGCTCACATCGCCGACGGAATGGCTGCGGTTGTCGTTAATAACACCAAACTCAGCGTCTGGACCAGACATGTGGATACTTATATCGTAGCGGTAGTGATCAAAGATCTGCGCCAATCGCTACTGGTAGTATCAGTCTATGTTCCTCCAAGAGCAGACATTGGCGGCTTCTTAGAGACCCTCGAAAAGATCATTCGGTTCCACACGAGGGTCCTCATAGGAGGTGATTTTAACACGAGGCATCAAATGTGGGATCCCGAGTGTCCGTCTAGGGTGGGGACGAAGCGAGGGGAAGCCCTTGTGGAGTTTCTCATCCGAAACGACCTTGTTTTATTAAACGATGCGACCTCCAGGCCGACCTTTGAAACTGTGAATGGGAGGAGCTGGATTGACTTGTCGGTGACGACGGGCGCTCTACAGTCGTCCTTCTCGTCGTGGAAAGTGGTTGAAAATTGCTTAAGCGATCACAACTACACCTCCTTAAGGCTAGCACCTAAGCTTTTGCAGAACAAATATATTGGTAAATACAGACTAGGGAAATTTCGCCTTCAGAGATTGGGTGCAGACTTCAATAAAAAAGTACCCGATCTCAACGATAAGATCATAAGAGCTAAAGAGGGCAAAGACCTAGATGAGGTAGTGGAAAACATTACCCAGGTGTTAAAGGGGATCTGCGAAAGAAGGCTTCGGCCTCGCTCTAGCACGACCGCTAGAAAGCAGGTTCCATGGTGGGATGACGAGCTTACAATGCTACGGAGTAAAACGCGAGCGTTGAGGAGACGGTTTCAGAAATGTTCCGACTCCGATGAGCGCAGGACCAGAAAAACGCTGTATAATAGATCTGCAGCCCAGTATAAACGACTTATACTTTCGAAAAAAGAGTCGAACTGGGATAAATTCTGCCAAAAGCAAATGAGATCAAATGTGTGGTCTCTGCCATACAAAATAGCGGTTGGTAACGCTGTCAAGAGCACACCAATGAGTTGTGTCAAATTGCCTGACGGGACTCTGAGCAATAGCGAAGAGGAAACTGTGAAAACTATTGTAGCTGGTTTGTTCCCTGTGGATGAATCAGACCAAGAGAGTGCAGAGCAAAAAGGCATGAGGAGTATAGCGGACTCCTATTGCGGTGGATGTGACGACCGGCCATTTACAAAAGTGGAGATCAGGTCGGTAGTCAAATCTATGGCAAAGAAAAAGCCACCGGGACCCGACAGTCTCCCGGTCGAGGTGGTGCAAACTATATTCGAGAGTAATCCCGGAATGTTTGTACTCCTCTTCAACAAATGCCTCTTTCTAAAGCATTTCCCAAGATCTTGGAAACATGCCAAGTTGGTCCTATTTTTGAAGCAAGGAAAGATCGCGTCTGAAGCGCGATCCTACAGGCCTATTTGTCTACTGTCTAGTTTAGGCAAAGTACTGGACAAACTCCTAACTCAAAGATTATACCACCATCTGGTGAAGTCGCAGGCGCTTCACCCCGCCCAACATGGCTTCAGGCCGGGCAGCTCGTGCGACACGGCGCATGTGTGTCTTCACGACACAATTAGGTATTTTCAGGAGACAGGAAAGTACGTAAACCTAATATCGCTAGATGTTCAGGGTGCTTTTGATAGCGTGTGGAGACCTGGAGTAATGTTCCTCCTTGGCCAAGCACGATGCCCACAAAACATATATATGTTGGTGAAGTCCTATCTGGAAGACCGAAAGATTGTATATAAAGGCTCGGCAGAAAACTTGATTTTCGAATCCAGCAGAGGAGTACCGCAGGGGTCATGTAGTGGACCACTATTCTGGAACGTTGTTGCAGACAGCGCATTTTGACTGGACATGCCGAATGATACGAGGCTTTTAGCCTTCGCTGACGACATGCTGCTGGTCGCAGCTGGTGACTCAAGAGCAAAGCTCGAGAAAAATGCGGAAGTCGCCCTTAATGCACTCAGCAAATGGGGAAAGCGTATAAGCTGGTTTTCAATCCAAGCAAAATGGTGGCCCTCACGGTCACTAGAAACCGGAAACTGAAGAGACCGCCAGTCTTCCGTTGGGACGGAACCTCCATAAAGTCCGTGCAGGAGCTTAAATTCCTGGGTGTAAAGTACGATAGCGCTCTCACATTCAACTCCCGTTTAAAGGAGGTGAGACAAAATATTGTGAATGTCACAATGGCACTCCAACGAACGGCTAGGGTTCTCTTCGGGCGCTAGCCTGAATTACTGAAACGCCTATATCGGAGTGGTACCGAAAGAATGGCTCTTTTGGTGTAAGGGCATGGGGACACAGATTGGAATGTAAGACCTTCTGTGGCCACCTACAGAGTGTTCAAAGACCGGCACTCATGGCATTCACAAGATGCTACAGGACAGTTTCTACAGCTGCCGTACAAGTACTAGCGGGCGTCCTACCACTAGATCTTAAAGCAGGCATAGAGTATGCAAAGCTGATGGTATTGGTGGAGCGCAGGCCATATATCTTTCACGAGGTAAATCTGCGGCCAGACGATATTGAGCAGAGTGTGGATATTCTGTCATGTCACCCAGCGGAGCGTTGCAGTGTACCTTTCGATAGCGAAAAG
This sequence comes from Latrodectus elegans, assembly GCA_030067965.1. NCBI lineage: Eukaryota > Metazoa > Arthropoda > Arachnida > Araneae > Theridiidae > Latrodectus > Latrodectus elegans. The sequence continues at coordinate 11,111,526 of CM057820.1, forward strand.
CCTACTGGCGAGGGTCTTGAAATCTTTACTGATGGATCAGGCATTGATGGTAAAATTGGTTTAGGGTTCACCATCATGTACTTTGGGCAAGAGACTGTAACATTTGGTGCTAGACTTGGCAACGTCTTTCAGGCGGAAATATCGGCGCTGGGACTGGCACTAGACTGGCTCAAAGTACACCCAGACAACAACACTTGTCATTTATACAGTGATTCGTTGTCTTCCCTTTACTCCCTGGCCGATCCGAATAACCAAAACATCCTGGTTAAAAAGGTTAAGGACTCATACCAGGAAGCCATTTGTAGAAGAGAGGTACGCTTACATTACGTGCGCGCACACCCAGGCACTTTCAGTAACGAAAGAGCCGATGTACTGGCCAAAGAGGCTGCGAATCTTCCAGAGCCAACGCTGGACCTGTCACGTCCAAGGTCGCACCTAACAAAGGTGCTGCATAAAGAAGCACTGCGTGTATGGCAGCTGAGATGGGAGAACGAAAAAGTGGGTCGACAGACCTACAGATTCTTTGAAACTGTCTCTGATAAAAGAGTTCTCGGTAATGCTATCGTTGCCCAAATAGCGACAGGACACGGACGTGTGCCGGAATACCTTCATAAACGAGGGTATCCGATAAGCGAGCTATGTCGCTCGTGCAATGTGGTGGGAGATTGTCTCCACTTCGTGCTGACTTGTACCAGGACCTCAGAGGAAAGGAGCAAACTGGTGTACAAGAGCGAAAGCTTGAGTACCATCCTGAACCGGCGCAACTGGTCTATCTTGAAAAGGATAATGTCCATTGCGTCGGATGACATTCCAATGATGGAATACCAGCGCGCTTCTGACGATGGTCCGGTCGAGAGCTGGGATATTGAGGAATAGTATAGGACTTGACGGTTCGTAAAGGAATTTTTACAAATCTTCTACGAGAATGTATGCCATAATAAGTGAGTGGGTGCCGGCGAGACTACTCGCTTCATCAAGGTATGGTTCTGTGGCTCGTCTACGAGGCAGGTGGCGGCTGTTGGAAGGTAGACTCGAGTTCAAAGCTTTCGAGTTGCAAGGTATGAAAATTAGTTATAGAAGCCTCAGCTTCTGGCACTAAGCCTCGCAAAATCGATCCCCTTCTGTCCTTAATTCAGAGTAGAGATTAGGTCGGTAGTCAAATCCATGGCAAAGAAAAAGGCACCGGGACCCGACGAAATCCCGGCGGAGGTGGTGCAAACTATTTTCGAAAGAAATCCCGGAATGTTTGTACTCCTCTTCAATAAATGCCTTTATCTAAAGCATTTCCCAAGATCTTGGAAACATGCCAAGTTGGCCCTATTCTTGAAGCAGAGAAAGAACGCGTCTGAAGCGCGTTCATATAGGCCTATTTGTCTACTCTCTAATTAAGGCAAAGTACTGGGCAAACTCCTAACACAAAAGATCTACCATCACCTGGTGAAGTCACAGGCGCTTCACCCTGCCCAACATGGCTATAGGCCGGGTAGTTCGTGCGACAAGGCCCACGTGTGTCTCAATGACACAATTAGGTATTTCCAGGAGAAAAGGAAAGTACGTAAGCCTAATTGCACTAGATGTTCAGGGTTCTTTTGACAGCTTGTGGAGACCAGGTGTCATGTTCCTCCTCTGTCAAGCACGATTTAAACATAATATTTATATGTTGGTAAAGTCCTGCCTGGAAGACAGACAGATTATATATAATGGCTCGGGAGAAAACCTAGTTTTCGAATCCAGGAGAGGAGTACCGTAGGGGTCATGTAGTGGACCACTATTCTGGAACTTAGTTGCAAACAGCGCTTTGCGACTGGACATGCCGAATGATACGAGGCTGATAGCCTTCGCTTACGACATGCTGCTGGTCGCTGCTGGTGACTCAAGAGCAAAGCTCGAGAAAAATGCGGAAGTTGTCCTCAATACAATCAGCAAATGAACGACATACAAGCAGGTATTCAATCCCAGGAAAATGGTGGCCCTCACGGTCACCAGAAAGCGGAAACTTAAGAGGCCGCCTGTCTTAAGGTGGGATGGAACCTCTATTAAGGTTGTGCAGGAGCTAAAATTCCTGGGCGTAAAGTACGATAGCGCACTCACCTTCAATTCCCATCTTAAGTGGGTGAGGCAAAACTTTGTGAAAGTCACAATGGCATTCCAACGAACGGCGAGAGTTCTTTTCGGGCGTGAGCCTGAATTACTCAAACGCCTATACAGGAGTGGAAACGAAAAAATGGCTCTTTTTGGTGTAGGGGCATGGGGACACAGATTGGTATGTAAAACCTTCTGTGGCCACCTACAGAGTGTACAATTACCGGCACTCATGGCATTCACTAAACGCTACAGGACTGTGTTTCTACGGCTGCTGTATAAGTACTGCCGGGAATCTAACCGCTAAATATAAAAGCAGGCATAGAGTACGCAAAGCTAATGGTATTGGTGGAACGCAGACCATATATCTTCAACGAGATAAATCTGCGGCCAGACGATATTGAGCAGAGGGTCGACATTTTGAATAGTCACCCAGCGGAACGATATAGTGTACCTTTCGATAGTGAAAAGCCGACTGGTGAGGGTCTGCAGATATTTACCAACGGATCAGGCATTGATGGTAAAATAGGTTTAGGGTCCACAATCTTATACTTCGGGCAAGAAATTGAAACCTATGGTGCTAGACTTGGTGATGAAAATTCCGTCTTTCAGGCAGAAATATCGGCGCTGGGACTGGCACTAAATTGGCTCAAAACAAAACCGGGCAACAGCACTTGTCATTTATACAGTGACTTGTTGTCCTCCCCTTATTCCCTGGCCAATCCAAATAACCAAAACATCTTGGTTAACAAGGTAAAGGATTCCTACCGGGAAGCCACTAGCAGCAGAGAGGTACACTTACACTATGTACGCGCTCATGCTAGCACTTTCGGGAACGAAAGAGCAGATATACTGGCCAAAGAGGCTGCGAGTTTACCAGAGCCAACGCTGGACCTGTCATGTCCAAGGTCGCACCTGATTAAAGTGCTGCATAAAGAAGCACTGCGTGTATGGCATCTAAGATGGGAAAGTGAAGAAGTTGGTCGCCAGACCTTCAGATTCTTTGAAACAGTCTCTGAAAAAAGAGTTTTCGGAAATGCTATTGTTGCCGAAATAGCGACTGGACACGGACGTGTACAGGAATACCTTCATAAACGAGGGTATCCGATAAGTGAGCTGAGTCGCTCATGCAATGCGGTGGGGGATTGCCTCCACTTCGTGCTGCCTTGTACCAGGACCTCGGATGAATGGAGCAAGCTTGAATACCATCCTGGACCGACGCAACAGGTCTATCTTGAAAAGGATAATATCCATTGCGTCGGATGACATTCCAAGGATGGAATGCCAGCGTGTCACCGACGATGGTCCGGTCGAGAGCTGGGACATAGAGGAATAGTATAGGATTTGACGGTTCGTTAAGGTGAGGTAGCACAAGTGTTCCACGAGATATATTGTGTGCCAATATTAGAGAGAGGGTGCCGTCGATACTTTTCGCCTCATCAAGGTATGGTTCTGTGGCTCATCTACCGAGGCAGGTGGCGGCTGTTGAACGGTAGATTTAAGTTAAAAAATCTTCCAGTTGCAAGGTATCAAAATTAGTTATAGAAGCCTCAGCTTCTGGCATTAAGACTCGCAAACTCGATCCCCATCTGTCCTTCATTCTGAGATTATGAATGAATGTGGCCCACCCTATGAACGAGTTTGTGATAGTATAGCGTGGGTATCGCTACAGGCCCTCGTGACTTGGGTAACGACAAATGAGTAGCAGTTTCCGGCCTTGTTGAGGCAAAGGGTTAGTCGCCCTGTGCCCGCCATTTTTTTTTTTTAAATAGTAGTTCTTGAAAACGTAAACATTTTAAAACAATACAGGATTCAAATCGAATATCTGTGACAATAATTTACAATTTTTTTTCTTTCCCGTAACGGCGATTTCATCATTTTTACTTTATGATCATTTCAAAGTTCAAAATATATTCTGAAACTAATTTTAATTGTCCTTTCTTTAATAAGAATTATGCGGAATTTTCGTCTCAAACACCTAAATGAGGTGAATATTTGATTTTAAGATGAACTACGACATTTTCATTAATTATTAAAGATTACGAATGTTGTTTAAATTATTAAAAAGCTGAATTGTGTGTTTGTGCACTTCTAAATTTTGTGATTTTTTGTCACATTTTCGTTTTCAGTAATTATTCAAAGACTGGAAAGCAATTTTTTTAACAATAAAAACATAAAAATATCGGTTTTTTGTGCAAATTTTTTGAATGACATTAAGGTTTTTCAGTTAAACGCAGTTTTCCTCAAATTCTTTATAGAATTCACATTAGAATTTTCCGTTCCTAAATACAGTTAATTTTTTTTTTTTTTTTTTTTTTTTTTTTTTACGAAATTCAAAATTGTTTTATATAGATTTACCTTTAAAAAATATTTAGGTTGTTTTTAATTTTTTAATTTCGTATCATAAGGGGTTTTTCGATGGGAACTTGTGTTTTAAAGTGAAGTCTGAACTACTGCAAATCTCAAGACAACTTTAAACAAGTGAATAGACGGTCAAGCAGTTTGTTCAATCACCAGCTCAGACATCTACAGACAATTTTGAAAAGTTGGATATGTCATGAAATCCTGAGCAGGTTCATCAGAACGAAAAATAACCAACTTAATTTCAGTCATAGCGTGACATAGGGCGATGGATGTGGTAGATTGCGCCATTAATCGAGCTGGAACAGCATCTTCTCAGGGCCGGCCCCAGGGTAGGGCGCTCCTGGCGGCCGCCCGTAGCGCAGTGACCTAGGGGCGCCAAAATCATGGAAAATGGTTATTTCATTTTCTATGATTTTGTAAGTATTTTAACTTTTTGCACAATAATTTTAGTCTAAAGACATGCCCATAAATGAGCTACTGGCTCACTGCACAAATTTGGAAATAGTTTTAACTGAGGGAAATTCAAGCGATCTTAACGCCCTGGAACTAGCCGATGAAATAAGCATTGTTTTGTCATTATTAATAAAAAATGAAAACTTCTGTTGAAGTTCTCAAGTTTATCTCTAGACTTAAATTCGCACCAAACCTCAGCATAGCATTAAGAATCTTACTTATATTGCCAGTCACTGCTGCTTCAGGGAAAAGAAGCTTTTCAAAACAAAAATAATAAACAATTATCTCAGAACGATGCCGACGCAAAATCGTCTCAATGGATTAGCAATGATAGCTATAGAACACAAAATCAGTGACTAATTAGACCTGGGTTCTTAAATTTGCCGAAAAAAAAGTTAGAAAAAGGGTATTTTAATTACTTTGGTTAGTTAGAATTTATTTATAATATGAGATGTATTAGTTTTGTTAGCATTACTACATTTTAATTTTTGTTACTTTGCCTTAAGTGCTAAATTGCTTATCTTGTTATCTGATGCTTGAGTTCTAATAAAAAGTTTATTTTTTCATTGTTTTATTGACTTTCTGATACGGTCGCATAAAATTTACTTTAAAAAAAAAAAAAAAAAAACGGAGAGAGGTCGCAAAATTAAGGTTTTGCCCGGAGCGCCAAAATATCTAGGACCGGCCCTGATCTTCTACGTGGATTTAATCTCGGCTCGAAATTACGAAGTGCTTGGCTGCCTTTAGAGGGATTTCTGTTGGGAATAGTCAGATGGAAAGGTATTGTAAAAAAACAAGCTTTTCACATTATTTTGATTTTTTAAAATTTTTCAAAGAAAATAATGTTTAAGTCTGTTTAGTTGAAAAACTAATATTGTTTGAAAGGATCAAGTAAGGCTTCCTTCAATTACATGAATTACAGCAATACAAATAACTAAATACCACCCCAACTGCTTTGATTATTAAATCGAATTTGTTTTCATGAAAGCTGCAATTATTATTTCATTGATATATTTGGAAAACATAAGCATTTACTCTTATTAAAAGGCTCCCTTTTAAAAATTCAATGGAAAATTTGATGAACATCTGCAGATCAGACGATTTGATATTTTGTCTAAAGAACAAGGACAACTGAATTGCTGTTTTTTTTATTTCAAATGTGAGCAACTCTCAATGGAACCTAACGGAAAGTAGAGGAAAAGCAACAAGTGGCGCGGGTTTGTTGTTTTTAATTCCACATGTTGAAAAATGATCGATGTAACCTAACGGAAAATCTGGAAAAAGCAAGGAGTGGCATGGGCAGTTGGTTTGTTGTATTTAATTTCAAATGTTTAACAATTGTGGATGTAACCTAAGCAAGTAAGCTAACGGAAAAACAGGATCCGTGTGCAAAACAGTCTCAAACTTTGTAATACTTTGTCGGAAGGATTAAATTTTTTTTTTTTTTGTATCAAATTTAAATAGCCTCTTGTCGAGAAATATGGGCGCCTGAGAACTTGCATATAATAAATAAATAATTCTTAATTATATTACACATTTATTCTACATTTAGTCTTCTGTTAAAACGCTTAATGTATTAAAAATTAAAATGCGATTTAAATATATTCTTTGTTCGCAAATTGCGTCACTTATGATATGAAATTACTGTTTAATAGTTGAATATGTCCTCTTTCACAATTTGACAAAGAAAATGTTTCAAGAAATTAATTCATAATACTAAGGATGCATTCTTTTTTCTCTTTTTAATTCAAAGATTTATTGTTATTATATATATATTTATATATATCAGGAATTTAGAAAATGCAGTAAAAATAAATTATTAATGTTTTCATTAGGGGGTAAGATACCTAAAAATTATCGCTAAATCTAATATTAAATGATTACTATTTTGAAACCATATGCCTGGCATATTTGTAAATGTATTGAAAAAAAATTCATTTACTTCTATTGTTACTACAATCATCATAGAAATTCGATAACTTTGCTTAAAACATCTGATCAATCACGTATTTCTTTGCATATTAGTAAATCACTGTACCGTAAGAAACCTTAAAGTGAATGTATCAAATTTGTGGTAGCCAGATGGAGAATGACTCAAGCCTGTTCAAAGAGTTATGATGTGTTCCTAACAGACACGTGTTTCGCTTTGTGTGTACACACACAAAAAATGTAAAAAATTAGAAAGGTTTAAATGCAGAGATCACCATGGCCTGTGACCATAAGATTCAGAGTTCGATACTAGTCACTGACTGTTGCGCTTTTCTACTTCAATCATGCATGCCTGTCAAGGCAGGTTCTTTTGAATTTTCCACAGGTTCCTTCCATTCAAACACTTGAATATGACTCATTATTTATAAAAAAATCCTTCCTAAAAGCAAATCCCAGGGGATATGAAAATGGCTTACAACAGGTGGTGTTTAACAAATTCACTGCGCAGTGTCAAAAGAAGCTTAAACGCAATATTTTGTTTAACGAGATTCAAAGTTACATGGTGGTATAGGTTTCCATTATAAGAAATGTGTACTCGCGGAAATGCAATTAATAAATTTAGGATTGAACTATTTTCATTTCTATAATTTTGGCTCATTATGGTAGTGAAACGACCGACTACTCTTCAGAGCGAAAGGTCAGGAGCAAGAATCACGGCCTGTCTAAGGCCGTTGCTCCGGGCCCTCATATCAGGAGGCTTCCAAATCGAATTCAAAGTTTATTTTACATTTTCACTTGAACAGAACCGTTTGCCAAACGAATGGAAAACTTGTTGTCGTATAGCATAGGGAGCGGCAAATTTAATTAAAATAAAAATATATAATTTAGACCGAGGATCCAATTAAGCTAAGTTGGGCCCTGGGGAGACTCAATCCGCAGTTGAATAACTGAAAGCGTATGTTCTATTCCTGTTTTCTACATTCAGGACTTTCGGGTTGGAGGTTTCGCCGTTTTCACCCTTGTGATACTTCAACACTTTTGAAATCTACAAAAAATTCTCCCAAAAGGCAATATACGTGATTATAACCTTCCAACAGATCGTTAGATTGGCCACTACGTGTTATTGAAACTACACAAGTATAAAAAAAAGATTATATATATATATATATTATATATATATATATATATATATATATATATTCAAATAAATTGAAAAGTCACCCTTTATAAGATATTATGTTGTTGTCTTGTGTCAGCTAGCCTGGCATTTTGGTGTACGCTGGTCCACTTTTCCAAATGAATCATATTTTGGTGTGGAGTCCGGCTTCCTCAGTACACATATGCCATAAGAATCCGCTTATAGGGTAGACAATCATTCATAACCCATTCATTCAAGGAAAGGACAAACAAAGACAGGATATACAGAGAGGAAAAGTACATTCATGCCCGAATTGGGATTCAAACCCAGGATCTTCCTATCTGCAATCAAGCACGCTGACAACTAGACAATATGGGCAGCATAAGTTATTACAATGTCACAGTATGCCACTGTGTAGTTTGTTGAATAGCTTTGATATCACAATGTGAGCAACCTAATAATCTTTGAATATAAATATTGCAATTTGAGAGCTGTTTTAATTATATCCCATGTACTTGCTGAAAAGGAAAAATCTCAGACACTTTTCTAGCATGTAGCCGGTGCATATTTGTTGAAATTGAATTAGTCGAAAATGTACATCACATTTTTTTCGGTTTATTTCATATAAATTGTTAAAAAATGTCATTTTTAAAATAAGAACTCACATAAATAGAATAAAGTATTTTATGTATTTTTAATTTTAGTCTTATCATATTTATCCTGTATATGTCCCGGTAAAATTTATTTCCAATTACTGTCATTGGGCGCAGCCGGCCAACTTGTTTAGTGGTCAGCGTGCCTGACTGCCGAGAGAGAGGTCCTGGGTTCGAATCCCGGTCAGGCATGGTTGTACTTTCTCTCTCTATCAATCCTATCTTTGTCCTTTCTTTGTGTGAATGAAGTGTGAATGGTTGCTTACCCTGTAAACGGGTCCCTATGGCATGTTTTCACTGAGGAAGTCGGACTCCACAGCAAAAACGGTTCAGTTGGAAAAGTGGAGCAGCGCACCCCGTATTGTCAGCCCATCTGGCACACGAGAACAACAACAAACATCTTTAGGCGCATGTTATTTTCGAAGAGAGGAGGATATTTGTAACTTTTTTTTCTTCAAAAACTTTTTAGCATTGAAATTATATCAATATGTTTGCAGAAGAGTATATTTCGCTTAAGATTTTCCTTGGAGCTGACCGGAATGAAATGTTCTCAAACATTTAAAGAATATAAATTATTATTTAATAAAAATTTATTCTTCACAATAAAATACGCAAACATGTCATCTCCCTTCTGTAACTTTGGGTTGCTTAGGTTTGTGATGATGACACGATTATTTGTGTTTGCAAGAAACCACAAATAATCATGTTATTTTTTTATTTTGAATATTTTTCCATATTTACAAAAATGTTTCTTACATTCTCTTTGAATAATTAAGGTATGTCGTCCTTTGAGAATAATACAGCATAATGAAAAATATAATCAAAAACAAAGAAAAATTGCTTGTATGTGATTTTTTTCTTCATATTTTTAACATTTCTCATAAACTTTAGTAAAGTATTATTACTAGGTGACTTTGACCATTCCGCTAGCAATCTTTACATTGTAAAAATTTCATAACCGCCTATACACTCTCTTAAACATTTTGCGCTGATATAAAATTACGCAGTAAATTTTTCTGTTAATCATATAATATTTTCTTATGTAATGAAATTGCAATTTTAGTGATTTACAAATTATTCAATATGATGTTAAAATCCGGAAATATTACAACAAATTATAAATGCCAGGCTTTACGATATCCGAAATTAGATACAGAGTAGTGACACCATCTGGAGGTCACAGGTTCGTCTCCAACTCCTGCTGGATACTGGGAGATAATTTATCAATTCCTACCTTTGGATATTTTTATTTGTCACATGTATTCATTATCAACGAAAAACATTTATTAAAATCAATATACTCGGAAAAATCAAAATATTAATAGAAGCAATAGCTATTAGACAAACATCTATTTAGCTAACAAGCTTCACAAATTGTAATAAAATCAGAGAAAGGTCTGCAGAAAGATATACAACTGAACAACAGCATGTGTTTACTACTGAGTAGTGAAAAAATTTAATGTATATTCATTTAAATTGGTTACGTCAAAGATATTTTAATCACTTTACGTGTGTGCGTTTTCTCAATCAATCTCGATTTAAAATACAAAATAATCCGTTAAAGAATAAAGATATCATTTGGAATTTTAGTTTCATATTATGTTCCCGAATTCTAACTGAAATGGAAATTACAATTGGATCCAAACTACTGTAACCATACACTTGAAATGTCAAGCTGGCACTCAAATTATTTGATACAAATAAGTGATAATTCTTCATTCCGATTAAATAAAGCAAATAATATTTAAAAAAATATCTACTTATTATTGAGAAATTGTTTTCTGCCAAATAATTTCCGTAAAAGAAATTATGAAGAATTCTTTTAATGAAAACAAATGACTGAAAAAAAATTCTTCAAATATAACAAACCAGGATATTTAATTAAAAAAATGAGAACACAAGCTATACGAATGCTCGACAACCGTTAACTGAATCAGCAATTATGTAAAACATCTGCAACAATTCATTGTGTTTCGATAACGGTTTTCCCAAGACAATATTGAAGTGAATGAATTTGAATTTTTAGCCAATAGGATTCGTCTGCATTTTGAATTTCGAAAATGATTGGTTGAAAATTAATAAGTTATTTTAACCATGGAATCTCTTTAAATTCTTTTAACGTTTTAGTTGCCCTTGTGATCTTAATGAAATCAGTATCTTCGCGTTTATCTGTTTTAATATTTTTTATTAGTCACTAAATTATATTCTAATATTTTATTTTCGTTTTGTCATAAGATTAACTTCTGAATCTTAATTGCTTTGGTAAGTCATATTTTTAATATTCGTCATTAAAATTTGTCTACGAAATAAGTAATTAATTAATGTAAAATATATTTTTTTCAATTTTTTAATGGTAAGATCATTCTTTTCAATCCAATTCTCTGACCTTGTTGACAAATTTCAAAATATTTAAGTGATATTCAAAATTAAATAATCGAACTAATTAATTAAGAATGCTTTAAATTTAAGGAGTAATTTCTTGTGTGATCCATTATGATGTGATTTTGAATATTAGATTATCATTTCGCATCATGTAGCAGCTTACAGGACTGTGATGAAGTGAAAAAGGTTACGGCATGCGCATATTGTTTCTTAATTTTTTGCTATTGATTTAAAGTTATCCTTAAAATTTTTATGATTTCTAAAAATATATTTATATTTGTAACATTAAGATAATGTCAGTATACATTTTATGCATTATTAAATAAGTTTTCGATAAATAGTGCAACGACAAATGAGTAGCAGTTTCCGGCCTTGTAACGAAGGCACCCAGTGCCCGCCGTTATTTATTTAAAAAAAATTTTTAGTTTCTTTCATTTGTGTATTCATATAATAAGAGTATGCATTTATATAAAACTTGAAAATAAAGCAAAACTTAATTTTATATATTTATTTTTAATAGAATAATTAATTATAATTAACTTAATTTTAATAGAATATTTTTTAAATGACTTGAGTCAAAATAATCGTGCTAATTTGGTGTTAATTGTATATTATATAATAAATTATTGTATCAAAAAATGAGATTTACTACAGGAGATATAAAAACTATTATGATTTATATCTTACAGCGTAATTATCTCGTATACTGCTGAAAAGCTGAAGATAGCTTAACGGATGAAGGCTTTCGCATACAAGAATCTGTCATAGTCCTCATTTCAAGGACTCTGATTCAGGACCTCATACCAACGCCCTCGAAGGGATGCGGAATGAAAGAACTTAAGAAAGGTACTCATTAGATAGTGGAGCAGTTGGATACCTACTTTGCTGAATATATATGGCGAAGGAGGCACTCATCGTCCAGCTACATGTTTAAAGATTTTTGCAAAGTTCATCTTCCTCAAAATCAAGATCCAACTCAAAATACAGATGCGATCGAAGAAAAATGAAGGTAAGAATTTTATTCCAATAACTTTCTGTAGGCATACTATCCATAGAGTTGTATTTTAAGTATTTAAATTTCTAATAATGAAATGAAACTACTGAATTCTTGTTTTCTGGATGACTAGGATTTATTAAAGTATTTAAATTTCCAATAGTAAATAAAACTATAGAGTTAATTTATTTTTTAATTATTCCAAATTTGTTATCTTATTTTATTAGTTATCGCAGAAATTATTAAATTTAAAGAATTGTATGAAACGTTATTTTTTGTATAAACTGAAATATTCGAATAAATTAAGGTATATTTTGTGAATGTTCGTTTAGTGTAAATGTTCGACATAATGTATTAAATTGTTAATCGAAATTCGAAGTCTTATTTTTATGTCTTAATGATTTGTAGCTTTTCTGTCTAAAATCACTGGATTTATCAAAATTATTTTATTAAATACACCTAAAAAATTCTTCAGTTCTGAAATGCTATATATTTTAAAATTTATATTTCTTACAATTTTAATTCTGAAGTATTTTAGAATAGAAACTTTATAATCTATTCTGAATAAAATTACTGTTTTCTTATTTATTGTTAGGCTTAGCAATTTGAAATCGGGAAAACTTGATTTTTTTTTTTTTTCTTCTTCTCTCTCTCTCTCTTTTTTTTTTTTTTTTTTTTTTTACATATTTGTCATTTGTTTTTTTTATATATAGTGTTAGGCCGAGTAATTTGAAATTGGGAAAACCTTCCACCCTTTCTTATACCGATTGGCGTCCACTTTAGACGCTAATTCCGCATTTCGAATCCGATAATTGTTTGCAGTTCTCCTATTGACCATTAGGTGGCGCAGCGATCGATTATCAATATTTCCCAAGTTGTACGTGTTGATTGGGAAACGTGTTGCTTTTTGTCGTTGAGTTGTCATTAGAGTGTTCATCAATAGTTAAAAATGGTGGTATTAAATTTTATGTGTATATAACAAGAAATAAGAGAAATCGAATAAATTTAAGAAGTCGGCTGATTTATCGGAATAGAGAAGATCCATTTTCTCTTTTGGATGAAATTTTCACATTTAGAATAGTAGCATTTCTTTTTTAAATGTTATTAATTGAAACTGTTGACTATAAAATTATTTCTTTCGTAATACCATGTTTTGTTATGCAAGTCCTTTGTTAAAACCAATTAATTGTATTTAGTTACGTTTCATAACAGAATTAATAAACTTAACTAACATTATTTAATAATATAATACCAGAAACCAAAATAATTTTTCTCATATAACAAAATATTCAAAATTGTGCAAAAAAAAAAAATTTTTTTTTTTTACATTTTTAAATTTTTGGTTTACTATTTGGAAAAATGTTTCATCAAATATACTTACAATTATTTTCGTTTTGACATTTTTGCTTTTAATAATCACACAATAAAGCTCAATGAAAGCAAAAATGATCTACCAAATAATATATATTAAAAATTTGAATTTTTAAGCTGTAGACTCTATAAATTCAAAATAAAATTAGATTTTTATAATTCTATTTATGCATTCGCATTATATTTTACTTTAAAAAATTATTAAAAATTAAATTCAAAGATTAAAATACGTAGCATTTTTAAATTATGGTAAGATGTATCAAAGTAAGTTTACTCACATATATACTGTAAACATGTTTAAGTAAAATTTAATTTCATGTATATAATTACATATATTCTTTATATTTGAAAATGAATGATTCTGCAATGCATGTATGCAATCAATTAAATACTATCTGAAATTTATTTTTGTCTAGCAGTTAAATTATATGATAAAATAATAGACCTATGTCAGTAGATTTGTAAAAAATAACATCAATACTTTTTTTATTAAATAAATGTATAAAAAACATTAACAATAAAGAGAATATTAAATTACATTTATATAGTATAAAATATTCAGTCAATTTGTACCTACCTGAATTTTTGAAGAATCATTATTGTTTTGATTAAGTCTGATTAAGATTGTTTTTCAATACAAAATTATTTTCAAATAAAAATTATTGATTTAATTAAATTTGTAAGCATGTCGCAGAATTGAACTTTAGAATGCCTCGTTATAGCTCTGGTGCAAAAAAATATTCATAAAAATAGATAATTCCCGAGGCATTCCAAAATACAATAGAGACATATCAGCAAACTTTAGTAATAAAAATTTGGCATAGTTTAATTGCATTTTGAGCTTACTAAACTAAATTAATTGATAGATTTCTAGATTAATTCATAAGGAATATATTCACAAGTTTACAACTTTAAAATTTTAAGTTCATTTATGTTCATCGATTAAGATTTCAAACTTACTTCAATTTTAAATTTCAAATGTAAAGTTACATTCAAAATTATAACTTTAACTAAAGTTTAAACCTAAATTCTAAACTTTAGATTAAGTTTAATGATTTCATCTACATTTAAAATGTCTATCGATAAATATAAAAAATGAATCTATGAATTCATTTTAAATTTTGTGTAACAAGATATCAAAAATAATTAGTTGAGAATGTATATATACATATTATATATATACATATATACACACACGCACATACTTAAAATCGTATATGTATTGTTTGTCATTACAAAATGCAATTCAAATAGATTCAATAACTTATTCATTATCTGTACTTTTTTTTTTTTTGACAGGAAACTATAGAATTTAATCTCATTAGTTTGCTCCATAATCTTTTCCTACATGAATTAGTGAACCTTTCTGTTAATATGTTCTGAACCATCTGAGGATTTTCCTGTGAAAAACTTAACTAAAATTTCAATTTGATTTTTAAATGCAAAGTTGTATTGCACCATTTTAAAATAAGGTATGTTGGAAGACTTGAAACAAATTTTATAAAGTGCAAATAATTAAAGTTTCCGTTGAGTCAGTTTAATTGTACATAGCAATATTCTTTAAAATGCCCTTCTCCTGTTGGTCGAATTCCTTAGCACATTCTGAATACTTTACACTTCTCTTAATTTGCTGAAATTGCATTGCCTTCTGATTGCTGAAAAACAAGAGGGCAGATTACTATTAGCTGACTCATACTGTATTGGTTTTCAAATTTAACCCATATCATTTCTCTATCGATGTTGATGGGCAGAATAACGTAATATGGATTGCTAATCAATTTCCAATATCTTAATCTCCTATTCTTGGTGAAAACATTTTGACAATTTAGCCAGGCTGCGACCATATTAAATTAAAAATGTCGTATTTGATATAAAATTTTAATAGTTAATTTATGATAAATTTATAATCAAAGAGCTTTTAAATATTTTGTTGCATCAGAATAATGTTAAGATGTTAGTCCTTATGATGGATTCATTAACCTGTCGTTTCCTGGATTGTTCAGTAATACCAAAATATCTTCTTTTTTTGACTTATTTATGTTTACATTAACAAATATAATATTAATTATAAATACAAACATAAATTTAGATGGTTCTTTTTACATTATTTTAAACACACATATTTTCTATAGCCTGGAAGCAGGACCTCCACTACCACACATATTCACGCACAACTACACCATTCCTTTCACTCCGCCACACTCCCTTTGTGCCTCTTGTGTCTCTTACATCTGCACATAATGAAATCAAAAGTTCTTATGTATTAAGTGTTTGATTTTCACACCTTCCCTCCAGGGAATGGAAACTACGATGAATCCTAGAATGTTTCTTTTACCTTTCATTAACATTCCATCAAGAGCCAAACAATACCAAAATTCCAAATGTAACTTAATGCTTAACCTGTTTGCTGACGTGCTTCAACATATACTTTTCTTTCATATTTTCTTTGAAGGAAGATAGCCTATACTATGCTATATCCATTTTACTGATTACAACACAATATTATAATGTAAGAAAATAAGAATCAATATTTACATAAAAAAACAATTATGCAAGTATTATTCACACAAACCTAATGAAAATTAATAACCTAAAACAAGTGGAAATATTTACATTATATTATATACAGTTAAATATGAATATTATTGATATATCAGAAATTATTTTCTATTTCTTACCAGATTCATAATAAAAGAAAAAAGTTAAATCATCCTCATATACCCTTGATAAGGCATCTTTGATAACATTTGATAACATCATTAACAGTGATCATCTCTGTAATCTGGCATCCTTTGGAAATCTTTCTGTAAGATATTTCAGAGGATTGTGATCTGTGAATAAATTTTTGGAAGTTCCGTAAGTCCATGCATATGCTTTTCTCTCAATGATACTCCATTTATTCTACGCTGGAGTTAATTTCTGACTGGCGATGGTTATAGGCTTAGGATTTCCATCTATTTCTCTCTGCATTAAACATGCTTCATTGCCAGTAACAGAAGCATCTGTGTGGAGTTCAAATTACTTATTTAAATCAGGTGTTGACAATGAAGTGACAGCACATAAACTATCTTTCAATGAGATGAAAGCCTTTTCTGTCTCTTCAGACCAAGGAATATCATTTGGTACAGATTTTCTGGTCAGGTCTGTTAATGGTTTTGCAATGTTTGCATAATGAGGCACATATTCCCTATAATAGTTAAACAGTCCTAATATCGATCTTATGGCTTTCTTTGTTCTTGGCAACTTTAAATTTTTGATAGTTTGCAATTTTATCTCGATTGGGCCCAACTTCTCTTGATCCAACTACATGACCTAAGTATTTTACCTTCAATTAAGCAATGGTACATTTCCCTAAATTTGTGGTAAAATTGCAATGTTTTAATGTTTTGAAAACCGTTCTTAGATGGTACAAATGTTCTTCCCAATTAAATGAACAAATTATGATATCATCCAGGAAACTTTCAGTAAAATCATTATGAGGCCTAAAGATCAGATTCATAATTTTCTGAAATGTAACTGGAGTGCCTGCGAGTCCAAATGGCATTACTTTCTTTTGATACTGTCTCTTAGGTGAAACAAAACTTGTTAGTTCTCGACTATCTTGATCCAATGGAATTTCCCAATAACCTTTAAGGATGTCTAGAATTGATAGATACTTTGCTGCACCAGCTTTGAATTTTAATTCTTCTGAATTTTGCATTGGAAATGGAGCTATTTTAGACTCAGAATTTAGTCCCCGATAATCAACCTATATTTGAATGGTTCCATCTTTCTTTGCTGCATATACGAGAGGATATACAATTTCTGCCGAAGAAGGTTCTTCTGCCTCAATACTCTCCAAAGAATTCGCACCACCTGAGAAATTTTCTTGTTGATTCTCAACAGAATCCAAATGATCACTTCCACTAACACTACCAGAGGGTGATGTTCTACATGATTTGTCTTGAGTACAGCTCATAATTTTTTCCAATCGCTTTTTTCTTTCAGCCCGTACTTCCTCCTCCTTGCTAAGTTTTTCTTCTAATTCTAACCTTAAATTTCAAATTCTTTAGTTTTTCTTTCTTGTCCAGCTTTCAAATGCATCTCTTTATCTTGTTTTGCTCTCTCCTATTCCTTTCTCTGCTCTTGATTTTCAGTAGCTTTTCACAATTTTTCTTTATCTTGACGACAATGTTCTTCAAGTAATCGTAAATGCTCTTCTCCCATTTTTATTTCTTCTTCCTCTTCGTGACGTAGATGCTCTTCTTCTAATCTTCTCAATTCTTCTTGTCTCTGTCTTCCCAATTTAGCTTCAAGTTCCACTTGTTCTCTAGCTTATATACGTTTTTCTGCTAATGCTGCTTTAGCTTCTTCTACGGAAATTATTCATTTGTTATTCTTTTCATTTTCTACCACAGCATCAGCCTTAGAAGGACTGGATCTAATTTCTTCAGCATTAGATTTATCTTTCACTTCAATGGTTGTTGTGGATGCTAAAGAATCTACTTTTCTCTTAATATTTAATTGGAGGCCTCAAGTAAATTTTCCCACTTGACTGCAACCTTTCTTCTGGCACCACTGACTTCTGCAGTACTGTAATTTCCGTACCACTATCAACGATTCCTTGAAAATTATTTTCTATATTTAAATCAACTTGTAAAAGCTCACCACCCTTTTCACTGATTGGAATTTCCCAATGGAAACTTGCATTAACTATTTTAATACAAAGTTCGTTTAACCTTGTCTTGCTTACTTCTTCAGTTTCACTTTGATTAGAAACTTGAGATACTGTCTTCACTTGCGGGCAAAATTTCTTTAATGACCCTCTTCTTGACTTTTGCAACACTAAAATACCTTTTTGCCTGGAGCGCAACTCGTGGTGCTAATTCCGAGACGATTCTGTGGTCATGGATCTGGGTTCTTTTGATAATTATAATATATTTTCTTTTCAAAAAAACTTTTATTGCTAGCTTCTGCTGGAAAAGGTTTCCTTACAATTTTGTTCTGTTTTATTCCATGTGGGCCGGGAATAAATTTGGTATAGTTGTGGGGATTACTTGTGAAACCTTTTGGTATCAAAACTTAAAAATTATCAATTTCCCTCATTAATTCAGGGACTGGAAGCCAATTTTCAGTCTCTTTCAAAAGTATTTGAGATCTTACATAAGTAGGCAAAGTCTCTTATTTTGTCAGCTACAATAAGCTCTGTAAGCTTCACAAATGTTTCTACATCTCTTGATTTTAAATACAGTTCTAATGCAGCTTCCACCCAAGACATATACAGAGCATAACTTTCATTGTGTAATTTATTACAAGAATCAAAATTCTTCTTGTGTTGTAAGGGAGTTAGTTATTCAATGATCCCTTAAAATGGAATTTTTGATTTTGTCATACTGATCTAAATCTTCAGACAACATAGCATTTATTCCCTTAGCACAGCCCTACTCAACCTTTTTTTATAGGGGCCACAAACACGTTTCAGTCACTGTAGCCCGGGTCGCAAGTAAAAAACAATTAGGTGTATAAATGAAAAAGTAATATAAACCTAATTTAATGTAAAAAAGAACTTTTAACAAAGTTGTTTACTTACTTATATGTATATCTAATGAGACTTTTGGAACTGAGAGCATTTTTTTAAAACTTTATCAATATCTGGCTTGTAGTTGCATGCTACTCTTATTATATCATCCTATTGGGAATCTGTCAGTTTATTTCTGTATACACTCTTTGTGTATTTCATCTTTGAAAAAGATGATTTGCACACATACGTTGACCAAAAAAATGTTAGCATTATTTGGGCACATCTTTGCACGCTTTTATATTTTTGGGGAACAATGCTCCAAAATTCCACATATTCCCTTTTTTCCCTTTTCTCTTTGAAATTTACTTCCAGGTTGGTGTCATTTTTAAAATCAATAAATTCATCAAACAACTCCGAGTAAATACAATTTAAAACTGAAGCCAACTCAGAAATAGTTGGTGTCTTTAAATGCCATGGATTTTCTACAAGTAACAAACAATTTTTTATTTTTCTGAGATCTTGAAACCTTTTTTGAAATTCGTTTAATAGTGCAGTTATAAAATTTGAAATTATGGAGCAGTTTTCTTCTGAAATGTTAATACCGTCCTAGCTGGTTTTTATAATAGTTGGAAAATTGTGCAGCTGTTTGTTCTGTATTTCATTATAATAAATACTTAGCTTTTCCTCAAATACAAGCACTTTATTTGCCATATTGGACACTGTTATTTTCGTCTTGTAGACTCTGATTGAGATTGTTTAGTTTTTCTGTAATATCACATAGAAAACCTAAAAGACACCATCATTCATCGTTTTGTAATCCTTTATTATTTTGCTCTAAAAATAGGATTAATTCATGGTGTAATGAAAAAAACCTTTCCAAAACCTTTCTTCCACTAAGCCATCGCACCGAGGTATGCAAAAGAACGTCGCTGTGCTCACTTCCCAGTTCTTCAAGAAGGGTTTTAAATTTTCTGTGGTTCAGTTCTTTTGCTCATATATAATTGACAATATTGATAACTGTTTCCATTACAGCTTCTATTTCTGATTGTACAGCATGGGCCGCCAAGTTTTCTTGATGGATAATACAATGGAATGTTATTAAATTGCTGCAATTATATTTTTTCTTAAATAATGAAATGAAGCCATTTTTGGATCCAGTCATTGAAGGACAACCATCTGTACACAAACGCACAATTTTTTGCACATCAATTTCATGATGTTCTAAAAAATTACAAATGGTATCAAGGTAATCCGTGCCTCGGGTTTGACCTTTCATTTTCAGTAATTTTAAAAGGTTTTCTTGAATTTCATTGTTTTCTGTACAATATCTAGCAAACACCGAGAACTGCGACGTTGCTGAAATATCGGTGCTGGCATTAAATGCTGAACTGAAAAATTTGCATCTTCTTAGGTTTTTTAATATATCATCGGAAATAAATTTAGAAATGTCTTCAATAAGCCTGGTGCAGGTTGAATCCAAAAGCTGTATTTTTTTTATATCAGATACTATTTGTTTTTTGTTACTGTATTTATCAAAAAGTATATAAACAGCACTAATAAAGTATTCCTTTACAATTTCCGCATCGGTAAATGGTTTCATATGCTTACCAAGAATGTAAGAAATTTCATATGATGCTTTTGTTGCAGCCAAGTCTTGTGATAATGCCGCGAACATAACATTTTGTTGCTCATACAATGATCTCTTAAAAAAACTCAATTTCTCAATCTCAAAGACGATCCGGGAGGACACGTTTCGTTAAAATCTTTATGTTTTGAAGTGAAATGACGAGAAATATTGTATTTCTTCAATATGATACTTTCCCGACTTATCAAACAAGTAGCTGCGTTGTTTTTATTTGGCACAACAAAATAATCAGATTCCCACTCATCTTGAAACAATCTATTTTCACTTGATATTTTTCTTTTATACTTCGATGACACTCCTGACATTATTTTGAAAATAATAGGTATACTTAATTTACAAAACCAAACTATTATTTGGAAGAGGATGTGGGTACGTACACAAATTTAGTTTAATAATTTAGATTAAATTTATAACAAGTTTAGTTTCGATCGACAATCAAAGCGACACGCACTTAGGTCCATGGATCTTACGGTCTGGCCATGCGCAAACACGAGCGGCGGGGCGACTTGCCAATTAGTAAAACACTCGTCTCATGACAAGTAATGTTTAGCTTCGCAAGTCGCCCTGCCATCCGCGTTTGCACATGAGCAGACCTTTAAGGGGATTCCCGACGCCGCGTATTCTGTATCGTTTGCGCAACCATAGATCAGGATAGTTTTCGTTTCCAATTTAAGCAAATTATTGATATCGTTCACATTCCCATACTTCCCGTTCAATTACCAACTCTTTGAAGAATGCGAAATTTGAAGTTGTTTACAAATAAGTTGTAACTGCCTAGTTTAATAATTGGGCCAACCAAAAAGCCTCCGCGGGCCGCAGGTTGAGTATATCGGCTTTAGCATGACCCTTTAAACACTGTTAAATAATTTTCCCTTCATATTGTTAAGGTACTTCATAAATCTTGAAGATCCTTTCAGCATGATGGAAAAAGAAAGGCCATTCTTCTGCTCGTTCTGGGGGATCTAAAATTACCCTTTCATTATATTTAAATAATCTAGAAATGTGTTTCCTAATTTATCTTGCCCATATTTGGCAGTGCTTTCTGAATTGCTCTTATCTTCCCTTTCTTTTAATTCTAATTCACCCATTTAAATTTCATGTTCATATTGCCTTTCTTCTCGATCTAATTCACATTGCCTTTCTTCTCATTCTAATTCACGTTGCCTTTCTTCTTGATCTAATTCACATTGCCTTTCTTCTCATTCTAATTCACGTTGCCTTTCTTCTCGATCTAATTCACATTGCCTTTCTTCTCGATCTAATTCACATTGCCTTTCTTCTGCTTTGGCTTTTTTTTATCTCTATCCGACCTAAAATTATTGTATTTATTAACTCTCGAACAAATGACTCTTCAAAATGTTTAGATTGTGTAATCACATTTTTTAAATCTATTATTTTTGTGTCCGCATGAATTTGTTCTCCTAACTTACTAGCCAATATTAACAGATCCTCCTTTTGAGCTTTACCCAAGAAATGGAAGAACAATTTGACAACTAATGTTATTGCAAATTACTAAACCTTAAATTGTCCATTGTTAAAAGTAAAACATTTAAAATCACACTAATCACCTTCCATTAGTTTAATCAATGAAACACTTTCGTTTACTTAGTGCACCAGGAAAAAAAAACTTAAATAATTTATTCTAATACTAAATTTAAAGATTTATAGTCTCGATTTTCATTTCAACACACTATAAAATTTAAATTAAATCATACACATTAATGAATGAAAACAATTAAAAAAATATACATATTTGAATCACAATCCCAGTTTAAGCAGTTCAAATTATATAAATTCTTATCTCAGAAGATCATTAAGCATAAAAACTTATCAATAAAATGATCAAATAATTTTTAGTAATATGCATTTATATATTCATCAATATATATATATATTTAGAAAAAGTGTGTCATCAGAAATGCAGGCATTAATACTAGAGGTACCATTTTTAGTAAAAGTTTACAAATCCTGGGCTTTGCAGATGATTTGGATTTAATTGCTAGAAATCCTGATACTCTTAAAGAATCCTTTCTGGCATTGGTACGAGAGGCAAATAAAATGAATTTAATAGTCAATCAAAGCAAAACAAAATATATGTCATGCATAAGGCAAAACCATCCTTGCTCTGTATTCACCATAGGATCTTATGATTTTGAAGCTGTGAACAGTTTTACCTACTTTGGATCTGAAATAAATAACTTTGGTGATTTGGGACCCGAAATAAACAAAAGGGTAATTGCAGCAAATCGTGCATCTTATGGGTTAAAAAAATATCTTACCTCCAAATAGAAGGACACAGGCCTATCAAACACAGGACAAAAAGTTTTACTGTATAAAACTATTATTAGACCCATTTTAACTTATGCTACAGAGACTTGGGCCATGACACAGAAACATGCATGCCGTTTGGCTATTTTTAAAAGGAAAATTTTGAGAAGCATCTATGGTGGAGTGGAGACAGATGGAGTATGGCATAGAAGGTATAACCATGAATTATACAAAAGTTTTAAGGACATTGATGTTGTCAAATACATTAAAATACAAAGGATGAGATGGGCTAGCCGTGTTATTCGTATGCCAACTAAACGCACCTCTAAAAAAATCTTTCTTGCAAGGCCAATGGGAAAGCATTGCAGAGGTAGGCCATAAATCAGATGGATTGATTGTCTTGATAGGGACTTTAACACTATTGGAACATCTAATTGCAAAAGTGTTGCTGAGGACAGGCCAAGATGGAATAAGCTCATTGAGAAGGCCAGGATCCACACAGGGTTGTAGTTCCATTGTTGATATATATATATATATATATATATATCTTAAAATAATAGGAATCAGAGCTACCGAAACAACCAAAAACTATTACTCACTATTGCAAGCACAATTACTTACAAAATATAAAATAATTCTAAACTTCCCCTCTTAAAAATGTTTCACACTTTTGGTTTTGAATCGAAATTTAAAATCTAAACTTAGTTACTTTACATAAATAGTAAATACAATCATAGTAAATAATTACCTTAGAACATTGAATAATTTTGAACACTTAATTTAATAATGGAAAACAATAAACAATTACAAAGCATTTAAATTTTCTTGAAATAGTTTCTTATTCCATAAACTTATATCATTTACAAAATGATAATGAAAATTCTAAACAAAAGCATTTGTATCCTATTATATTACATTAAACTAAACATGTTTCAACAATTTCCTATTCAATAATACAGCATCTTTTAAATTAATGCATATAACACAAGAAATTGACAATTAGCAATAATATTATTATTCAACATAAATTTGTTTTAATAAACAGATTATTCCAAAAATATTTTTTTCTTAATAAATCAAAATTATATATATATATATATAAAATATCACCAGTTAGAGGGAAAAAAACCTTTTCTGAATAGTTATGAACAAATTTCAATAACCAAATAATATTTCGAAACCAATAACGAACCTTAAATATTTTCTCAATTAAATTAAACATTACACAAATTTATTTTTAACTTGATATTTCAAATATTTAAACAATTTTTATTAATTTATTACATTTACTTAAACGAAACCCTACAAAGAAATTTAAAAAAATTCTAAAACAAAAGAGAGTTCCCTTAAATCATACATAATTAAAACAAATATTGGCTCTTAATGGAATGAAAAATAATCAAATTATACAGACTCGCTATTTAGTAGACACTTATCTATCATTAGCATCCCATCATTTTGTATTGATCTGGGACACATCCTGGAGTCAGAGCCAATGTGATTGTATCACGAACCTGTCGCTTCCATGATTGTTCAGTAATATCAAAATATCTTCTTTTTTTCCAACATATTTATTTTTTCATTAACAAACATAACATAAACTATAAAATCAAACATAAATTTAGATGGTTCTTTTTTACATTGTTCGAAACACGTGTATTTTCCCTGGCCTGGAAGCAGGACCTCCACTACCACACATATTCACACACAACCACACTGTTCCTCTCGCTCCACCACACTCCCTCTGTGACTTTCGTGTCTCTTACATCTGCACATAACGAAATAGAAGTTCTCGTCTGTTAAGTTTTTGATTTTCACAGTCCTTTTAGTTGGGTTTAAATATTTTATTCATAGAAACATGTATTAGAAATTAATAGAATATTAATGATTAGACTTGAAATAGAAATGTAGGAATTTTAGTTTATTGAAATCAAACATTATAAAAATAAAAACATAATATAAACTAAGTTTAAAAATTTCACAACAGATAAAATAAGAAAAAATCTGTTAAATTATTCAGTATTGCTACAAACAAAAATAAAGTATAACACCAAGGCACTTCAACCAAAACTATCAGACACCTTATAAAACAGTATACTTCGTACAAAATCGACTTTAAACTTTTGCTTATTATACATATCGCGAATGAAAAACAGGTTAACATATATGTTTTGACCCAAAAACTTTCAATTGGGGATTTTACAAAATATATAGCAACTTGATTATCTACAAACAAAATTGGTATTCCTTGTTCACTTGTCACAATACCTCTATCATGACAGTCATTTAGTATTCCCTGAACTAAATTATTTCTTTAGTTTCTTACGTCATGGCTACAAACTCTGCTTCCGTAGTTGATTAACTGACACTTTTCTCCTTGAATGTATGCCAACTTATGAGAGAATTTCTTAGTAAAACAAGTTGACTTCCAAGACATTCTGTCATCTCGTTTTGCAAGGAAATCAGCATCTGAATAAATTCAGATTTAGGGTTGTTTACAAGAAAGTTCTACACAAAAATCTGTTGTGCTAACAACATAACTTAAAAGTTTAATAAACCATCCCAATGATTCATCCCAGGGTTAGACTGAAACTGATTGAATATATTGACATCATAAGAGATGTCAGAGCGAGTTCTAATTAGCCAAAAAAAGATCAACAACTTAGTAACTTTTATGTGGCAATTTAAACAATTTTTGATATGGGTAGTGATGAAATTGGTATTTTGAAATATGTGAAACGATTAAATACTTCCTCAATGAATGAGCGTTGATGAATCAAAACGTTACCATTTAATTCAACAAACCCCACGCCTAAGAGAGTATGGGCCTTACCCAGTAAATTTGTATCAAAATTTAATAGCTTTATTGATTGTTCTTTGCTCTCTGCCAAATATATATATTATATATATATATATACAAGAAAATCTTCAACATTAAGTAATCTCCTTCCAAAGTTACCCCACTGTAATTTATAAAAACCCACTTTTAACAAAACATTATGGGTTTCATAAAACCATTGTAAACCACTTTGTTGCAAGCTATATATTGCTCAATCTTAATGACAGAATTTCTCTTTCTGACTAAAATCTTGAGGTGGTGCCATATAAATTTGTTCTTCCAAAAGAGCATAAAGGTAAGCTTCTTTTATATCACACTGAACCTCTGAGTTTTGAGACAATGAAAATAATGAAACATTACATGAATAATCATCAATTATGGTAATAAAACACCTTTCAACCATTCTTCCTTTTACAGATTGAGGTCCCCAAACATCAGCATATAATAATTTTAATGTTGCCTTGGATCTCACTTCTCTCAAGGACTTAAAGCAAGCTCTTCAATATTTACTAATTTTACATGGTTCACAAAATACTGCCTTATCATACAAGAGTAGTAAATAATTCACTCTTTCTTTCCTAAATGGTTTGTGAAATAGTGGGTGTGCTGATGCATCCAAATCGCCTATGTCATATTTCTAGAGCCTAGCTATCTTTTAAATTAGATGTAAATGAAGTATTTTTCTATGCATTTTAACTATATGTGGTGAAACTTAATACCTTCTTATAAAATACCTTAAAAACTTTCTCCCTTTCTTCCCTTTTCTGAAACTTACACTGCACCGTCACCACTATGATACAAAAAACTGAATTTGTAGTTTTGGACTAGAAATAAGATTTCTTCATAATTTTAGGGAGAACTTTATATCATCCACTGTTTATTATTTTAAACCAAACAATTTAACTGTTGCTTTTCCCTCAATAGGAAGGTAAGCACCATCAATTGCTACTGATATTTTTTTCATTGGTTAAAGATACAAAATTAATGAATAAGTCTTTTCTTTACAAAAGTGATGTGAAGCAGCTTTGTCAAAAACCTTAGCTTACTCTTTATTTAGTTTGATTTAATAAACTTGTAATAGAAAAGTTTGACATAAATGATGAATATCTTTATCTGTAGAAGAGGTGTTTCTAAATCCAATACCTTGTTGATTCCTGTACATACACCAGATCTTACACTTTCTGCAAAATTAAGATCTGGGCTCTATGCATGGGCCTCTGTACTCTGAAATGGAACCTCTTGTTTGGCTCTTACATTTAGGACTAAAATATCTGGAATCACTTCTGTATTTTGGTCTAAAACATCTGGATTCACTTCTGTATTTTGGTCTAAAACACCTGGATTCTTTCGGTGGTTGAACTCTAATAGGACATTAACTTCTATGATGTCTAGAGAGCTGACAACCATAACAGAGGACTGGTTTCTTCACAGATGTTAATGCACTTGCCTGAGTTAGAGAGTCTTTCTCATAACTGAAGATGAACCTCTTCTGCATTCAAGGTTGGTAGGTAAAGTTTTCATCTAATTAGCCAAGTATGACTTACACCATTCTGTTGAAATGCATAAGAAGATATCTCAGCAGTTGGAAACTTGCATATTTTTCTTTAAAAGTAGGGTCTAGAGTATTCAATCTGTTGTAGACTTTTGATAATCTTGTTGAAAATATGAGGATGCTTTCTTCTAGTATCATGTAGTTTGGAAAAAATAGTCATGTGATTCACTTTAGTATCTGGATAAAAGCATTTTAGCAAGGCTTCTCAAGCAACTTCTGGATCTTCTATTCCATTTATTATACATCAGTAATCTTCATCAATATTCAAATATGTCAGAAATAAAGCTATGTTCTTATTTTTATTGAAGCCTTTCAGATTTATAAGATATACAGGGTCATTTAAATCTTCGAATGAACCACTTTTAGTATTAGAGTGGGTGTTACTTTTACAACTTCTCACACATTCCTCTCTATTAGGATAAACTTGGTGTCTGAAATCCATGTTTTGGTTACCAAACTTAGTTACTGCATAAGTAGCCATGGTAAAAAAAATTGCAATATCATGATATAAAAAAATATTTTTCTTAGAGAAAATTTTTATTTATTTTAGTATTTAATATAATCTAAAATTTTGAAATACGGAATTACAAGAAAGATTTATATTATTATTACCTGTCTACTTGTTTTTATTTTTGTGTTTATGGATTTTGTTCAGGATAAAATTTGATTATGTGCAAAATTTTATTATTTATTCTTACTTGCGCAAAATGCATATATTTCTTAAATTTTACTGTCACTAAGTATTTTGTATCATAAATTATTCCAATATTAAAGCAGTATATTTTGTAATTGCTGATTTTTTATAAGTAATAATTTTAAAGCAATTTGAAATTTAAAAATATGTACAAGACTCAAAGCAAAAACTTTTTTGTTTCCTTTGCTTCACAATAAATTTTTTATTCCATTGGGTATATTATTCTGTTCATTTTACAGCTTTCTATTCAATTTGGGACTCTTGTTTGGGGTCCCAGGGAAACTGCCCCATATGCTCATACTCAGTCAGCTCTAGTATATAGTTAAAATAGTGCAGACCTCCTAGATTTTGTTAAATTCCTTATTTTTCATGAAGTTCCTTAGATTTTTTTAAAAAACCTAGTAAAATGAAATGCTTCTTTTTATAAAGAAACTGTTGGGTGTTAATTTTTTAAAAAGATTAATATGTTGATTGCTTTGTTTTGCCCTACAATCATAATCATGTGTTTTCTTTTCAATGTCATAACTGATAACAAATGGTACTACATTAATCATTGATATTGTTTACTAGAACGCTCCTGTCTTTATATATTGCATGACCATAAAATTCAGCAAAAATTTCAAGGTTGTGGAGCTGAAGTTTTTTAGTTTATCTGTTACATTACCATCTCTTCTCGAAGTTACCATCATCAGCTTATAGTTACAGTCCCACCCTATCTCAAAGAGTTAAATATTTGGTGTATGTTTACACTTGCCAGAAAAAGTGCATACAAACACAGTAAACATTCTACAGCGAATAAATGTATATTATAGTGTTAATATTAATTCTACTTTTTTATAAAGCTTTTCTTTATCAATTTCTTAAATATCAGTAACAATTTCAGAATGATAACACACATTGTTTAAAAGTAATAATAAATTATTTAAAAATTACCCAAAAAGTTATCAGAAAAAGTTTGCAAAAGTTAACTTTAGTTAAAGTTAAAGAAAAAGTTACCCAAAAGTTCAGGTACAAATTACCAAGATATTTGCAAATCGATCTTACTATTTTTTTAGTATCTGTCAGCTTGTATGAAATGAAATATTGTATTTATTTTTTACTACTTATTCATTTTAACTCTGCTGACAGTGAAACAAATGTATAAAAAACATAGTTTTGTTGATATGATATGTTAGTACTTGCAAACAAGTAAGCTTAAAATAGATTCTAAAGGAAAAGAGATTGTTTGGTACAAAAAGAAAATCATCTTAAGACAAAGGAATGAAAGTGAAACTCTTCAAGCTATTGGATAGATAGTTAAAAAAAACTCATTCTTCTTTCCAAAGAGTAATCAATAATTACAAGTCATCGAAATCTGTTATTTTAAAGCCTCAGAGTAACCATCCATCTAAGTTGACTTTACAAGAAAAGGTATTCATCTTGAAATCAATATGTTTAAATCCAAAGATTACTGTATCTCAAATAGTACTTCATATTACAGAAAAGTACCTATGTTAATGACTATTTGTTGTGCACAAATAAAAGTTATTAAAAATTAATGTATATTTCAACAATCATCTTTGATTGTTGCATATTATGTAGATTAAAATAAAATATATTGGGAATTTAAATTTTTATTTTTAAGTAATTTCATAATAAGATTTTTTTGTACTTAGTTTTCTATAAATGAGTTATAGTTGTCTACATACATTTCATAAATAAACCGTAATCATTATATTATTCTAATACACTTTTATAAATTACTATTCATATACTACATAAATTAGTAACTATAATTTATTAACAAGTGAAAAATTTTCATAGTTAAATTCTTGAATTAAATATTTTTAATAAGTTATTGATAAATTATTTAATAACAGCTTATTTAATTTTCATCATAAATTGAAATTTTGTTTATTGTTTCCTAGAAAAATTTCTTATTCAATTTAAATATTTGAGAGAATTAACTTCAATAAATGGTGTATTTGGTTCATAATTTAATGTATTCTAATCTTACCTCAATACTAAAAAATCATAGCTTCTTATATGAATTCAAATAATAAAATTAAATTAATTTTTGAGATTAAATACAAAATATTATATTTACTGTTTATTCAATGTTTTAAATCATACATGTGACTAATGATAAATTTCTTTGAGAAATTTAACTTTAAAATCTGTTTACTAGTAAAATAAAGTTAAAACATTTAATTTGAATTTAATTTATATTTTTTCTCAGAAAAGGTAAGCCTTGTTTAATCGTAAATTACTCTTTGTTGAATATGTTAGCATTTTCTAACTGTTTAGTTAAAATAAATACTAGCATATTTAGCAGAATGATACAATGGATTAACATTGCCATCTTATAAAAATTCAACCTAAAGTTTGACATGCTTTTATTACAAAACATAGTTTGATAGATTTCAATCATATGAATGAAGTTGTTCAAGTAAACACAGAATTTATACTTGCTTAAAATCCTAAGAAAATAATCCCTTGATAGGAATCCTGTTTTGACTCACCACATAGTTTTAACACTTATGTTTGTTGTAAAGAAGAAGGACATCTCACTTTTACTTTAACTCTCTTACTTTTATGTAAATAAACATTCATGTTTTTTTTAAATGTTTGTGTCACTCAATGGTCATTTTTATACACAACACTTAACTAGATTTTTTATTATAACACATTAATTTTTCCTAAACTTGAATAAAAAATTTCTCTTATTGACTAACTGCTAAAGTATCAAATTTATCTTACCAGGTAAAAACATTTTAGTCAATAATTTTGAATTATGTAACAGTTGCTTGAATTAAAAGTAAAATTTTATCTGCATGCTATTTTTACTTAAAAAACATAAAATTCAATGCATATGTGCTTGTTGATAAAATAGCTGATTAAAATGTGTTCTATGTGATTACATTTAAAGCTATTAAAATGTGAAAAATCTCTTTTTTGTCATAATTTATAAATTATTTTTGATGGGATTTTGAATTAATGTAAAATTTAAAAAATTGTATTCAGTTAGTATTAATTAAAAATTTATGTTAGACTAAAGAGAAAATTGCTATGAATTATATTTTAAATTCATTCTGCTTGGTTTACTATTTTTTTTAATTTTATTTACAAATAGATAATTTTGCCTGAATATGCATGTTAAAAAAAGTATTTTCAGTTTAAAGATATGAAATGTATTTGCTTTTTTATCGAAGTGATATATTTTTCCTTCTGGTGGTAAAAGTCACTTTCTGTGAAAGTCAGTTCTCAGAATGCTGTTGTACCATGAGATTTCATCCCCTTCTTGAGCCGTCCACATTCTTCCTATCAGATTTTGTTTGCAGAGTTGAAGGAGACTGGAAATTGGTATCTAAAAGTAGTAAAATTTCAAAGTAACTAATGTGAAGAATTTTGGTGAAAAAAACCGAGCACAGTGATTCTGTTTTTTAGAAAAAATTTGTCCTTTTTTCGAAGATTTTTTTTATTATATTCATATTAATTTTTTCCAGTTAAACAAAGGAAATTTTAATGGCTCAATATTTTGAAGATTTTATAGTTGAAAGAATCAGAAAACAATGGAATTATTAAAAAAATAACCTTGCAAATAATGGTATTAATTTCTACGATAAATTTGAATTAAATGATTCTTTTTCATGACAGTATAAATTTCAATTCATTCAAAGTCACTTAGATTTGTTTGGCCATAATGCTAATACAGATAACAAATATATAATTTTTGATTTATAAACTTCAACTATAACTGCATAAGTAAAATGCTGAGTTGTTTTGTGTTTTTTCAATCAATATATATATTTTTTTATCTTTTTTTGCTGACATAACAGAAATGGCTTACAAATCTTCAAATTTAGGTAGAAAATTTAAAAAAAAAAAAAAAAAAAAAAAAAAAAAAAAATTTAAATCAAAATGGACTGGTATTAATTGATTGGAATTAAATAAGTATTTTGGTGATTCTTTTTAATTAAGTAAATTAATGATAATATATGTGATTAACGATCAAATGAAGAATGAAGTGAACCTCCCATTTTGAAAAAAATTATGTTGTAGTGGCAGATTTTATGAAGTTTTTGGTAAATAAATTTATCGAAAATTACTAAGTTTATGTGATAAGATATTACAAATATGACAATACGATAATTCTTTATTAAAATTATAATAAGTTTAGGAATTGATAAAAATATGATTTTCCGGAAGTCATTTTTAATTTTTTTAATTAATAATTTCCTTTAAAAAATTTTAATCCTCCTGTAGAATTTAGCTATTCATGGAGTGATATAATTCATTGGAAGTGTAATATTTGAGCAATATATTACTAAAAAAAGAAGAAGAAAAGGATAAATCTTTCACATTTGTAATGTATGTGAAATGTTTTAATTTCTGTTTTAATAAAAATAAATGCAGTAATTATCGATGCATGTATTTTTATTTCATAGAAAATTTTAGTAGACTATAAATAAGCATTTAATTTTATTGCATTGACTACATACTAGAGCTAAGAAAAGTGATGTCTCATTCATTTGATAAATTTTTTCTTGATTAATTTTCAAGGGATAACAAATATTATACGATTTCATCATTGTAACACAGTTCTTTATAAATCAATATATTGAATATTTTCATAGAGAATCCACTATGATCTATAATTCTCTTTAAGGAATATTGTTCTATTTTTCCGATAATGATATTTTTTATGTTTATGCTGTCCTTAAAATGTGCAAAATTTTTATGAAAGGTATATTCATTAAATCCAATGTCAACAAAAATGTGCTGCTAGAATTAAATGAAATTAAAATTGAAAATATTATGTAATTTGAAGAGAATAGCAATGGATTTTGAAACTCACAGTTGTCAGGCTGCCTATTACCCGATATAAAAATGTTTACTTCACTTAAAATAAAAAAGTTTTTGATTTTGTTAAATTTAAGCTATTTGCTCATTAAATTTTTATTTTCCAAAAATTTTAGAATTTTAAATTTAAGAGTATATTTTAGTGAATTTTTTAAAAAATATATTTTAAAAGAATATTTGAATTTTTGTTATTTTTATTACTTAAGACCATATTTTCTTGTTTGTCTGTATTAAATAAAACTTCACTATCTAATGATCCTTATTATTCCTGAGTTTTTACATGTGGTGCAAGACAGTATTGATTTATTTCAAATTCAATAGATCGTTCCACTGAAGAACCACAATTCTTATCAAGTATTTCCAATTATTTCCCTAGTTTTATTATGTTATTCAGTTTTTCTATACATAAATTTTCATCAATCTGTGTTGAATTTTCTTCAGCTCTATTTATAATATTTGTGTCAGATGTATCATCTAATTATACAAGATCTTCCTTATCTAAATCTTCGGTGCCATTTATTAATTAATTAATATCTCGTTGTTCATGTTAAATCCTTCTCCACCCAATGTGAGCTAGCATTATTTACTATAAGTTTGATATTTATACTTGTAGATTCTAACAAATTTTCTTGCAAAAAGAGTTTAAGCCAACTATTTTTCCAACAGGTGTTTAATGTCAAAGAATTCTTGAACAGATATATTTTAAAATTGAGAAATTTTTCCACGTGCAGGGTAATTTTGTATTTGGATTGCATTAAAAATTTTCGAATATAAATATAAGCTCTCTCTCTATATAAAAGATTTAGTTGTTTTTTTAATGCCCAGGCCATGGGGTTACAGTATTAATATTGTTTTGGACTATCTAGCTCTACTGGATGTTCTTTCAGGAGTAAAGCCTTAAAACTGATATTTTAAGTTTTCAAGTAAATCTCAACTTCCTTGTACGAAGCAGTTGTAAAACCAGTCATGAAATATAGAAGCTGTGATCCATGCTTTTTTGTTTGCTCTCCAATAAATAGAAGGAAGTGCAGTGTAGCCAATACCTTTCATTGCTCATGGGCTTAAAAATGATTAACATTGTCTTTGTTTTATGAACATTGCTATAAACAAGCATGATGATCTAATACCCCTTTACAAACTAAATTTATCTATACAGTATTTTTAAATTATTTAGTCTTGTACTGTTATATGTAATATATATATATAATACTTTCCAACTTCGGAGGGAAAAAAATCAGTAGATTCTACTGATTTTGAGGGAAAAAATCAGGAGACAATAGTAGCAGCATTTTTTCTTGAAACAAAATGTTTAAAAGGGTAGTGCCGCAAAAAAACAGTTTTATTCTTTAGATTATATATTTTGAGAATGATTTATGTTAAACATATTTGTGTTATCATTTTAATAAAATATTCATCAACCATATAAAGGAACAATGAAAAATAATATACTACATGTAAAAAGTAAACATCAACGTTTATGTCCCAATATTTAGTTTTATAGGTAAATTTTACTACATTAGTGCCATTCATAAATATGAAACTTATAAAATTACATAAAATACATTATAAATAAATTTAATTCAATGCCAAGTACTTTTAAAATAACGAAATTATCAAATATTTTGTCCATAAAAAGAATATATTGCCTATTTTAATGGTCATGAATTCGAACTTATGGCAATATATTCTTCTCATAGGTTGGTTACTTAGCATTTTTAAGAAATGAATTGGTGAACTGCTGTTTTCTGATCATTTTTTCTCATTTTGAGAATATTTAAGATATGTTGAAACTGTTTCATCTACAAAAACAAGACAATAGACTTTTTTTCTGGAAAAATTTCCTCGGTTTTTAATTTTTGTTACCTGATATTACCAACAATCATTAGATTTTCATACATTACTGGAAAATCAGGAGAAACTATGAAAAATCATGAGTGTCCCGATAATATCAGTAAAGTTGGCAACTATGCATATACATATATATAATTTTTTATCACCATATTTATTGTTTATTTAAAATACTGTGACATTTTTTCTTCTTTCTTTAAATTCAATTTTTAACTTTGCCTTACCGGTCTGTTTTTATCCAAGTTTTGTATTGCTAATACACATAGAACTGAATCACTTTGTTGATCTGACATTACTTTATCCAAATCTAATTACTATTTCATTGTATTTAACTGTTATTAATAATATACAAATGTTACTTTGTCAAAGAGGTATATCCCTGGTTTTTAAAAGCAACATGTTAAGAGAATCAAATGGATTTGGAGGTGTTTTCATATAACTCTCTTGTTTGATAGTTTTGGTTAAAGCATAATTCCTTGATATTATAGTTTATTTATTTTTTTAAGTAGTAATATTGAATTATTTAACTGAAATATTTTTTATTTTACCTGTTATGAAAATTTAAAACTTAATTTATATAAAGTATTCATTTTATATTTGATATCAACGAATTAAACTTGTTTGTTTTTTTGCTAATACACATAGAACTGAATAACTTTGTTGATCTGACATTGCTTTATCCAAATCTAATTGCTATTTCATTGTATTAAACTGTTATTAATAATA
The DNA here is from genome assembly GCA_030067965.1 of Latrodectus elegans. Lineage (NCBI taxonomy): Eukaryota > Metazoa > Arthropoda > Arachnida > Araneae > Theridiidae > Latrodectus > Latrodectus elegans. The sequence goes on from CM057820.1 coordinate 11,146,806, forward strand.
TACAAATGTTACTTTGTCAAAGAGGCATATCCCTGGTTTTTAAAAGCAACATGTTAAGAGAATCAAATGGATTTGGAGGTGTTTTCATATAACTCTGTTGTCTGATAGTTTTGGTTAAAGCATAAATCCTTGGTATTATAGTTCATTTATTTTTTTAAGTAGTAATGATGAATTATTTAACTGAAATATTTTTTATTTTACCTGTTATGAAAATTTAAAACTTAATTTATATAAAGTATTCATTTTATATTTGATATCAACGAACTAAACTTAAATCTAATTATTGATATACTATTAATTTCTAATATATTAATTTGTTTCTATGAATAAAAAAAATACTTTATAAATTAGTATTTATAAAGTATTTTTTTTTATTGAACTTTTTTGAACCTTATTAAAAGGACCAACATTATTCTATTCTTAGATGTTTTAAACCCACCAGTAGATCTCTTGTATTTTAATAAATCTGTTAGCTTATGCATTTTCTTCCAATATAAGCCAGTTTCATTGGCATTATATAGTTGTAAAACTGTATATTCACTTTCATTAATTATCTTCTAAGTTCTTTAAATTCCAGATCACTTTTCTAATCAGCCCTGTCCTTGAATCTCTGAATATCATGCAAAAAAAACCTTTTTCTTGAGCTATCAAACCAGCCATTACTACTTGCAAATTTTGATTTTGGCTCATCGGAAGAAACACTTTCCTTTTATTTTAAATGAGTACTTTTGCTTTTATTTAACTACTATTGATAGGATTATTTCAATTGCAATCTTCTATCTAAATCTTCGTTTTCTGTTTTTGGTATTACTGAATCTCCTGTAACAACACAGATATTACAACACTCATAATTTCCTTTCATTTTATTTAATTGTTTGTATTATTGGCTTGTTTCACTCCAGATTCTTGCTATTATTGTTGATTTCTTACTATTAATTATCTGATCCAAAATATCAGTTTTTTGTTGTAGAGAAATAAATTTCCTTTTTTATCTTAAGTTTTATTTCCTTTTCTTTTATCATGGCTGAGGAACAAAAATTATAAAAATAAAAGTTTCTAACCCTTTAGTAGATATTGTGTGCTGCTGTCTATAAACGTATAATAATTTTTAATAATTACATGCAACAAACACTAAAACTTGTGTTCAATAATCATGTTTTGTGGACAGCAAATTTTCATTATGTTGCCAATTGACCTTTTAAGAAAAGAAAGAAAAAAATTATAATTTACACATTTTTCACATCATACAGTGTTTTCTCCTATTAAGTATCTGTGGTTAAATGTCCTGTTACCAATAAACGTAATTAGACTAATTGCCAAAGAGTTATAACTGTTAGAAGAACTATAATCATTACGTATTTAATGAAGCAAAAGAAACACTAGCTATTGCTTTAAATTATTAAGTATATCATTTAATTAATGGAATCTTATAGATAAAAAAATAATAGTATATCAGTAATTCGATGTAAATAAAAATGACTAGTTCAGTTTATTGATAACAAGCAAAATAAATACATGATATAAATAAAGTTTAAAATTTGATAATAGTTAAAAATATTTCAGTTAAATAATTCATTGTCACTTCTAACAAAAATAAATGAACTATAATACCAAAGCATTATGTTTTAATCAAAACTGTCAGACACTGGATTTGTATTAACATGTCACCAATTTTTTCATTCCTCTAACTTGCAGCTTTTAAACACATGGAATGTGTTTAAAAGCTGCAGGTTAGAGGAATTAGCCCTTTGATGAATTAGCAGGTGTATATAATAAGTAAGAGTTAAATACAACAAATAAATAATTAGATTTGAATAAAGCCATGTCTGTTTGGCTAAGGGATAAAGCTCTTAAGTGCATTAGCAATACAAAAGTTGTATAATATTATACCAGTACTCCACTGAAATTTACAAAAACCCATTTTTAACAAAACATGAATTTCATAGAACTATTGTTGACCACTTTGTTTTAAGGCATCTATAGATTGATCTAAATGACAATTAAGCCACAATAGTTTATCAGCAAATAAAAATGAATGTATACTGATATCAAACATTCTTAATTCCTGTTATGTGTCACAAATTTGATTTTTAACACATTTCGTGTGGTAGCACGGGCCTACATGGAATGGGTCTTGATTGTTCATAGCATCAAATTTTGTTTTGCGTAAAAAAAGTAATTTAAAAATATAAAATAAACTTTCATTTTATTTATTAGAAAATATTAAACATGCAAAATCCCCTCGCCCTTGTGTGGTGAAAGATTTTGCCATTAGCACACAGCGGTCCTGCTTTCACTGATATGAACAGAGTAATAGATTTTGTAGTGCACTGTTTAATTTGAATTTGGCAAGTTACTGGTACATTTAATATTGCATTAGTTTTATTGACTTATGTTGCTGTTTTATAATCAGTTTGTCAACTCTGGTATGTCGAACTTCTTATATGCTGTTCTTTTACAAAACAGCATTTAAAAATTCAGATTTTAACTGCAAAACTCTGGCTTTTGAAGTTAATTGTAAAGAAAGAAGAGGCGCACAATTAAAGTCTAATATAGAATTTCATATAAATTTAGGCATGCGATATTCAAAGTCTACAAAGGATGCATCACCATGGAAATCAATCAGGGTGAATAGACTATCATGCATGTATTGAAGAAAATAAATTCAAAGTAAACTTGTTTGAATTCTAGTATTCCAAAAAATTCAAATAAATGAAGATAACTGCTTGAGACTTTCTCAAAGCAAATAAAAGTTTAAAGAAATAAGTATGAACTACAAAAAATAGTAGTCTTCATTTTTTCTTGCCTTTTGGCCTTAACACACACACACGCACACACACACACACACACACAGAGAGAGAGAAACTCTTGCAATTGCCTTAAAATAATTTGCACAATATTAACTTAATCAACTTTAGAGACCAAAAAATCATTTCCTGTTATAATCTATGTAAGTTTTAAACATTAATATAATAATATTTTATTATATAAATTTACTCAAACATAAATGCTGTGGATGTAAATTATACACCTATCTCAATTGATGTGAAAGTTGTGCCTCTTGTGTACCCAATCCTTTACCTTGCGCTGAGTAGAATTTCTGAGTGTTAATGCAATGAAAATGACCATGCGAAGAAATGAAGGAAGAGTTGTGGAAACGGGATGTTATTGGAAATATTTATAATTATGCAATGTCAATTTTCTGTTTGAGTCAGTTGTATGTAAGTTTCTCTTTTTTCCATTTCTGTTTTTCTTCATTTGCTCCATATAATAATTAAGACTTTTTAAAAAATTTTTCCAACATGTCTAATATAGTGTTGTATGGCTACTTTCTGTCATCTAATATCTTTTTTTATTATATATTTCTGTATCTTATAAATTGTAATTTTATTTATTAATTTTGTTTTGTCAAAGTAAAAAGGTTTGAGATCAAAAGGGTTTATCTTTATTCCCAGTGAATTTTGTAACTGCATACTCTTGTTTGAAAAAACAGTGACATGAAGGAGCAATTCTCTCTAAATAAATTTAGAAATGAGCATTTGCCTCATCTAGCAAATTTGTTTTAGGTGAATTGCTTAGGAAATATTTCTCCTTCTTTTCTTGTTGAAACTTTCTTCCCTAAAGACTTTTTTATGTGCTTTCAGTGAATAAAAATAATTTTTAGTTATGTTGTTGGGAAAACTATTTTTATAGCTGTACTCAAAGTTTATGTGATTCTTTTTAAATGCAGATATGAATGTATTTGTTTTAAAGTGTTATATAAGCGTTTAATGGAAGAAATTACTCTCAAGAGGAAAAAGAAATAAAGAATTAACTTTTAAGCTTAATTAAGAATTTTAAATAATTTATGAAATTAGAAAGATTAGAGTAAATATGAAACTTAAAAAAATGTAACCATAAAAATTTAATTTTTATGTATCAATAAACTGCCAGCAGAGTAATAAAAATAATAATAACTAAGCACACACATTACATAAATTCAATCTTAATTATTTTATTACAATAAAATTACACCATAAAAAATATCGCACATTTTAATCAATTAATAAAATTAAAAAGATACTTAAAATAAAGTAAAAAAAAAAAAAAAACATATTCAGTGTAAAGAAAAAATTACTTAAATTGTGATAATAAATATTAAAAAAAATATTTAAAGCAACAAAGTCACCAATCTTTTTCTTCAGTGTTCATAGAAGGGAGAAATAATATTGGTAATCCAGGCAGACAGAAGTAGTAAAATTTAAAGATGATCCATTATTGTAAACATTAAAGGTGACTTAAGTTGAGTTAGATGGGTATTTTGACCCTGTCACCTTAACTCCTTAACCGTCTGTGGTTTCGTGAAGAAAGTACTTCATTTTTGCTTCACGGTGGATACATAGTTTTGGCTTTCATTGCAATAGAATTTTTTCCCCTTTAGCTCTTGTCAACAATACAAAAGCCTTGAATTGTTGATGAGCCATTTACCTTAGACTACCTCACAATAATCACTTTGTTATGACTTACTGTGAGAAAGTCAATCAACCGCTCTCAGCAGAAACCAAAATGTGTGAGTAGTTTACTTTGTGAATGTTTTGCTAGAAAATTTCTACAATTCTCAATTATAATTTTTTTACTACACTATATATGAATTTCCTTAATTAATGTAAAAGTATCTGGAAAGGTATTTCTAAGCAGTTTTTGTATTTAAAATCTTAAAGAAATTAAAAAAAATAACATATGATAGCTATCACAATGACTATATTAAAATATTTTGCTATATATATATATATATATATATATATATATATATATATATATATATATATATATATATATAATTTTCTTCTAATGTAAAAAATAAAATATTAGATCAGATGATACTTATTTTAATCATTGTTCTTAGACAGTTAAATGCAAAATTTCTGTTTAATAAATATCAGAAAGTTTTTTAAATAGCTGTGATAATTAATTAATTTGTTGTTTTATGATTAATTGGTTTTAATCATTGTAAATACTTTTGCAAATCAACACTATATTTCTAAAATCATCAAATAATTTTCAAAATTATTAAAAGAAATGGTTCTGAGGCTTTAATACATACAAACTGAATAAATTTAATTTTTAAGAAATCTTACTTAATTGCCTAACAATGAACTTGGGACAAATAAGAATCTACTGGCTTAAATTGAAATATTGGGGAAAAATTTTCATATTAAATTCATTGCACAGATGATTTCTGTTTCTAATTATGTAAAAAATATCGTTTCATATGGGAATTCATGTTGTTATTATGTGTCTTTTAGTATTTCTTGAATTGTTTTGCCCAAATATTAAAATGATTGAGCAGAAAATTTGTTTTTTAGAAGGAGAATGAAGACAAAAATAAAAACTAGGAAATCTTAATGCTGCTGTATACAATAGAATTCTAATAATTAAATATTTAATTTAGAACATGTTAATATCACATTTTTTTCATATATTCAAATTAGTTTTACATTAAGTATATTTTTCCTTTCACTGAACTATGACTATACTAAAACATCAGAAGTGCTAAGTTTCAAGAAATATTGTTAAAAAAAAATAAATAAAATAAAATAGTAAAGTAATGAATTGCCTACCTTCTTCTTTTGATGGTTTTAAAAAATAAATATTTTGTAACACTTGATTAGATTAATTAAATGTTTTTAAGTAGTTTTCATTTAAGAAGTAAATATTCATAAAATACATTTATCTAAGCTTAAATTCAGTAACGAGAAATGAATACTTTTTCTAGTTTCAAAAGCATTAATTTTGCATTAATGTTAACATATTACAAACGAGTATTTTAATTTATTATTTTACCACAATAGTAAAATTATTTCATATGTTAAAAACATCTTATTCAAACTTGAATAATATAGCTTAATATCAGAATTAACTCATTGAAATTTTATTTCTAAATGCTCGAAAGGATTAAAAAAGTCATACTATAGTGTTTATTAGTAATATTCTGTTTTAAGAATGCAATAATATAAACTTTAGTAATGCTGTTATATATTGAAGTATTTGAGAATAAAAATGTAATATTTAAAATGTAATCATAAATTAGTAAATGAAAATATTTTTTTTAATAATAAAGGAAATTTCACATTTTTCCCAGTTTGTAAGAAACATAAATTTTTATTCAATGATTTCAAACATTATTTACAAAATTATTTGTTTAAAATATCCTAAATTTTTCATAAAGATTTATTAAAATAATTTTGAATCTAAACCATTAAGAAATTAAATAATTTAACATGCTCTCTACTGTTTTCCTTATGCAGAATAAAGTTTGTGATTACTAAATTCAAATATTAAATATTTAAATTTGGTCATTAGTTTATTGCAAAATCGTCGCGTATGTCTCAGAAACCAACATGCATTTCGTAAACAAGTAATTCTCAAAAAACTGACTAAGTGTTAAGAATTCTGTACATTTTAGAAAATTAATATAATTTTAAAACTGTATTTATTAAATTTGAATATTCAATTTTAAGGAAAAATTATTAACGAGATATTGTGATATAGAGTTAAAATTAATTTCATCATGTTAAGATTTATATTTTGATTGTTTATTATCTCGATTTATTTTCATATTTTTAGTTGGTCCTTATTAATAAATAGTTAACTTTGAAAGTATAATTAATATATTAATTAGTATATATTTTCATTTAAAATATTTGTAAATGTCTTCAGTAAATGTATGTATTATGCTAATACATAAGTATTGTTTCCATATTCTGATAAATATATTTCTTATGAAATACTGCTATAAATATTTTTCAATAAAAATTTCGTTATGACGAAAAATTTAAATGTGTTAATTACAGTTGAATGTTGAAATTTTGTTTAAAGTTTTACAATTCATTTTAAAGTTATAATTTGATAGAATTAAATTTATTTTACAAAGTTATTTTTTAATTTTCAACTAAAAACTGATAAAAGCTTTATTATTTTATTTACATAAAAAAATATATTTTAAAACTAAGATATCCTATTTTTTGTCGATCATTTATAAAAATATATAAGCATTTAAAAGGACAATTCTACTAGCAAGTCATTCAATTTTTAAATTAAAATTAGGTTTAATATCACAAGGATTAAATATTTGCAGGATTACATATATAATCTTATTATTATTTTTTTAAAAATTACGTCCTTATGTTGGCTCTTTTAAGCAAGTCTTGCAGTCCAATAAAGAAATAAGTCCTGGAGTGGAGAGCATCTTGAAATGTGAAAAAGTGCGGGCTTCCTGTAGGACAGAACATTTACATATAAAATCTAATTTTAGTAAAATGTTAATATATATATATATATATATATATATATATATATTATATTTATATATATATATATATATATATATATATATATATAACATTGGAGAATTGTTGGAAATAACAAATTTTTTTTTTTGTTTATTTTTTTTTAAGTTAAAATAAAGTCACATCCAATTTATTACTTGTGTTATCCATTCTAATTTTAAAAGAATTTTGTATATTTTAAAAATTTTATTTATATTTTTGAACAAATTAAATATACATTCTTTATATTTTAACATAGGCATGAAGTTACATATAAACTAAGAAATATTAATAATTTAAAAATGAATTTGATCAAAAAAGCGAAAATAAATATTTTATATGGTGCTAATTAATTACAATAATTAGAGAGTCTTTAACTGTGAAAACCTAAGCAAAATAAATATAGAAAAGAAAAGCATAATTAAACAGAGTTTTCTGAAAATTGTGGCTGTAAAATCTCAACATGCTCACATTAGTTAAATTAACCACAATTGTTCGATAAATAAGTTCTCCAGTCTTGATTTCATGGCAATCTGTCTAATCTGCTAATTGAACTTAAAGCATTGCAGTGAACCCAGTTGTCCCAATCAAGGGGCTTAGGATACCCAGTAAACTCACCTAATTTTTTGCCCTAGTTTACTTGTGATAGCCGGTTAAGGAGTTTATGTGTAACTCGTTCAGCTTCCAAAGGAAATGGCACAAAATCTCTAGGACACCATGACTTTCAGCTATCAATTATCCCTCACAGGATATGAATCTTGGACAAAGTTCTGGAGGATTAATCATGTTCTCAGCATGTGTGAGTTTCTCCTAAATTTTACATCCTAGGTAATAAATAATTAATAAGGCAATAAATTTTAATCAAATAAAGTGTGCAAATATATACTGAAGCAGTGGAACCTGTCAAGCAGTCAGTGTGCCTGACTGCGGAGAAGGATATCTTGGGTTTGATTCCCAGTTCGGATGGATGTACCTTTTCTCTCCTGTCTTTGTCCTTTTGTTGTATGAATGGTAGCTTACCCTATAAATGGGTACCTATGACTCGTGTACACTGAGGAAGTCTGATTCCACACCGAATTACGATTCAGCTGGAAAAGTGTAACAGCGCACCCCATATGCCAGCTAGGCTATTACAAATAACAAAAGCAATTAAATACTGAAGGTAATATTTGATTATGTTAATGAAATAATCAAACTTTTAAATTCATTGAATGAAACAGAAGGTTGAAGGGAAAAGGGAAAGAAAATGAAAAGGGAAGTTTTAATGTAATAAAATAAAATTTCACTATCTAGTAAAAAAAAAAAAAAAAAAAAAAAACAGTTCTATAAAGAGTTGAATTTAAGAAGTTGCTTTTAAACTTTTGCTTAACAAATGTGAAAGTATTGAAATAAATTTTAACATTTAGCACCTATACATTTGCATGTTCTTCAACAATGAAACTAAACTCCAATCATATTGCCTAATTTGTCCATACATTTTTATAGAAGCTTCTAGTTCTTTTAAAAATATTGTTTCCTATGTTCGATCTAGTTGTTGCGATTTATTTTCAACAGCTTATATAGTGTGTGATGGCCAGAGCCTTATTAAGCCAGGAACACATGAAGGCAGTTGCCCAAGTCTTCCACATTAAAGGGCTCCCCAAATCGAATTGAAAATTTATTTTATGTTTTCAATAAAATAAATTCTTAATTGAAATAAGAAATTTTGTTGTGAAGAAGAGGTGGCCCTCAAAGAAGTGTTTGCTCCCGGCCCTAATTAAGCAAAGCTGTTTCTCAAGAAAACATTTAACCAGCAATATTTCTCTATTTTTTGGTTTCTCGTACATGACCTTTAGTAACACTTCTTTTTTATTATAAGAAAACTTTCTCTATCTTCATTAGATTGAGTAGAATAATTGGAAATATTAAGTTTACCAAAGTAAAAAAATATTTATCTAGCGAGAATCACTCTTTATATGTGTATTTAATGTTTATCAGCCTATGCTGACACCACCAGCTATCATTTCTAGCATATTTACATGGGGCTCAGCAATGCTTAGTAGTTGGACAGGTTTCTTCCAAGTATAAGATCCTGAGTTTGATTCCGCCCATTATTAACATTGGAAGATGGGTGTTAGCCTTCTGCATTCAGCAAGTATTGAAATGATTGTGTGGGGGTTTTTATGGGTTTTTTCTCTTATGATACTTGAATATGTCATGCTGTGTATGGAAAGTCTTTTTCCAATAGGCAATTTACACATGAATATTATAACGTCTTACAAAAAAATGGCATTTTGTCATTAGCTGTCTACTACACATTGACCATAACTTTGTTTTCGTTGGAGTTACTGAGGCTTGCTGGTAGGTCTAAGCTTTCCACATGTGTCTAGTTTTATTCCAGCCTCTGTTGAATTAGGGGTGGGTAGATGTTGTCTTTCATACTTATACATGCATGTTTGTCAAAGTGGAAGCTTAGGAAATTTCCAAGTTTTCTAGTTTACAATGTACTACCTATTCTCCATGGAAAGTTTTCCCAGGCTTTCCACTATGCTGTGTTAAAATATTTACATTCAATTAAAATTTTTGCCTATTAGTTAACTTACTTTATGGGAACCATCAAATTCTTTTAATAAAATAAATTATTTGTTCCTATTCTCTCATGATTCATTCGGAACACCTCTTAGTGTTTTGAAAAATGTTTCTAAAATATTTTGACAATTTCAGTTTAATTTTGATACTTTTATCTTAAACTATTTCTTCTATTTCATAATCTTTTGTACATTCATAAGGGATGATGCTTAAGGTAACATATGCTCAATTTATCTTAATTTGCTTCATTTACAGTCATTCATTATTTGTTTCAGAGTAGTAGGGTATGTTGCTTTTGACATTGTCAAAATAAAACTGAATGCTGTTTCCATGTGCTTTGATTTCAGCAAAACAAATTTAAAAGTCTATTGCATGTGGTTAGAAATAAACTTAATAGCCACATTTGCTTCTTTAAACATGACTGATATTTCATTGAAATCATTTTGCATTACACAACCATAAATTATAAAAGGGATCTTGAAAATTAAAATAAAGAATTTATATTTCACAACCTTTGAAGAAAGTATTGGTATAAATATAAAACATTTTTTATTTTTTTATACACAACAAAAGCACATAAAATTTTGTTCTAATACTTAAAATATAAAGAAATCGTAAAATAATAATAATAATAATTATAATTAAATGTTTCTTGGCCATTCTTTCTATCTTGTTAATAAGAAACTAAATTCAAACTGTAAAATGTAGCCTTTCAAATAAAGCACCCACATAATTTTCTTCAACCAAATTATCAAACCTATTTTGCTTGTTATTTGAAAAATTATTTTCCTAAGAATAGCTGTTGGAATAATAAAATTCCAATCAACAATTCAAAGGTTTAATACCATGAGAATTTGAATCGATAGAAACTTAAATACTGAGTGTATCAGTTTTGTAAAAGTAAAAAAAAATTTACAAATTTACATTTTTTGGCTGAGAATATTTAAAATTTTATTTAAAAAAAATTGTATAAGTAAATACTTCAATACTTCAAAAAATTAAATCTTAAATTCCGTTGAAACTTTTAACTTGAATGATCTAGTACGTTGAAAATGTTATTAAAATTATATGTTAGCAAAAAAAAAAAAAAATCGTTATTATTTTAATGTCAAATGTTAGTTGCGAACATTTGTTCAGTAAATTAAAATTAATTCTAACATTTACGATCTAACATGGGAGAAAATAATTTGAGATCTTAGCATATTTAAGCGTGGAATTGAAAATCAAGTGATTGACATTGATGAAGTAATTAATCAATTTTATCATTAATGGCAAATAAAATCTATGTATAACTAATTAATATATCATAACTCACTGTTATTTAAAAATACATTTAATCTCTCCAGATAATATATGTTAACATCATTCATTGCTAAAAAATGTAGGTTTTTGAAAATAATTATATTAATATGTAAAATAAATAATTTTTTGATTATTTATAAATTATAATAAATATTATTCTCCTTCCACATTTCCAAATCCAATTCTAGAGTTCTGATTGTTTTTTCATTCAATTTTTATTGTTTCAAATATAAAAGCAAATCTCAAAATTAATCTACAGCTTGAATTATTTTAAAGAAAGAGCTTTTATTTTTTGCATTATAATCTCATTATGAATTTATATTATATTGCTATTTATTATGGGGGAGCACCAAAATATATAGAGACAACATCTTTGTCTGGATAGATCATTTTATAATTGTTTACTTTATTGACAGGAGGTATTCTGGTTCATGGAAAAGTGTCATCTCCCTATTGTTTGTTGATCGATTTTAAATTAATACCAGATGTGTGAAAACCAAGTTAATTTTCTATGACATTTATACTCAAAATTTATCAAGGGAGGCTGGTTGCTAGGGATGGGACCTTGTTACTTTTCCTGCACTTAGTATGTACTCAGTACAGTTACTTTTAAAGTAACAAGTATTTTACTGATTACATTTTGTACTTGTTACAATTTATTTTGTACTGCCATCTATCAAATTAAAATATAATGACAAAAATTTTAAAATTTTGTAAATAAATTGAATAAAAACTAAATTAATAATTAATTAAAACTAAATAAGTAGATTAATAATATTTTATAATACTCCATAATATTAATTAATATAACTAATGTTAATTTAAATTATTATCATTTAAGCATTCACTTAAATATTAATAAAAAGATCTATAAAAAATAATTATTATTTATGCAACATTTCATTAGTTGCAAGTTTTTGTTTTTCCTGTAATGCTTTAACTTCTATATGAGGCAAAGAAATATAAGTTATTTATCTACAAACTGTTTTTTTTTTTAAATTGAAAATTTTTGAATTTTTTTAAAACATATTTCATTGAATATAAAAGTCATGACACTTTGTTATTTACATTTGTTTTCTGAATTTATATCTAAGTAAATTTTCCAATTATTCAATAGTAATTTACAAAGACTTCCAATGTTAAATAAAATATAAAATTAGATGAGATAATATAATTTCAATTTTTCAACCTAATCAGCTTAATATTTTATTAGAATTTAGTAAGACCTTCCAATTATATAAATGAAATTTTATAATTAACTGGTAAATATTTTCCAAATAATTGTAAAGTGGGAGGTTTAATCAATTACAAAGAGATTTTGTTTTAAGTTTGCTTACAAAAATACAGTAATTAATAAAAAAATCTACTTAAATTAAATTTCCTTTATTTTTCTATAATTAAAGATTAACGAGACAAACATGGTAAATTTTTTTATGTATAATAGGTAGTAATTTTTATTATAAAAGACGTTTATTTGTTTATATTTTTATGTAGTAGATGAACCAGTTTTTTTCTAAAATAAAAATTGCATTAACTCACATATGATGAGGATATAACAATTATTTCCATTTACCAATCATTTGGTTAATCGTCGAGCCTTGTATTTTTATCTTGTACCGCCTAGTCTCATGACAGTCTTTCATATTCTTTATTTATAAATAAAAAAAAGGACTATTTACAGGGAAACAAAACAAATTTTCTATATACAGATATCTTGAATGCATATTCTTGAATAATTCATACATTTAGTAGAGTTGATCAGCAGAAAATATTTCTAGATTATATTAACTATAATATATATGCAAACAGCAAATATTATTTCATAAATGGATATAAGTAAACATTTCTGGTTTCCATACACTCTCTTGTTCACACTATTTCCAGATTAGATTAGTAATATAAATATTTATGCACACATTTTTAACAATATTTACAGTAATGGTCAACATGGCTCTGCACATAGATTTAGATGCAAGTAGTTATATAAATATTTGAATATAATTGGAATTTCGCTATACTTATATTTTGGATATGGAATCAGTGATTTGAAGGAGGGAAGAACTTTTTCTTTTCATTTATTTATTTACATTTTGAGACTTAAATTATTTGCAATCTGTGGATTAATAATGTAAAAATTAAAATTTCTTAATTTTAATTGATACTTTAATGGGAATTAATTTTAAGAGGTTTACAAGTAAGAGTGATAATGCCTTAATTCTGGCTCATTAATTTTTCTGTTGAATAAATCTTCCCCACTCAGGGATGGGAAGTTATGATCTGTGACAAATCACTTGGCTGAAAGGGAAGTTTACTGGAAAACTGTTCAATGATCATTGAATTTAAATTTACAGAATAAATACAGAAAGATAAAAAAATAAAATGAAGATTTAAGAATTATATTCAAAGAAGCTTTCAGGCTCCACCTGTTTTCAGGTTTGTTGTAGTTGTATTATGGTTGGTTATACTTAAGAAAAGATTTGGTACTTGGTTTAAATTATTATAAAAATTTTCCGCTAACTTTATTATGTGCTCTGTAAAGCATTCACTGTAAAATTTGCAGAATATGTTTTCGTTTCTGAAGTTCGCTGGAGCCATTGTATACATTCTAATGATTTTATTCTCATGGTGTTAAAGTTTGCAGATCAAAATTTATTAAGAAAGCATGCTAATATCTCTTGTAAAAATAAACTCTTTATGCAAAAAAATAAACCTACAAGTTGTACGGCTATTAATAATAAGAGCTGAAGACAAATATTCATCATTATTGATAATAGTTTTTTATAAATTGATTTTTAGTTGTTATAACCCTTTAATTTCTTTTGAATATTTGTAACTACTTATATAATCTTATAAACTTGCAAGACAAACTGTATAAATGAAATAGTTAAAATTCAGTTAAATAAATATATACTTATGTATCAAGTTTTATGTGAACTGAGCAAAAAACTTGGATATTAAATTATAAGCTCTGCAAATGTTACAAAATAAGGTTTTATTGCATTAACAAGAAATAATAACTTAAATTTGAATAATTTGGAGTTTGAATAATGAGAAATGTTGAAAACATTTATGCCATAGCAAAAAATCTGTGATTAGTAACTTAAACATACAAATATTCACAATAAATGCATTTAGTTCACTGGTTTAATTCAAAAAAATTTATTCCCCTTATTTCATACATTTGATTTTGGTAATTAGGAAAATGCATATCTAAATTATAATATTTAATAATATTTATGTAATATATATTTTCAGATATAAAGTATAAAGATGCTAATTTTTATTCAAGTAATTTATATGATTATCAGATATAATATAGCAAAAACATTAAATTTAATTGCGGAAAAAATATGGGAAGTCATCAGTTAAGCACTTAAACTATCATGCAAACTTCAATTTAAATTATCTGATTTCTCTTTCTTTGCTTTTAAAAACACATAATGAGTTTTGATGAAATAAATTTAATTAGAGAAGGATTGCAATACTATTGGTTATGCTACATTTAAACTTTTCTTTTAAAAGTACCAAGTATTAATATTGAAATATCATAACCACTAGTGTTGCATGCCTTAATAAAATCATTGTTATTAAAAGAATGAGTTAAACTAATAAGAAAAGTATTTATTTAAGTTCTTGAAATCTCACATATGCTTGGATGCAAGATATGATACAGTTGTCTATTTTTTTTGTTGTGTTATGTTATTTACAATTATAAAAATCAAAAACTCTTTTATTGTTAGCTATTTTTACTAACAATAAAAGTTTTTGACATTTATATTTTTAAATGAACGTCTATCAATGCTGATGATATACTTTTAATATATGAAGTGCAAAAAGACAAAGAATTATTTTTCGAATCTGTTCACTATATAATAAGACAATATTATCAGCATATCAAATATTAGAAATGTTCATTGTTGAGAATTTATTTCAGAAATAAATATTTATCACTTATCCTAATAATCATCATAGATTTTCTTTTGTAATCAAATAGATTGGGAAAATCCTAATTCTAATTTATCTTTATAGTGTCACATAAAGATTCATGTACATTACAATTAAATGTGAATGAAGCAACAAATATTTTAAACTATATTATACATTACAGTATTAGAAAAGTCAATTTTTAAATTCTTGAAAAATTTATAATAATATTGAGTTTAAAATTTTATGCAATATCATCAAGTACTGTAACTGACTCCAGTTAATAATTGTAAATGAGATCTATTGTGTGTCTGTGTAAGTTTATTGAAAATAATCACTATTTCATTTCTCTGATAAACTCAATAAACTATAAAAAAATAGCAACAAAAATTAAAATTTTATGAGGTATAAGTAGGATAAAATTTATCTTCTAAAAATAATTATTCTACAAGTGACATGTTTACATGTTTTCATAATAACAATAATTTTTTCAATGGTTAACATATTAACTAAATTTAGGATTGAAAACACAGAAATTATGGGTAATGTAAAAACTAAATACGATATTCATTTACACTTAAAATGTTATTTTATTTGATTCATTATATATATGATTTCATTCACATTTATATCAAAACAGGTTTTGATCCACATCTCAGACATTTAGGAGCAACATTAATCCTCTTCGGTAAAATACCTAAATACTGCATCAACTGCTTAATTTTGTCTTCAATTCCAACAACTAGATATAAAGTTAGAAATGACCAATTTTTGAGGAAAGGATACATTTTTAAAGTTAGAAAATCGCCCAAAAAATAATCAGAAAAATTAAAATATAATTAAGAACGAAATATATTAGAACAAGAAAAAACGCTGCTAAATGTGCTACGTTCAATCACGTTTTCTAATGATGTCCATAACTCCGTCCATTCCCAATCACATTTTCCGCAGGCATCAATGCCTTTGTCTACAACGCATCGTTACACACCGCAATAATCACCTGTCCAGTTAGCTGGGTCACCATGCTATGATTGTAATCGCTTAGATTTGGCGAAGAAGGCGATAAAATGTGTCATTTGGCGGATCAAGCATGAAAACCATAATATCCCCAACAGTAGAGAAGGTAGCTTAAAATGTTATGACTGAAAGAAAATGCTCTATTCTAACCTCTGAGTTGAAATTTTCAAAAAATGGCTTAGAATCTGTAAATATTATAATCTTTCTGAACAAAAATCAACCAGCAAATAAAGTTTTAGATTAAAAAAGAAAATTTTATTTCTTCTTATAACACCAAATAACCTCACATTCCTCAAGGGTATTACGCCTGCTGTATTAGGGTATGGTAATACCTAAACAGATCTTTCAGATTGCCCAAGTTTTCTTCTGTGCACTACATAGTTTACTTTTTCTATCTCTTGATTATTCTGCAGATATGTCGCCCGTTAAACATACCTGGGATTTCACTGGCATTCATTGGTTACTGCACAAAATATGGTGTCCCACAGTATCTAGATTGGCATTGTCGAAGGATGACTTAATTGATTTCTTAACATCTTTTAATTCCTTTGTTTTGAAAATTTTTTATCGTTTGCATTACCATTATCTGTAATGTGTGGAATATTTTTGTCAATTCCTTCATGGTGTATAAAATACAAGCATGAGTGAAATTAATAAATAGGATGCCTCTTTTAGAAAAGATTTGGAAGTTTCAGATTTTCAAATAATCTGTTTTTTTAAGTGTGCATAAGCCGAATGAGAAAATTATCTAATTAAATTTCTGTTATTATTGATATTTAATATGATTTATAAAAGATCATACTTTATTATTTCTTGGACAGGTATTTGTGTACGCTCTGCCAAACGCTGCTTTTCATTGTTTTTATCAACGAATCTCAGTGCTTACTGTTACAGCTTGGTAACACAGCTAACAGGACTGGTCATCATTTGTGCTAAGTGACGAAGAGTTGAAGTTCAGATTGAAAAGTGTTCAATAATTTTAGATGCATTAAAGTCAGGAGAAAATTAAATGGAATGTACATAAGTGGAGCTATGAATGCTCAAGCTGTGCTTTTGTTCTGTACTAATTTTTCATCCTAAGGCTTTTTCTGACATAATTTTCAGATTGGTTTTCTTATGTCAGAAATGCATCCATTAATTACCAATTTGCCATCATAACAATTCCTCACAAACATAATAATTTTTTTTATATTTAATTGAGCATATCAGCGAAATGAAATATTAATTGAATACAATAATTTTGCACAACAGATCTTGAATATTAATTGTTTATTGGAGGCAGATTCAGCACTCAATAATATCGTATTTACGCGAATCTAATGTGCATCACTTTTGGCCAAATGTAGTATTCAAAACTGGGGTGCGCATTATATTTGAGTTCGAAGTCAACAGTTCGCTAATGACGTCAACCAAATCTAAATCGTTACATTGGGTTACTGTATTTCTCGACTACATTTACCGTTACATTTATCGATGACACATTATTGCTTAGAGGATACAAACTGCAGAGTCTTGAAATGGAGAGTAAACAGAGAAGAATGTCATATGATGCTACTTTCAAACTAAAAGTAGTTCTTAATTCTTTATGCTGAAAAAAAGGTACTAGAAAGGCAGAGAGGGAGAGTTCAACGTAGCTGAGAGCAATATTCGCTTCTGGTGGCAGAAGAAATTGGCACTGTTTGCAACTAAAACTAGTAGAAAGAAATGCACTGGCTCTCATGAAAGAAGACACCCTAAACTTGAAGAAAACGTTTTGGAATTTGTAAGTGAAAGGAGGAAGAATGGACAACTTCAGTGACTAGTGACACCATAAGAAATAAAGTAAAATTGGAGGCTGAAGTTCTTCAAAAACCGAAACAAGAGTTTAAGGTTAGCTGTGGATGAGTTTGGGCTTATCTCTAAGACGCCGTATGACAATATGTGAAAAGCTTCCTGGAGATTATGAGGGAAATCTACTAACATTTCAGAAGTATGTCATATCACTTCAGAAGGAAAAGAATTTTTCAATGGGTCAAATTGACAATGCTGACGAGACATTAATTTGGTTTGATATATGTCTCGTAACTACACTATTACGGGGAAGAAGACTAGGGAAGTTGTGACCAAAATTTCGGGACGTGAAAAACAACGCCTAACAAAGATTTTGCTAATAACAGCAGGCAGGTGCAAACTTTCCCCTTTATTATCATCAAACGGAAAATAGGCCCTAAAACATCTAAGAAAGAAAAGCTGCTCCCAGATGATATCCTGATTCGAAACCAAAAGAAGGGGTGGTTGACGGAGTCATTAATGCTTGATTGGCTCCGAAATGTATGGGAACGCCATCTTGGTGGGCTTTTCAATACACCATCAAAGCTTTATCTGGGCGCATTTTGTAGTCACCTCATTGATGACGTAAAAAAAGATGCACAATCTAGGCAGTGATCTTGTTATCATTCCTGGAGGGATGTCATCTGTATTACAACCCCTAGATGTTAGTATAAATAAATCTTTTAAGGTGTATGTTCAGACAGTACAAAAATGGTTTTGTAAGCCAAACCACGTGAATTGACCCCAACAGGAAAAAATTAAGTGTGCTTCACCACACATTATTGCACACTGTTTTCTGCTTCTTGGGAAAGCATCAAAAGACAAATGATTGTGAAATCGTTCAGGAAATGCTGCATTTCAAATTCACTGAATGGCAGTGAACGTGACGTGCTCTGGAATGCCAAGGATGACGATGATCATGCAGAAAGAACAAATGAATCTGCTTCTGACAAAGAGAGCTTGAGGATTCCAGTAATTAAAACAGTAATGAAAACACTAATGAATAAAGACGTTTAAAATTCCTTACTTATTGTAGAAACTGTTAGCTAAATAGAAATGTTATGATTTATTTCATGTTCACATATTTTACAATAGGTACTGTATATATGGTAGTGGTAGTTTATAATGATTGTTTCACATAACACTAGCCCACTAATATGTTAATTCTTTGTTCTGCTACTTTATGTATAAATCCATTGTTGTATAAATTTTGGTACCTAAATTTAAATAAAATTATCATACCATTGATTGATAGTTTATACAAATCCATTGTTGTATGAAATAAGATTCAATAAATTCCTTATACCATTGATGGGCATTATATTCACCGACAAGTAATTCTTTATTTTTTAAACTTTTAAAATTGGGATGTGCATTAGATTTGATGGCGTATTAGATTCGTGTAAATACGGTATTTCATAAATGTTTTAAATGCACGAATTGATTACAATAATTTTAGATGTACAAGTTTTATGGTTGAGGAAATTTTGAAATGAATATATATTAATAATTGTTAACACGAATAAAATAGTACAATTCCATAATTCTATGATATTTTAAAAAAATTAGAAAAAATAATTTAGTAAAGGGAAAAAGAGTGATTTTGATGGTGTTAAACTTGTTAACTCTTAGAAACAAATATAAACATATTTTGAAAATAAGTTTTATTTTAACTCTTTTGATATAAATATGAATGAAATCATATACATAATAAATAAAATAACATTTTATGAATAAATGAAAATTAATTGAAAATTGTTTTTAGTTTTTATATCACATTTGATTTTTATTTTCAATACTAAATTCAGTTAAATATATAAAAATTAGAAAAAATTCTTGTAATTTTGGAAATTACATGAAATATGTCACCTGTAAAATAATTCTTTTTTAAGAGACTTACTTTATCCTATTATTATTTCACAAAATTACTAATTTTTTTTATTAATTAATTAAGTTTATTAGAGAAATATTTTCAATAAACTTATACAATAGAGCTTATGTAATGTTAATTATTAATTGGAATCAGTTTCAATATTATAAATGATATTTCATAAAATTTCAATTAAAGAGTATTTCTACAGAATTTTTGCTGCTGTATAAGATAACCTTAAATATTTGTTGCATCATTCACGTTTAAGTATAATGTACATGAATATCTATGACAATATAAAGATAGATTAGTATAACGATTTTCCCAGCCTACTTGGTTGCTCGGAAATTTAAGATTATTTTTACAATAACTGATAAATATTTATTCTGAAATAAATTCTAAACATTCTACATTTTCAATATTTGCTATGCTAATATCATGGTCTTATTACATAATAGAAAAAGGTTAGAAAATCTTTGCATTTTTGTACTTTATATACCCTTTCAAATATTAAAAATGTTTCTCGTTCATTTACAAATCTAAAAATCAAAAATTTTTATTGTTAGTGAAATTTTAAGCTTCACACAACAAAAACATGACACATATTATATTTTACATCCAAGTGCCTATGATGTCTAGAGAGCTAAAATAAATACTTTGTTTTTGGTTTAATTAATTTTTATCAAAAAATAATATTTTATTAATGCATGTGGCACCAGAGGTTATGGTATTTCAATATTAATATTTGCTGTACCTATAAAAGATAAAGTTACATGTATATATATAACCAACAATATAACTTGCCTTCTATAAATATAATTATTTCCCTGAAACTCATCATATGTATTGAAAAGCAGTGAAAAGAAAAATCAAATTATTTAAATTGAAATTTGAAAGGTAGTTTAAGCATTTATTGAGGATTTTTCTTATTTTTTCTGCAATTAATGTTAAAATTATTTTTGCTATATTATATCCTTACATCTGATAGTCATGTAAATTACATGAATAAAAATTAGCATATTAATATTTTATTTCTTTCAACTGAAAGTATGTAGTATATTACATAAGTATTATTATTCTGTAATTTAATTATGTTTTTGTCTTATTATCAAAACTGAATATATGTAATTGTAAGGAAATAATTTTTTTTTAATTAAACTTCTGATTTAATTTATTTATTGTGAATATTTGTATGTTGAAGTTACAAATTGACTTTTTGCAATGGTGTAAATATTTTCTGCATTTCTCATTACTCTAACTCCAAATCATTTAAATTTAAGACATTATCTATTTTCAATGCAATAAAATATTTTGTAACATTTGCAAAATTTATAATTTAATCTTCAATTTTTTTTTTCCCAAATAACATAAAACTCAACACATATGCATATATTTATTTAACTGGTTTTTAATTATTTCAATTTATAGTTTATTGAGATAAGATAATGTAATAATAAATAATACTGAATTATGATTTATTAATTATGCATAGATTTTATTTGCGATTAATGAAGAAATTTATTAATTACTTCTTCAATGTCAATTATTTCAATTTTTTATAAGTCCACGCTAAGAAAATGCTGTCACTCAAACAATATTGTCCCATGGGTGATCGTAAATGTCAGAATTAATTTTAATTTACTGAACGAACGTTCACAACAAACAATTGACATAGTAACAAAAGATTACTTGTACTCTCATAATTTTAAAATACTAGATTTTGTAAATTACTAGCTTTAATGAAGTTTAAGATTTAATTTCTTTGAAACTGAGGTATTTACTTATACATTTTTTTATAATAAAATCAATATTATTCTCAGCCAAAGTTTATAAATTTATTGTATTTTTCTATTTCCACAAATCTGATGCACTCAGTATAAGTTTTCTATTGACTCAAATCAGTCCACTCGACTTTCTCACTGGGAATTAGATCTTGAATTGTTAGCCCTGATCTAAAAACCTCGTATACAAAAAAAAAAAAAAAAAAAAAAAAGTTTAGTGACGAACAAACTAAGCCAGATGTTGAAATTGGTAAAAGCATTAATAAATCAATTCTCTGAATTCACATGTTTAAATTTTACCTAAATATGCTTGGGATAATAGTTTACTAACTTAAAAGTATGGAACACAAAGATTAATGTATGAAATTACTTGTTTAAAAAAGCAACCGTTTTTTGTTTAAATTTTTAATAATTTTTTGTCAACATATTATTATTTCTTTCTATTTATAACTTAGAGGTTTTAAGTTTTTTCCCAATTTTTTTTGTTAGTGAAAGATTATACTTTTAATAGTAGGTTTTAAAAATATCAAATCATTCTATTTTCCCAATATATTCTTTGTGAAAATCTGGAACATTTTTGGAAAAACAGCAGTGAAATGTAGAATATATATATATGTGTGTGTTGCAGAAACTAAGCCATTAAAAAATAATGCACACTTTGCTTTATATATATTTTCATTAGTGTTAAATGTTAAAATTTGAGACTAATTATAGTAAATATACTATATATTATAGACAAATTATTATGTTATAGCGAAGCATTTTAGATAATCAACCATAAAAATATAATTATTTTTTAAAATAATTTTTACAATTATCATAGTAAAAATTATAAAACTCATATCCTACCTGCTAACCTTGGAGGGAAAAAAATCATTAGATTCTACTGATTTTGACGGCAAAAATCAGGAGACACTAGCAATATTTTTGCTTGAATGTTTAAAACGATAGTACCACAAACAGACCTTTTTACTCTTTAGATTATACATTTTGAGAATGATTTATGTTAAAAATATTGGGTTAATCTTTATTTTTGAATAAAATATTCCTCAACCTCATAAAGGAAATATAAAAAATTAAATAATATATGTCTAGAAAAAATAAACAACAATGTGTGTGTTTATGTCCCAGTATTTATTTCATTGGACAACTTTTACCACTCTAGTGCAATTTATAAATATTAAACTTATAAAATTACATAAAAAACTTATTAAATAAATTCAGTGCAGTGACAAATATTTTCCTACTAATAACTTATAATATTGATCCTAATTGAACTGCTTATATACACAGGCACTTTGTGCCTGATTTTAATGCTAAATGACTGTGATCACATAAATCCTACCATTGTTCGAAACTCAGAGGAACACATTTTCATGATATTATAACATTGACTATTTAAGCTACTAAAACAACTCAATAGATTTTTATGCAGCAAAATTTCGGCTTTTCTGGAATTGCCAAAAATCAATAGATTTTCATACATTATCGGGAGAAAAGATAAAAATGCAGGAGTTTCTCGATAAAACCAGTAGAGTTGGCTGCTTTGTTATATGTTTAATAAAAAATACATTATTAGACAATAAAAATTACATATTATGCATTAAAATAAAAAATTTTTTTCACTTTCAACACTCCTCTTAAAAACAAATTTTGTTAGAATTAAATTAACGATATATTTGGGAAGAAGTAATGATATATTAGCGAGGTAAACTGTAAAAAGCAATTGGAAACTAAATATATGTATTTTCCTCTAATTTGGTTTTTACTCCTTTTCAATTTCCATAGTTGTATAACATTTCAATTCTTGGAAAACAGTTCTTTTCTTGGAATTTTTTTAAAAGAAATTCCCTTTTTCTTTTGTATGCAGTCACTGGTTATAATCAATGATTTCAGATAGAACTTGGTTAATGAGACATATTTTCAATAGGAATTTTACCATGAATATAACATGACACTAGACTAAATAAATAAAATAAAACTTGAGATTTAAAAAAAAAAAATGAAGAGATTTTATTTTGAGCTGTAAAATTTCTGGGAAGTCATAAATTCCTTAAGAATCAATAACAAATGTTTCTATTATGGTTCTAGATACTAAAGGTGAATCTATGACTTCTCTCATACTATCAACACATTTAAATGATTTTTATGAAATATAATTTACATGAAAATTGATAATTTTAAGAATTTGATTTCTTTTCAAATTTTCCTTTCCTCATCCTTTTTTTGGGTTCCTTCTTTGTCTGGAAAAGAAAGGATCTAAGTATGTAATTAATTAATTTAATCATCAAGTGAAAAAATCTGAGGTAGAAATCATTTTATTTTTTATGCAATATTAACTTTGTTTTAAAATGAAAATTCCCAAAATTTTAAATTACTGTCATCCAGCTTTAGATTTGATGAAGCCCTAACTATTGAATGTAATTATATTTAAATAAATATTTGTATTTTATTCATTTTTATGTGTTACTGGACATGTCCTATATGGCAGTTTAGGGAGTTATTAATCTAGGTGTTTCTTAAAAGGGTAAATCCTAAGATATAGTTTATTTAACTAATAAAATTAAGGATTCTGTAATTCCATTCTTATATTTTTATGCAGTAAAATCAAAATTGCAGTGATAAAATTATTTATAACATTCATATTCATTAATTTTATTCAAAAAGAAAATTTTCTCGTCTTATATGCGTTTTTTATTGATTATTAAAGATACAAATTTTAAGGACATTTATCAAAAATTTTCATTTATTATTTAACTTTATTTTAAGTTTTCATAAATGATATTTCAATTTTATGAAATTTCCTGTTTTGGCACAGTTTTTAAGTTAACATTTTTTATTTACTAAAGAAAATATATTGTTTGTTAAATAAAAGGATCTAATCTAATATATAAAAAAAATTAATAGAATGTTAAGTAATACTTCAGAAAATTAAAACATATAAAAAAAATTTCATTTTGATTTTTTAAATAGTAAATAATCACATCCAGAGAGAAGTCCTGATGATATATTGATCAGCAGAAGCAATATTAATTAGATGGTATATTCTTAATTTTGAATAGAAAAGATTTATTAGAGAGAAGGCAATAAGTTATATTATGAGGCATGAGCTTACTTTTTTGTTATCTCCCTGAATTATTGATCCATAAATCAAGATATGCAATATCAACATAAAATAATTTGTTATATAACTTTAAACTAAAATAGAAGATATTTCAAATGTATTAGGATGTTTAAATTTATAACTGCAAAGTGTAAAAAAACAAAATTTCTTTTCATCAACTTTCCTCCTTTTCCATTATCATTTACATATTTTTAGTAGTTTTTATTATTTTTGGAGGTATTTTGTATTGGATAAATCTCCTAAATTAATAATTTTTAAATAAAAAGATAATAAAATAAAAGGATTTGGAATTTATGGAAGCAGATAATTTTACCACAAAAATTGCAGTAAACGAGTTTTGATAGTAAAAAATATTTCTTATTAGCCAATGAAGTTAATTTTTGATAAAGAATTTAAAAAATAATATGAGAGACAATGTTTTAACTAACGTTCTTAGTTCTTGTTAAGAAAAAGCAATTTGGCCAGTATATTTCAAAAATAATATTTTTAAGTAAAACTCCCCCCCCCCCAAATTTTAATTATAGGTAAAAAAGTATATCACGCTTACACTTTTTTGGATGAAGAATTAATTCTTCTTTATAAAAAAAATTGCAAACACGATATACTGTTTTACCTATAATTTTGAAAAAGAATTGAAATGTATTAATAAATCCCAATTCACTTATTTTAGTGAAATTCATTTAATTGCATAAATATTGAAATTCTGTACTAGGATAAAAGTAATGGAAATTACAACATTAATGAGTCTTGAAAATTGATTTTTAAGTAAGTTAAATTATCTATTTGAGTAATTTTTAAAGTGATTTAAATAAAGGGGAAAAAAATTATATAGCCTTTGAAAAAAATTAAAAATTATTTTCTGTTAGATTGAAGGTAAATAAATTAAGCATTTATAACATTCAGCTTTTTAATAATTTATATCACTGAGAATTTCTTTCTGAATGTATATTTCCAAAGATAAATCGTTTTCTTTTGAAAGAAAAATTTAAAATAAGACAAAAATATTGCTTATTCAAAAGTAAATTTTAATTTTCAGATTTAAGAAAATTACAACTAATCTTATAATACTCTATGATGATATAAATACCATAAACAAGAAAAATTAAATTATATACTATGACTATCTGATCTGATTAAATTCATTCAAAATAACATTTTTATAAAATATCAGACTAATATCATCAACAGTTTTTAAAGATTTGATCAAATTTGGACTTCAAAACTTATGCATAAAAGATATTATTTTAAAAACAAAGATTCATGAAACTATGTTTTCTAAAATAAGTATTGATAATATATTATCATTTTTGTAATAGATGAAGAAATAAAGTAAAAAAATTGTGCTTATTTCTAATCAATAAAAGGTGATTATCAAAAAAATAAAAAATAGTTTTCCATGCTTTGAATGAGTGCAAATCTTTAAACATTTATTCCAGTTATAAGTTTTATTTTATTACATAGTTAATTCCACACATTTTAAAGTTATGAAATTAAGTATTGCATTTAAAATCTTTTTAACAATTGAAATTTTATAAATTATTGAAATACATGAAGCAACAAATAAATGTCAAATTAAATTAATGAAAAAAAATTATTAGTATGATTTCAGATAAAGTAAAATAATGGAAGAAAAGATTAGAAACTATTTTAGAAGTAGTTAGATAAATTATGTATATTGATTACAGAATATATATATATTTCATACAAATTTTAAGCAATTTAAATGGAAGGTAAATTTTACAATCATTCTGTCATTAATAATTTATGAATCAAAAATATTTAATTTTATTTATGAAAGAGAAAAAAATTGAATTCATGTATCGTTATAATAAGCGATTTTAAATATTATTGCATTAATTTACTTTTGCATTCATAAAATTTTTAGAATCGTTTTCATATCTATTCATACATGAATAACTAATTACCTTTTCCTATTATGTGTACGTATATATACAATATAGTTAAAATAGTTTCATGTACTTAAAGTTTCTTAATGTGGATCGCTCCTATTCCTAAATAAAGGTAAGTTTCGGTTTTCAGCTGTAATAAATTTCAACCATGTGTGTTATAATTTGTTAAACTATCGCAATACACACGATGATGAAGATTAATGTTTTTCCTAAAAATTGAAAATGTATCCTTAATTGTTTTTGTCACTAAGTTATTACGTCTAGATTATTGTGCAAATAATGATATTCAGGAAGTATTTTCAGACTGTTCTGTGTCTAGGGGATGATCTTCAAAGCATCCATTTCGTGATGTGAGATGCTCCAATTGCAAATCCATAATACAGTTTGAAGTATACGCAGAGCTTAAGATGTAAGTAAAATTTTTATTGAATATTTGTAATGTCTTATAAGCAATCATTAATGTGTAGAATTTCCCAATAAATTATGAATGAAATATGGGATTGGGAGGAAAAGAAATCCACTGTTTTTTCTGTAAATTGAAATCTTGTGATTGGTATCCCGTAAAAGTATCAATCAAACAATTTCATATTCGTACTTGTTAGAAATGTAAAATTTCTCATTAAAAATGCTTTGCTGTATTTAATTTGAATCAGTCAGTTGTATGGAAAAGGATGTTGAAAATGTGAATGGTGTCCTGATATGGTAACTACAAAGTATATGTAATTTTGGTTTCGGCTACTCCATTTAAGTATTTTCCATGCTAAAGATAGAACTTTCACAAGTAAGCTTCTTGTCTAAAATGTTGATAAAATCACAGAAATGATCAAATACTATTGACATATTAGCAATTGTAGCATCACATAGTAGCTTAAGAACAATAATAAAGCAATTTAAAATAATTTGCAGAATGTGCATCTACAATACGTTAAATAAGTTTTTGAAGTGTATGTAAAAGTAAAGGATTTCATTTCCCCCAACCTAATATACAAATGAAAATATTTGCTTATATGCTAATAGCTACTAAAAGGTAGTCAAAAAGTTAATAGAAAAAAAAAAACATTTTTTGTGTGTAGTTATTTGTATTTCTTTAATTTGCTATGAAATTTAGTGATATGTGTTTATTTTTTGGAAATTTTAAAAGATATTATAATCGCTTTGTTGTCACAAGAAACTTTAAAAAGATTATTGTAATAAAATTCCCTTTTTACAGAATAAAATATTTATAGATAGTGAAAGTAATGTCTCACAAAGTGATCTCACAATGGAGAAATTTTTTAATTGGGAAAGAAATAAAATGTAAACACAAATTTCTTTTCAAAAACTAAAAATTACTTCATACATTATGTTGATATTATATTTAAACACCATCTTGTACCTAATTTAAAAATTTTTGAGAAGAATGTGTTCAGTTTTGTATGCATTATTAATGTGCCTTATTCACATAACAATCATTCCGTAAATCACATTACATGTATAAATAAAGAAAAATATATTCTGTAAAGAACAAAACTTTAAATTCAATGTTACTGAGTGGATATATTTCAGCTTGTATACAATTCTATTACGTGTCACAAAAGTTAAAACATTTAAATGGTGAATGTTATCATAATGTCATGATTTCAATAGGCATAAGCTATTAAAATTGATGCAAGAGCTTTTTGTAAAATTTAAAAAAAAAAAAAAAAAAAAAAAAAAAAAAATTTATAAAATCAATTTTAGCACCTTAGTTTTCCTGCCAAAACATTGTGCATTGTTAATTAAAATTTTATATTCTCATTGAACAAACACATTGCTACAATGAATTTTCTAAATCTTAGCAAGGCCTGTTGTTAATTCTATTTTAAAATATTTCCTAATATACTTATAAATGTGTGTGTGTAATACTTATGTTTTTTTAATTTATAAAAGTCTTATTTTATTATAAAAATGGATTAAAACAATAGGTTTAACAATAAAGTTAGTCTGATTGCTTAGTTAAGGATGAATCTGATGATAATATTCATTTGTATTTGCAGAATGGAAGTAATGTCCTAAAATTGACTGAATATGTATATAATTAAGTAGTTTACTAATTTAATTTATTATTTCTATTTTTATGTTGACTAATATAAAACACCATTGCCAGTTACATACTAAAATGAAACACCGATAGGTTATGTGATATTGCAAATGATAAAAAAAGCTCATTAAACACCTCTCATGACTGATCACTAGGAAACTGAATTTTAAAGCCAAGGTAAAATATAATTTTGGTAAACTAAAAACATTCTTGTGCAATATAAATTTTTAAGGTTTCCAATGAAATATTATTTATTGAATAACTGGTTGTTTCAAACATGTGACTTCCAAAAAGAATATTGTTGCCATGATCTTGTTTTAAAAAAATTTCATTGTATTTTGGAGTAAAAGTTTTTGGCTTTGATCTCAGTGAAGATGGGAGATGAATATTATGCTTCTGCATACAATTTTCCTGGCTTCCTTAATTGTAGGTTGATTATATGGTCTCTGTTGATAAAAATTTGTCCTATTAGATTTTATTCAGTAGGTTTTAAATTACCCTAAAACACTACCTTAGGTTGTGAATCTACCTGATATATACAATTGTCTCCATTACAAAATCTCACCAAATTAGCTTCACATTATGCTAAATTCTCTGGTATGGATATTCCAAGATTATATTTCAGCTAAACAGTTTTGAAAATAAGTTATATTTGTTTTCTCAAGTAGTAATTGCCCTCCAGAAGGACTAGATAGTTGGCCAAATTCACCTGTCACAATTTAAAAATATTGGAAGACATTCAAATGCCTCCAAACACTTGAGTTTTATGTTGAAGGCAGAAGGGCAACATCCATCTCTACTTTTTAAGAATGAGGTGGACCCTAATACTTCTTCTCGGAAGAGCACTGACCTACCATTAAGACATGGTTAACCTACTTGTGGTGTGAATTATATATAAATAAATCTTCTTATTAATCAGTTGATTGGTAGCTGAAAGGTTAACAGTTTGGACTTTGACCTTAGGCTGGAATGTGTATTGTGATTTGGAATCCACTTTATGTTGTTAGTCTTGTTCTGACTTAGATAGGCAATTGAGTCAAAGTAAACCAACTAATCTCCCAGCTGTTAAAAATACTTTGTGAATATAGAAAAATTAATAGTGTATGAATATATCTACAGTACAGTATTTAAAAAAATATCAAAATGTTTGAAAACTAAAAAATTATTAAAATTGAAACGTTACATAAGTAATTTTGAATTTAAAATCGTCGAAATGCCTCGCAATATTTCTCGTAATTTTGTCCTAACATGTGCTTTTGTAATTGCAAATTTATTTATCCAACATAGATTTATTAGCATTTCTCACTTGAATAAACGAATTCCTATTTAACTAAATTCATATTACAAATAGGGATCTGAAGTTTCAGTTATTAGTAATGATCAGAAAAAAGGTAATAAGCTTTTTCCGTTTTTAGTATTTCTAAACAGGACTTCCTGAAAATGTACCTTAAAAAAAGTATATGTTGTAAATAAATTTCATAATAGTATTATCATTAGTTGAAACTAATTTTTATGATTTTGTAAAGAACGTTTTTAGTTGTTAATACACTGTCTTTGAAATTTTAGAGTTTTTATTCTGTAAATTCAGTATTGTTAAGTGTACATTAATGTTGAAATTTTCTAAATTTTTAAGGTCAGGCAAATACAGCATTTTAATACACTGTTTTAAGTAAACATCATAGTTAAGTGAGAAATCGGTGAATTTTTAAAATCTTGCTCTTGACTTTCCACTTGCAAATTTCTTCTAAATTTGCATGTATCAAAAGACTTTAGACACTTTGAACAAAGCCATTCATATTAAACCATAAACATTGTGTTTCTAATATTGAAACATTAGGCATATAGGAAACTGCAGGATATTAAAATAACTTAATTGTATGAATCCAGAGGATTTGTTTTCTTATTATCATATTTTAACTTTATTAATTCCTACACTAAGCAATATTTACAATAAAATTCAGCAATTCTTTTATGTAATGTAAAAGCTAAAATTAAACCCTTTTAGTATCTACTTTTTGTTGTTTATGTAACATTAAATAGTTTGAAAGAGAAGATTCTTATATTTATGTCAGTCTTTACTTATATGAGGATTTTTTTTTCATTAAAAGTATCTGAAAATATCTGATAAAATATAATGTTGAAATGCTTTGATGACAATGTAAGATTTTAAAATTAATCATGTGCTGTGTGGTTAGCGAGAATCATTTGTTGCTTGCATTTAATTGGCTTGTCGCACTTTAAATCTAATTAGTCTCCACAATGACTACATGTTTCTTTGCTTTTGCAATCCTTCGCGTGGTGTATCTTAAGCACTTAAAACACTGGGATACTCTGAGGTATTCCCTGAATCTTACGCTGTTCCAGCCAACGTAAAGTTTCTTTTTGTTGCTAATTAATTTATAAGATTCACTATCTAATACTAAAATCAATTTATTCCATATTTGGAGTTATAACTGAACTGCATTAATTTCTGCCTTTTCACTTAGTTCATTTTGGATGATTGTTCTTTTCTAATATCTGTATCTACACATTATAGATAATGATTTTCGGTTTTCTTTTTCCTGGTCTTTGAGGTTTAAAGTGACCATTTAGCTTGTCATTAATTTTAAATTCCTGTATTAATTTATCGACTTCTTGCGCGCTTTTGGTTTCTATTAGCACTCCTCTTATGTTTCTGATTTTGTGACATTTAAGCCCAGCTTAGCTGGGTTGATTGCGCATTTGATTACTTTTTTCGTCTCACCAGGCATTTGTTCCTTTGTAGGAAAAATGGTGGTTACATTTTGCTGTCGATTGATCTATCTCTACGATTCATGTTTTTTGCTCCTATTTCTGCTACTTTGTATTTTTCACTTATTCACATTACCTGAAGCTACTTCTGCATAAGTCTTGTTTTGTGGAGATAGGCTCGGCTTTGCCTTAAGCTGACAGTGTTCAAGGGTAGCATTTCTTTCCGCCATAGACGTGGCAATCTTGAGTATACTAGACGTAGTATACTACTACTTTATCTTAATTTTGTTGCAGCTGCACAACTTATTTATATTGTTCACTATTACTATCTGAATATTGTTTTCAATATCTAGAAGTTTGTGGATGTCCGAGTCTTGCTCAGTCTTAACTTCTGTGCTTCACAGTTGTAGACCTCTACCTCTTCTGACTTGCTATCATCACAAACTAATGCCATTATGTCAAGCTCAAAAGCAGTGTCTGCTTGACTGCCACCGTTAGCCGTCCGAAGACGTTTTCGGGAGTCACCTCATGGAAGTGGTTCATCGATCAATGAACTTTGTCACTCTAGAATGCGCTTTCACTTCTCGGATAGACTCTTGGCTGTTGTCCGAGAACGTTAATCACACAAATTACAAAGTATCTCTTGTGGCTGACTTTGACTGACTGTGACTGCTGACTTGAAAAGATGACAACGGTACGCGGTCGTCACCATTCAAAGTACTGACCGCGCCCGATGATGTTTGACTTCGGTGACATTTTTAAGATAAACTTTAAACAATTGAACTCTTTAGGAGCCAAAATTTTTAAATTGCACCAGCGTGTCTCAAACACAGGAACTCCATCACCCAAAGTGACAACCAGCGTCCCTCGACTTCGGGGATTGGACGAGAACCGGTATTTTCATCATGGCCGTTAGTACTAATTTTTTAAGTAAGAGAATTTTGATATTAGTTTTTATATTTCACTCCTTTATTATAACAACTATAATCATTTATACCGCTTTAAAAATTCATAAATTTTAATGATAATACTCAAATTTCTCGATGAACTTCAGCTTTTGTAACTCCTAAAAATAACTAAATTTACGAAAGAACTATTTAAAAATATTATATTAGAATAAGCTCACTCATTAAATAGGCATTTGAATCCTGTTATTTTGTGTGTGTGTTATGATGTAATATGCTGATATTGTTATGTTGTAATTAAAGTTAATGTAGTTGTTGTTTTATTTCATTCAAGATACACAAACATACATAATGTAATAAATATAATTATATGTATAAAACAAAAATACATAAAAATGATATAGAATATAGAAATAGGAAATTTAAAACAATCAATATAGTTTTTATATATAAGCATACCTCGAAAGATTTCTTTTGTGCAAGAGATATTTAGAATAAATAAATTAGATAAATAAATTATAAAACAAAAATATATTTAATTTCAAATTCAATCAATAGAAATGCAATAAAGAAAAATATGATATTTATCAATTAATTAATTTAATCTTAGAAACAAAATCAAATTTGTTGATTGCTTTGCAAAATAATCTTCAAACATTTATTATAGGGCAATGAAAAGAAAAATTAGAATATAAAACGGTAATTTTGCAGTATACTGTAAAGTTAAAATTTTAGAGAAAAGAAAAAAAATTAATCGGCAATTATTGGTCAGAAAAAAAAATGAAATAATATATGCAAGATCTGTTAGGCACATTAACATTACTGTTGAACTATTGTAAAAAATTTGACCATTCAATAAATTTATTTAATTATAAATAAATTTTTAATTAAATTAATAAAAGCGTCAGTCACCACAACTAGTCGAATTAAAAAGTCACGAAAAGCAAAAAAATAAATTATGTCTGCCACAAAACGTAATATGTCAAATGCCATTATGTTTCTATATAAGTATTAACTGGTTATATTAACAAAATCTTAGAAACAAAAGTCAGTGTGTCAGATTAACTTGTCAAATAAAGGTCCAATAATAGCGACAAGTTACAAAAAGTTAATGGTAAGTAATCGTGACATTAATGTGTCGCATGGTCAATGACATTAATGTGTCGCATAACCAACAGTGACCAGTCACAATCGGTGACTGTTCAAATTGTGAACTGGTCTATTAGTGAATAGTGAATTACTGGTCATTGAAGAATAGTCAAGTTAACATATAGATTGTTACTAACATATAGTCAAGTTACTGATTGTTACTAACATAAAACGGTAATAATATTTGACTAGTTCATAAAACGGTCGCTATGATGACTAACGGCTAGTGAGTGGTCACATAAATAATATAATAGCTGTTAGTCATCATATGACAATAACAAACGGTAACTCATGGTCACAAAATAGATTAACTTGTCACATAAAAGGTCTAATAATAGCGACAAGTTACAAAAAGTTAATGGTAAGTAATCGTGACATTAATGTAAGGGGTAACTGACATAATAAGGGGTAACTGGTCACATAAGTAGTGACTAGTCACATAAGCGGTGACTAGTCACATAAACGCTGAATGATAGTGACTAGTCACATAAAGGGTAACTGGTCACATAAATAGTGACTAGTCACATAAGGGGTGACTGATAGTGACTAGTCACATAAGGGGTAACTGGTCACATAAATAGTGACTAGTCACATTAACGGTGACTGATAGTGACTAGTCACATAAAGGGTAACTGGTCACATAAATAGTGACTAGTCACATAAACGGTGATTGATAGTGACTAGTCAAGGGGTAACTGGTCACATAAATAGTGACTAGTCACATAAGGGGTAACTGGTCACATAAATAGTGATTAGTCACATAAGGGGTAACTGGTCACATAAGTAGTGACTAGTCACATAAGGGGAAACTGGTCACATAAATAGTGACTAGTCACATAAGTAGTGACTAGTCACATAAGTAGTGACTAGTCACATAAGGGGAAACTGGTCACATAAGTAGTGACTAGTCACATAAACGGTGACTGATAGTGACTAGTCACATAAGGTGTAACTGGTCACATAAGTAGTGACTAGTCACATAAACGGTGACTGATAGTGACTAGTCACATAAGGGGTAATTGGTCACATAAGTAGTGACTAGTCACATAAGGGGAAACTGGTCACATAGTGACTAGTCACATAAGGGGTAACTGGTCACAGAAATAGTGACTAGTCACATAAACGCACTACACTAAGAGTAAACGGTGACTAAAAGTGACTAGTCACATATGATGGTAACATAAATAAAACGGTGCCTACTAGTGACTAGTTACATAATAGGGTGACTAGTCACATAAGCGGTGACTAACAGAGACCCTCTAGTCACACAAAGGGTAACTGATCACATAAATAGTGACTAGTCACACAAAGGTCACAAATAGTGACTTGTCACATATGTGACCAGTACCGTTCACATAAAGGTATCTAGTCACATAAATATTGACTGACATACTGGTCACATAAATAGTCATATACGTCATTATTAACAAAAAAGGAAACCCCTGTTTAAATTCTCAAATTCATCGCTGCACTAAAATTCCGCACCAAACTGCTTTTTGAAAACTTGAGATCAGATGAAACTTTTGAAAGTGTCATTTTTCAACCGGGCTTACTTTACAGATTGACGTGGAAGCTAATTGATCGGAACTTTGGTTAGTTAGAATTTATTTATAATATGGAATATTAGTTTAGTTAGCATTAGTTTAGCAGCAAATATTAGTTTAGCTACATTTAAGTTTTTGTTATTTTGCATTAAGTGCTAAATTGCTTTTACAACTTTACAGGGATGTTAGATTATGCATTAAAAATATTAAATATTTTATTTTATAATTTGATAACTATTTTAATTTGAATTATTTATATTTTTATGTGTTTAGAATTGCTAAAAATTGAAAACAATTTTAAATATTTGCATGATTTTTTTTTTATTTAAGGAAATATTTATTATAATTTTTATTTCTACCACATTTATATCATTTTTAATTTTATCTTGAGTAACAAATTTAACATACACTTGTATTATTTTTGTATTTGCATTGAATTTGATCTTGCTAATTTTACTTTAGATAAAATTCACTAAAATTTCAAATTATTCCTTCTTTTTTATGCTAATAGTTTTGTGTATTTTTTTTTTTTTTTTTGGGATTTAATAAAGTTCTTTTAACAAAATCCAATGCGTTGTCAAGCAGAAGTAACAATCAACAGTGAGTGAAATTTCCATGACACAAATATTCATAACTTGACTGACATTGTTGGATTGAACACTAAGTGCTCTATTTTTCATGAGTTATTTTTAAAAAAGTGACTCTGTGAATTAGGTTATTTGGTTTGTAATTCATATTAAATGAAGTCACATAAACGATTTAGTTTAATTTGCTATTGCTTTCTTTTTAAAGAAATGTAAATTTAGATTTTTATTATATCATTCAGGAAAAATAAGAAAGCTTATTGTAGTTAATGATTTATAACTAAATGTAAGTAGTTCTTACCTGTAATTTTAAGAAATGTTATATTTTTTAATTACATAACATAGTTATTGATTATAAGGAATTTGAGAAATATGTAATTTTCAATTGAGTATAAAATGAATTACAATAAAATGCAAAATCATAGCAAAATATATTAAAAGCTTTAACTAGGAATACAAGAATTTAAAATTAGAATAAAAGAAATATTTAATATTAAAATTATTTTCTATAAAAATCACTAGAATAATTAAATTGAAATGTTAAACTTGAGTCAAATAAGATTAATTTTAAATTTTAATTAATTATTCTAAAATAATTTGAAAATCAATTTCTAAAATTACAATTAATGGTAAAAAGCATTAAAGTAATGTATCTATCAAAATATCTTTCAGCTTTATAAACTATCTATTAAATGGTTAAAATCAGAGAAAATAAAAAATATATAATGAAGGAAAAACATCAATAATTAAATATAACTATTCAAATAATATTGGAAATAGATACAATAAATTTTCTAAAAATATATGTTTCTTTATAAACAAAAAGGAAAGTAAAATTGGTTCTATTCTATATAACACCTAACAATAAAATGTCAGATTTTGTATTTCCATTATCATTTTTTTAAATTTAATCAATGACAGATTAATATTCAATATATTTATCATGTAAATTCAACAATTTCAAATTATTTTCAGTTCATTTAATTAATTTTAAAATACTTTTATTCCCGTAGATATCAATGCATTTCCCACTGGATAGTGGTATCGTGCATCGGTCACGCCACCTAGCGGCAATTAAAATTTTGGCGTGCCGTTATTTTCGGCAAGATGTAAGTCTAAAATACTATAGTTTTTATTTTAAACCAAAAGAGAGAGAAGACGCTTTAAATCATCATCATCACAGTCGGGTAACATTCCTGGTTTTAAAATTAGCATTTCTTCAAACTTTTAACATTCCTGGATCATTTTAAAAGGATGAGGTGGTTTTAAGTCATGTAAAATAAACTATTCAAGAAAGCAAATAAAAAAAGAAATTTAAAGTACATATGGATAACATTTTAAAAATAAGGATAAATATCTAAAAATTAAAATGCGAGACATACTTTAAAACTTTTAATTTCACATATTAATGAAATGTTTTTGTTGCTAAGCAAAATTATTCTGTTTAATTTTTTAGTTATTCAGGCTTTGATGCACTGATGGAACAAATAAATTTTATGATAGACTTACAATATAATTGAAACTACTATTTAAAGAAAAAACTTTAACTGATTTCCATTATTTTTGTTACTGTTCTTTTACAGTTCAATTTTGAGAACAACTTTATATCGACTTAAATGTCTCTAAATGAAAATGATCATAAAGATTGTTCCAAGCTCCTTGTATCCAAAAAAATAAAATTATTTTTTAGTCTCACATAAAATACATAAAAATGCTAACGTCAAGCAGAAATAAATAAAATATAATTTGTAATTTATTTTATTTATTTCTATACTTTGTAAAATTAAACAATAAATAAAATAAAATTTGTAATTTATTTCTTGTTTAATTTTACAAAGTTTAACAATCATATACTTGCAATTAATTAATTATAACTAGTGAGTATGTAGAGATGATTCCAATGAGTAATTCTAATTTCTCTTTAATTACGGATTACGTGTAAGAATTTGTAATTTACTTTTGACGTGTTGTGTATATAACCAATTTTTAACAAACATTTCTGATTATTTTTTAAAATAATTCTGCAAAATTTTAAAATAAGTTTGAAGATATATCCTTAATATTATCTAGTCTAAACGTATCTTTAAAAGGAAAACTTATTCATCAAAAGAAGAATATTGCAGTGAGAATTACATAATAGTAGTATACCGTAAACTGACGATACTCGGTACTGAGAGCAAATATCTCTCTCCCATGTCCATCAAAATAAATTATACTGACGAAGCAAATTTTTGCTCAATTGATAAAATTGCTAATTATTTTAGTTGTGATTTTTATGCAATGAAACAACAAAATGTTTTATTGCTGAGTTCATTTATAACCTTATCAACAGCAGTATTGTGCTCTGTTACTTATTAATCCAGAATGGAGTAGCATGACTATTATTGATTACTCGGGGGAAAATAATCATCGTGTCAGCGTGTAAGGTTGTTGTTGTTGCACCAACATGCTTCCCTGTACCCTGAGATGGACTCTACCTGTTAGATAGAAAGAGCCGGATGGAGTCTTCGTGTTTTTGAAGCTGGGACGACGAAGAAAAGCCCAATACTTGATTAATTACCCCCAGAGGTATTATTCCACTTGGAGGCCATTGCGATCACCCCCAGCTTTAACGAGCCCCAGCCGCCATTAACGAACATGACGGATCTTCGATCAGTCGGGCTTCGAATTCACAATCTTCTGATAATGAGAACGACGCTCCAACCAATCAGACCACCGTGACCTCAGTGTTGTTGCCAAGCGCTCGCAAAATGGAGATGCAATTACTTAATTCAATTCATTTTTCTCTGCATTAATGCAGGTATAACCGCTGCACATATTCTTCTGAAAATTGTTAAAAATCCTCAAATCGATAAGGAATCCGTTTTCTAGAAAGATATGATTTTTAAGAAGCATTTTATTTATTAATAGAAATTGGCTCATTGAATACTGTAATTCCTTACTGCGATTCATTGAGAGTTAAGGTGACACAAATTAGTCAACAGATAGATTTGGAAAGCTGTCAATTACCATAAAGGCTGCTTTCAATCGATCCATTGAAATTATTTGTTTTGTTCCTTTTATCTTGAGATCAAAATTTTCTTTCACATTCATAAATTTTGTAGGAGCCGTAGTCCTTCTTGAAGTGACTTGTGGTACACCACCATAGCAAACAAATACATGAGAGCATACATTAAGGTGAGGTTGAACAAAAGTTATTCTTTGTTCATGACTATGACGTGGGTGTTGGTCTCATTGCTTCAAAATAGGATTTTAAATCTTTCAGGTTGATGTCAATAGGTCATTAAAAGAAAAGCTGGCAATGTTAGCGTCTACTAAGACAGTTCTATTGAAGCAATAACTATTGAACTTATTAGGCGTAATTCTATAGTTATCGTTTTACTATATCATTTTTTGACCCTTGGTAGGTCAGTGGAGAGATCGTCGTTTTCACTTCCCAAAGGAAGTGAGCTCGATCCTTAGACGTACTAAAGACCACCGTGTTTACTAATGGTGACAAGTTAAATATATCGAAATCGCAAAAGGCCCCAAATTCACATCCAAATTAATACCTCTGGGGGTGACAGACAGACCAAGGTCTAGGGACTTCTACTTGGTCTCTGATTCAAAAATAG
This sequence comes from Latrodectus elegans, assembly GCA_030067965.1. Taxonomy (NCBI): domain Eukaryota; kingdom Metazoa; phylum Arthropoda; class Arachnida; order Araneae; family Theridiidae; genus Latrodectus; species Latrodectus elegans. The sequence continues at coordinate 11,186,003 of CM057820.1, forward strand.
AAGATCTACCACTGGCTTGTAGTGTTGCCATCCAGTGTCATCTGAACGAGGGAGAAACTCTTCAGAATTAACAAGGAAATGTATTCTCTTGACAAGAGCAGCAAATGTCGGGATTGAACTTGACTGAATTGGAGCTTGGTACAAAATGTTAAATAAATAACAGCAGAGAGGGCTTAGGTTTGTCTGTGTTCTAAAACAAAACAACACAATATCGTTTTTGAATACAGCATGAAATACTATTAGCAATAGTGGTAAGGCTCCAGACCACTTGTAAGATTTTAAATCAACCTTCAGTGGGTGATTGAGTTCGTCTTCTAGATCATTGGCTTCAATGTGGTATAAACTGCTTCTATATCTCTTAAAACCAAGATGTGAAAGCGTAACAAACAATGAATTTTAAAATTGTTTAACTAGGTCTATTTTGGTACGGGCAAGCCAATTAAATTTTGACATTCCACTGGAGGGGGAGGGGGGGAGGATTTCACCAATTTTTTGTTGTTATGTCACATGCAGGTTTGCTTCTGGCCAATGTGGGAACTTGTTGACCATAGTAAGGCAATAATCATTACCTTGTCAGAGTGGACGGGGACTTAAGAGATGAAGGTGCCTGTGAACTAATCACTGTTAATGATGTGTAAAATTGCCTATTGATGATTTACAGTGACATGTAATTTAAATTACTGGTATTTAATACATAATTTAGCTCATTTGATTCAATATTTTTCTATAATGATCCAAGTAAATCTAAATAAAATTTTCTCGACGTTGCAGGGACACTAACACGGGATAATCCTGAAAAGTTTTTAAAATGTTCTCACGTATTGGCTGAAATGTATATGGTCGGTCTATGCTTGCAGATGTATCGCAGGTAGTCTGGTAACGAAAAACTTTACACCATAATTATCTATTAATACCTTAAGTTCTGGGTTGCTTTATTAAGCTAAAATATTTTCCTCAAAATTAATAGGTTTCGTCATGGTAATAACGAATCTGCAGTACTGTTTTCCGAATTTTTGATATGTTAGATACAGCCGTGACTAGTGAAATAAAATCTAACTATTTATCCTGAACGCTTGAAAGAATAAAATATAGTGCAAGTGAAAAATGTGTAAATTAGCTATCTGAGATCAATAAATAAAATAAAATTTCTAGATTCGAGCACATGCCTTACATGTTTGATAGTTACATACATGCTACAAAAAAATTCCCTATCACTTGCAAAAATTCCCTATCACTCGTTTGGGAGAGTTTTTTAAAAAAATGCAAGTGACTTCGAATTCGGATCGCAAAGAAGTTCCCTTAATCATATAATTTGATGTATCGACTTGCAAAATTAATTAACAATCTGGTTTTTTATGTGCTAATTAGCAACAATAGTAAATGCAGTTCTATTAAGAGGACTGCATTTACAATTGCTAGATTAAAATTTTGTAATTCTTCTTCACTTGGGGAATAATCTATGTCTGTATTGTGGTTTATTTCTTGAGCCTTTGAAATAAAAAGCTATGCAAACTTGATACTTTTCGATATTAGGCCAACATTTTCAGATAGAGTTTAAAAATCCTAAAAACCGTTGATGTTATTTAATAGTTTTGGGTTGCAGTTATGTGTTTCATGGAGAAAGCCTCTGGTCTAAGTGATTTTGACAATAAGCACACTGGGATGGTCTGAATATACAAAATGAAAATCTCTTAAACTGCATGGTTCATGTGCTTTTCAAGGACTATATTTGTAAATATATGTGTCAGGTAGATTGAGTGACTGTGAGACGAGTTGTATGTTTCTCCGTACTTGCCTAAAATTGGGGTCTACCAGTTAGATGGAATCAATCAGGTGTAAGTCTTCGAAATTCGGAAGTAAGAACCAAGCAGTAGATCCCCAATACTGATCGGCCATCCCCGAAGATACTAATTTATTTGGAGCAAACTATTACAACCACGACATTTTTAACATGTACCAGCGGTCTTTAGAGAACACGTCGTATTTTCGATTAAGTAGGGATTCGAATTCACTACCTTCGACTAAAGAGAGTGACTCCCTAACCCACCAGGTCACCGTGGCCTACAGTCAGACGAATAGGAGAAAATATGGTGTTCGATATTTACACACTATTAACAACAAAGGATGGAGGTTGTCCTTCTTCATAAATTAATAATTGCAACAGACAGTGATTCAATTAACAATGTGCGTAAAAAAAGAAATTGTTTTAGTCACATGAGTTAATCCTGTTTGTCTTAATAGCCAACATATCGAAGTCAAAATGCCTAATTTGCTAGGAGGATACTATAAATAAGCAAAAGTATATCTTAAATTTCTTGCTTAAAAAATGTTACATATAGGTTTTAAAATGCTGCTGCGGTAAATATATGAAAATATGTTTTTCAAAATGAATTAAATTCCTCTTTTATTTAAAAAAAAAAACTTATGAAAATGTGGCTTAAACATTAATTAATTTGTATGGAAATATTCCTAAGTATATAAAAGCATACGTAAATTGCTGTAATATAAATGTTAAAGTATGCAATAATACAATATTTAAGACCAATTTTTTGGAAAGTTTGTTTAGATTTGACTCAGATTAAAATCAGTCACTGATTTTAATCTTAACTTAAATAGTATGCAACCTGTGTAATGGTACATTTTGTTCAAATGTAGTCTTATTATGAGACGAAAATTTCTAAACTTATCGGATTAAGTTTATTTGTAGGAAATTTTAGGCTTCTAAATTTTAAAAAATGATTTGATGCAGATTCGAAATTGAACTAGAGAAGATTTTTGTAAAACCTCTGCAGGCAACACAGTACCATTTTTTGTCCTATATTTGTCATGTAAGTCAAATAAAAGCACAATATTTCGAATAATTTTCTAGAACTGTTCACTTCAAAGAACATGAGAATTTTAGGAATACTTTGTTCATTGAAACGAAAACTCTGGAGAAGAGAAATTCATTTAAGTTCAATCATTTCGTAATATAAATGGCAGCATATTGAATTTCTTCACTTATCTCTAATACTTTATTACTTAAAATTTTTAACTGAATGGTTATTAGGGGCACTTTTAAAATGCACGCCTAGAGAAATGGATTTAAAATCCACTGTTGAATAAAATGAAAAATAATAATATATTTTGAGAGATAAAGAAAATAAAGATTTTTGGAAATGCCTTTTCTAGTATATATTTTTCATTATTTCATGAAACATATTATAATAAGGCAATGAATACATTTCAAGAATAAAATGCTATAACCTACTGATCTATATGTATTTCACTTTTTACCAATTATGTACTGAAATGATTTTGCATGACATTTTTATTAAGACAGAAGTATTTTCCAAGTGTGCAATTTACTTTTATTTTTGTTTATATTAATTCAACATCAAGTTTATACATTAAGTTTTATTTTCATTATTAAACATGAAATACACACATTAGGATTTTATTTTCATTATTCATCATCAAGTACACATTAAGAATTTTTTTTAAAAGGAATTACATAAATATCTAAAACATTGATACTAGACATCATAAAACTCAAACATTTAAAGGTGTTTTTCAGAGTGTTTTCATACCATTTCTTCGTTCCTTGCAAAAAAAAAAAAAAAAAAAAAATCCATATATTGAGACAAATAAATATGAGATATTTTATAATAGAAGTTTAATGTTTTTCATCTCATTGAATGTTTTATAGTTATTTTTTACATAGAATAAAAAAAGAGCCAATTTTTTAATGAATGGACTATTATATATATAATCCCCTTTTTATAACTTTTTCACTGAAATGTTTATACTTAATGGATACTAAAACCTGTTGCCGCACTAACTGTTCATGAATTAAATAGACATAAAGTTTATTTGATTGATAATTTGTGTCGCAGCATATTTGTTTAAATGTATAACTGTTTAACTAAAGTAAGTAGAAATTATATTTTAATACACTAGTATGCAAAACTTGAACAATAATGTAAATTTTAATTATATAATTATGAAATTTTAGATAGGTGTTCTAGGGATCATTATTATGAACATGGAATTCAGCATGGATCGTGAATTTGCAAATGTCAAGAACAAAATGTCACAGATGATTTATGCGGGTACAATTCAAGACCAAAATAAAAGGAAAGATGGATACGTAGCTGAAGACGTTCGCAATAAATGGAAATGAGTTTTTTCAATAAAATATAGGTAGAAATCATCTGGATGACTTTAAACTTAGAAGAATGTTTGAAGAACTAGTGCAGCCAGTAAATTCCAAATCAACAAAAGTAGTTTCACGCACTTGAAAAGAGTTTCATTCTATAAATAAAGCTGTTAAAAATTGGTGGTGGCTATCCCTAAAAAAAACTGCTGTGAATAACCGATACATCATTCTACAGGAGAAAAGAGAACAAAATCAGTCAGCAAGCGTCATTGCTCAGCAACTGTTTACAATAACATGGCAACTGGGTTTATTGTATCCAGAAGCCTTGACAAAGATGGCTTGTTCCTCTGTTATCCTATTGGCGCCACCGTTCAGAGTGATGTAAGGAGCACAAAAACTGTGCATCTCATCCATGATTCATGTTCTTTGCGAGTCGTTTCAGCGCCAAAGGCGATTATAACTGATTGCTAGAGGGAGTTCGGGACATACCAGTAACAACAAGAAAAATAGACCGTTACGACTGTCCTAGAGCTGTCTAGGGAGGCATTTTGCTAAACAGCTGGATTGAATTCCACGTTTTCGGTAGAAGAATTGTAAAGACAGAGATTGATATTGTAAGGAAGTCATTCTTCCTCGTGTGAATCTGCTCCAAGGTACCATTGCAGCAAATTTCTTTTTTATTGGTCACAATGCACGACCACTTGAAACTCCTGCGGCTCACTCCAATGGATTGGACAGCGCATTCCCTTGATTTAAATCCCACAGCACATGTGTGAGAGGATTTGGAGAGACGCCTTGCGGCAACCTCCAGGAAGCATCTGATATCTGAAAGAGAAACTGATTGAGGGATGGTCTCTCTTACCTCGAAAACTATTGGACAATCTATTGCTGAGTATGATGAGACAGAGCGAAGCAATCATTGCTGTAAGGAGAGGGTATATTCCATATTATGGAACATTTTTACTTGTTGTTCTTCCTCGTATACAATCATGTATAACAATATTATGAGTTTAGTGAAGCTTTTTTTTATTTTATATATATATATATATATATATATATATATATATATATATATAATATATAATATATATATATATATATATTCCATACTGTATGCATTGTATTTGTTTTTGCGCAACAATGCTTCCGTCATCGTTTAAGTACAAAATGCTGTTTCGCATTTCTGAATTTCATATCTCTCAGATAATGTCTCGTGAAATTGTTAGTAACATCTGTTCTTAAGTTTTGCAATTCAGTGAATATAGGGAAGAAAATAGATATATCGCTTTACTAAATGTTATTCGGAAGTACGAGTTTTGGATATGATTTAGCTCTTATGTATAGGCTATTTATATAAAGTCATATTTATATTAGAAAATAGAGCGATAAAAAATTCATTATAAAATAAATGAACAGTATAATTTTTTATGATATGAATAATGTAACTTCTTACAGTAAATTGAATATGATATAAATGAACGTCTAGTTTTGCTAATAAATACGAAATTAAATTATTTCTAGATCAACTTATTGTTTAATCATTTTGATAAGAACTCGAAAAATGGATTGTTTACACTTATGCATTTCCTTTCCTTAGAGGCCGTTTCCGATAAATGCTCAGAAATTTCTCGTTGATATTGCATCAATCGAAAGGGCGGATCAGTAGCGATGTGAGCATTTTTTTAAAGCTTTGCGAAGGAACATCATTCGATAGATGCTTTGAGGTAATCTCCTGATGCCAACGAAATATCGTCACTCATATATCATTAAATGTCTACTCTTTCCGGTTGATTTTTTGACCAAACTTAGACAGCACAAGTGGACAGATTAACGGCATAAAGCTGTTGTACAAGAGATACGTTGATAAATAAATATTTATTCAGTCAGGTTATAAAAGTAAAAATATTTATCATTTCAATGTATAAAGGAATTCAAAATAGCGATATAATAATCTTATTTTTCCGTTTTTCCCCTTTTATTCAAAATATACCGGATATTTACTATTTGAACGTTTTTGAGCACAGTATAATCCAGGATGCTAAATTCTGAATTTGGCGATTGTTTTGGAGGAATTTCTTATGTATCTGGCAACCTCATTTTTATATTGCGTCATAAACATGGAGATATATAAGAATTATGCAGGAAATTCCATTTTGGTAACCTTAGTATTTACGTCATCGTGCACTTCATGATACGTCATCTTGGCAACATTTCTTTATCGCCAAAAAAATTCAGAATTTGGAATCATGTATAATACAACACCTGTGCCACTGTTTGTTAAAAGAAAGCAAGTTTTAGATTAATAATCAATAGCTTTAATTTTAATTTTTAAATATGATTACACATATTTAAATATTTCTTACCATTTTAGTATACTTATATATAAACAGATAAAATTAGATTTTCTTATAAATAATAATGAAAGGAAATGGAAAATAATCCAAAGTATTTTAAATTAACTGGGCATTAAGGTTATTGATTCTTATTCATTATTAAAATTTATACATGCAGTTAAGAAAAATTCATTAAAATTTAACTGAGAGTGAATTTTGGTCCCATATTATTTAACCGAGAATAATGTACCAAAATTTGTTTGAGAATCAATCATATTTCTGAAAACACAATCGTATTAGAAAACAGGATCTCAGGCTATCAATATAAATGACGTTTTCTGAGATGTATCCTCAAGCATTTTCCAACTTCAACAGCGTATTCCGACGAGGGCTTCTCTAATTGATACAATCCAAGACTGTCCAATGTTAGGTAGTTGTCGTATTACGAATATGTTGCCTCGTAACTTCCGTTGCTGATGGAGCACTTGGTCGTATGGCATTTCCGTTGGTTACCTAAAAATAAAAATGAATTTGAGTAAAGAAAAATTAGTTTTACAAGAATTTTTGCATGCATAATTTATCAAGATATCAAAAGAAGTTTTCTTAACATTAATATCAAACCACATGTTAAGTAATTTTTAAATGAAACCACATTACTTCTTCAAATAATTTTAAATAATTCTTTTGTTCAAACTTAATAAACCAAAAAAAAAAAAAAATGTTTTCCTTACTAGTTCAATAGGAGGAACACGATTAGAAGAGGGAGGAATTCCAAAAATAGCTGCATAGTTTGGAGCTGGATTCGGCGAAGTAAGAGCATAGGGATGATGTGCAAATTTATCCAAAGAATTGTCTCCAATTGGCGTTCTACCATTTGATTCTAACATTACTCCAATCTGCCATGAAGAAAGTAATGAAATAATTATTAGCTAATTTAATTTAAAAAATAAACTTGGAAACGTTAAAAAAATTCAGTAAGGTTTGGAAAAAGAGTAGTTATGTCTTTTCTTCATTTAACCAAAACTGACGCTTTTTATGATTAAGATTATAAATATAATTTAAATATACCAATTTGGATGATAACTGTAAAATTAAGAAAATTAGTAGCTATCACAAAATGGATGAATTGACTATTCCTGTAACAAATACACACATGCGGTTGGAAATTATAAAATAGATATTAATTACAAGTATACTAGTAAAATTTCAAAAAATAGTTAAATTTTTCAAATTGTATTCAAAATTACAAAAATAAACATGGATTTGTCAGAAGCTTCATAGCCTTTAAAATTTACAATAAAATAATATCCAAATAAATCAAACAAATAAAAAAATATGTTTTCTCACATCTATAATAAGCACCCAAACAATATCTAATTTTTAATCGACATTTTAAGAATAATTAATAATATATTTAAGCAAATATATATGATGCCATTTTGTTCAGCATATATTTTTTACTCGGTTTTTATGTAATTTGCATCCAAATTAATCCATATAATATAGAGTTAACAAGGTCTAATCGAAATAAACATTGCTTCCTATTGTTACAAAAGTCTCTAGCGAATATTCCTCATATATTTTATATTGGATTAAAATCATGAGAAGTCGGAGGCCAGTTCGAGACATTCCCTTAATTTTGTTCAAATCACTTTTTTGAAACTTAAGACATGTGAGAAGATAACTTGCCTTGTTGGAATGTGAATTCTAAACCTCCTTAAAGGGAGCCATAGTCGTGCGGTTCCTGTTATCATAGTTATTTATATATTTTAGGATTGATATTTTTTGGAAAGAGCACTTAATCATATTTTGAACTTGCAGAAATTCCACTTCAAAGAACAGTCTGCTTCAAAACATCGATTCCAGAACAAAAACACACACCCACACACAAAATATTTCTTTACAGCTTGCAATTATTGAAACCGTTAGATCAATCTAAAATGAAGCATTTTTCAATAGATAATATAAAACTCTTCCTAACAATATTCTTCAGCATCCATTTAATAACTACTTATATGTATAAGAATTTATGATATATGGGTAAAAGTGATTTTCGATTTACGATTTATTGATGAATTATATGATGAAAACCCAATAATTCGAAACGCATAAAACAATAAATATAGTGATATTTTTATGACATTAATTTATGCATTGTGTAGAAGAAATTTTTTTTAAAGAGAAGCAAGACAAATGGTATATATGCATTTTAAACACGAGAAAATGCCGTGAATTTTGAAAGAAATTTTTCTTCAAGCATTTTATAAAAAGAAACTATCTTTCTTTTTTAACAACCTTCGAAAAGACAGATATTTTCATCAATTGAAATTGAAACGATGTTTTAAGAGAGAATAATTAAAATCGACTGAAAAAACTAAATAATTATTTGGAAATTGCAATAAAAAAAATAAAAGTGTGTTCTTATATTTATAAGCAAAAATATATGATATATATTTAATTTTAAGAAAAAGTGATTGCATAAATAAAATTTAATATAATGCTTAAACATTACATTATCAATTGTTATATATATATATATATGTGTGTGTGTGTGTGTGTGTGTGAAAAGGATTATTGTTAAACATATTTATTAAAAGAGGAACTATACGCCAATTTAAAACATCCAGCTTGATTGTTACTCGTACTTAACAAAATAAATGGATAAGAGTTTATTAGAGACACTGAGATTTAATACCATTTCTCCAGCTGTTAAATCAGCACGGTATCCAATCATTGAAATCTGTTGTTAATCTCATGATCATCTAGCAAAACAATCCCCATGTGATTTCCGAATGTATTTAATTATCCGTATTTCTATTGATTCATCGTGTCATGAAAACGTGTGTGCGTTTGTTGCTCCAGCATTTTTTCCTCCATTTACATAGTGTCATTGAAATGTCATATTAGAATCTCCTATTTAAAGTAAAATGGCATCTTCTGGCCATATAGTATGAATGAATGTTTACAATATCTGCAAATATACTTTAAAAATGTATCAAACCAAAACTGAATTACATGAATGCTGTAATTCTGTCGAGAACTGAAAAACAAATAAAATGGTTTTAAATTATATTTTAAAACCAGTAATATACAATTATCAGGCTGAATGAACCCTGTATCTTCTTGTTGGTTCTGCTCAAGTAGCCCGTGTGGGATGTTTTGAAACAATCAGATAAAAATAACATTCTTTCCTATATTGCTCTTCACTCTAATCGTCAAAGATTATGAAAAAATTCAAGCTAAACATTCAGAACTTGAACTGATAAATTTGCCACTGATAGATTGTATTACCTCCATATTAAAAAAATAAATATTTATTCTGTTTCAATAGCCCAAGTTTAACTTAGTTAAGAATATACAATGTTGTATGTTCCTTTAATGCTTAATTTCAGTGTCTCCACGTTGAACTTTCTAAAATATAAAAATAGAAGTTTATGTACTTCTCAGAATTTCAATAATATAATTAATGTAAAATTTTCTGGTGTTTTTGTATGGAGGAAAAAAATTAAATATCAGAAAACTGAGTTAAAGTTTCAAAAATAAGAAAATAACAATATAAAGTATGAGTTACTATACCTAAAATTCATATCAAACAAAGAATAATTTTCTTAAGGATTCTTAATTTCGTATGATTTTTGATATTCGGTTTTATTTTAATAAAAAAAATATGCATTTACTATTTTTTTTATAAAATTTTTGTTCCTATTAGGGAAATAGCATCTTAAATACTTGAGGACAGTATTCATTATTATAATTCGAATTTGTAGTTCGATTACTATTTCTCAAGATGTTCTTAATTTTATTAAATGATAACATGCCAATTTAATTACAAAAATTAGAATAGAATAATTTTGATAGTTACAAATAAATTCATCAGATCATCTTCTACGATGTTTCTTTATGGATATTATTTTCGGGTTCAATGTAATAAAAAAAATGTAGTGATTAATACAATTTGTGGTTAATTAGTTGGGTTCTATTTGTAAGTTCAATACAATTTTGCGCAAAAAAAAGAAGAAAAAATTCGTCTTAACATGTAGAATGAATCGTTGGTTTTGCTTGGATTGCAACTTACACATTGATGTTTAAAAAAACAGATTTCAGTTCCCCTATACTCTCTTCTAAGAATTCCTTCTTTAGAAGAAGCCAACTTATTTCTCTCATTTCCTTCATAGCTAAGAGATATTCCCACAGTCTGGCCTTCTCCACTTAATGTTGAAATAAACATTAAATTGGTTAATAATGATAAAATTAAAGTTTAGAGTAATTCATTAAATACAAAAAATACCTCTACTAAACTTTTTAGTTGGAAGTATATAATAAAATAATTTGGGCATGATGTCTTTTTGTTATGGATAATTTATTAATGTTTGAAAAACTCAAGAGGTTTTCTTTCTCTCTTAAACAGACGCTATGGGGTGGGGGGGGGGAGATACGGTGGCCTGGTAAGTTTTAAAAGGACTTTGTAAATATAGTTACGGAAGTTGTATATGTGATTGAATGCTGTATTTATTAATGATATTTGGATGTTCTGTATAGTTACTAGTAAAGATACAGGAATATTATCGATTGCAAATTGACTTCAACCTACTTGCGACCAATTAACATAACTAAAATTGCTCATTAGATTATCGTATCATGTGCTACGATTCCTTAATCGATTATTGTAAAGTATGTTTAAGATAACAGATCTGCCAATAACATATAATAGATCCGCTTTCTGAGTTTTTGATTTCCATCCCCGTATGCAATAATCATCATCACCGTGTAAAAAGGAGATTCATCACTGCGTGAATCTAATTTTGGAATTATAGTTTGAAGATCACTTTTCATATCAAAATACTTCAAAGTTTACCATCATCAATCCAAAGGATATTCAGGGATTGAATGCTTTGTAGATGTTGATTTCTGATTTTAGATTCATGATGTCATTTATTACTTGATATCATTATATTAAGCCAACTGTTAGGGGACATTAAATGCATGAAGTCGCTTTTCTAGTTCCAGTAATGAATTTGCTTGTTTTTATTGTCGAAGATATCCTGAAGAAACAGGGCAGATGATTATACATTTTTTGATTTGCTGTTACTAAAACTACGGAACTAAAAACATGAATTCTGTCTAATGTATAATAATCGATTCCCTTTATGTGAGACTTAAAATGTCTCTTTCAAAAACACATGGCTTATTACCATTACTTATATCTATATGACATCTTTTTTGAAAATCTTATTTAAAGTATAAAGTATGACAATAATTTATAAATTGTAATGACGACTCTTAAATGCTTCTAATTTCTTATTTGAATGTTTTTTGTATAATCTCTCCTTGGTCATAGGTACTCAATTATTAATCATTTAAATTGTGTTATTTTATTGCATAATTCTGGCTGATTTTTTTGAGGTGCATATATTATTTTATATCATGAAAATAATATTTTACTACTAACGAAAATTAATTTAATTCTAGGATGACTTGCGAAAACATATTACATAAATTTATAGAAACAGCAAAAATAACTATCATGTGACTAGATTTTTTGGCGCTTTAAGTCACGATATCTTTGGGAAAGTATAAGCTTGTATATTCGAAAATTAAAATTTGTTTCCTATAATGAATGTGTAGAATTATATTTTTTCCAGTTTTATTTAATTGCCTCAATTAAAAGCTAATTTTAAACTTTTTACAAAATTAAAAATGGACTATTTAAATATTGTAATAAAGAAAACTCATAAATGCTTTCAACTATTGACATTTTTCTTCAGCATATTAAGTAATATTAAAGCATTCCTTACTTGTGAAGTCCTTACATGATACGGAAAATTTTTATTGGCTTTAGATGGTCTCGTGAGAACCTGAGGAAAAATAAAGTTATTTAATTAACAGAGACAAAATGTTTGCATATGAATTCAAAAATTAACATGTATTTCATACTGTAAATGCAATCCTCTTTATCAAGTATTACATTCCTAATGAAGAATTCAAAAGATTAAAGAAAAACATTTAAAAAAAATAGATGTTGTACACAGATACTGCAATTATTAATTTATTTTTATTAATTGATAAAATTTAAAAAAATTTTAATTGTCCTTGCCGATTTACATTAACCATAAAGTGAATTTTTTGTCTTGTCTTTTTCATTTTACTTTTACTTCTACTCTATTGTCAACGTGTTAATGGCTTGAATCAAGAGAACACAGCTTCTCAAACCGATGTTTTGATCCTTATATAAGAAATCGTTTTATTCACAAAATAATCTTCGACAGTATTCTCATGCATGGTAAATTTCGTCTAGTTTGCTGCCGCTTGGAGAATGCGATTGGAAGGCAGACAGCAAATTCGCAGACAAGTCGGCTTTAAAACGCCGTCTCAATGTAATGTGACGTATATGAAACGCTATCTGACGTCATGGATATTTTAAACCGATGAAAATTGGAATAAGGTGATGTGGCCATGATCTCAACTAGAACGAAAGAAACAACCATTGTATGGTTTACAAAAACGTGATTTATAAAAAAATAAAGTTCAATCCCCCCCCCCCATAATTGAAGCTCGTAGAAATTTATAATTTGATTATACGTTGATGTGTTAATGCAATACTTCTCCATTTTCCAAGTAGCCAAGGTCAGCAAATTACGTTATGACTAAGCCATAGTTAAATAAAAATGTCGATGCTTACTATATCAATATCTTTTCAATGTTAGAGGAAAATTTAAAGTACGTAGAAGCATTCTTCAAAATGTTCAGCAGCTAAATCTATTCTTGGTAATGAGAATAAAACCTGGGAGCATGAATTAACCACTAACATTAGAAATTACAAATATTTGGACGTAGGCTCTCGGGCACTATTGCCAAAGGTTTTGATTCAGAAGTACAAATATATGGAAATATATTGGATATCTATTTAAAATGAATTGTGATTTTGTGACAATATGCTATAGCCTTGAAATTGCTAAAAGTTTTAACGCACCTAAAATGTAAACCAAAAGTAATATATTTCAGAGTTTCCTCACCTCGGAGAATCTTTTCAGTTAGTTCCAAATTTACAATCGGTAGTAACTGCAGAAAGCTTTAATATTGTATTGCAATTATGTGGAATAATTGTATCTAGTATTAGCTGTAATTGCTAATTTAGTGTTTTCACGATAGATTTCGAATGAGGTAATCATGTTGACTAATCGGGTTGTTAAATTGGTCGTTGAATAGTCAATACTCTCACCTACAGCTTATGCATTCGACTCCCAGCATTTGATTGCTCACAATTGCTCAGAAGCCTCGTCTAACTCTTGGTTTAACTCAAATTAACAAACTTTTTGGTAGAACGAAAATTCAGCTCCATTTGGTCGAATCAGCTTTCTTAGTGAGACAAATCAATGCGATAAGAAATCTTAGCGAGATTGATCTAACCAGTTTTTAAAATTCTGTAAAGAACCAATACACAATTTGATTTATTTTAAAGTTAATTACATAAGATTGAACAGATCGTGATACTTTTGTTAATGATAAGCATTATTCTCATTAACCGGTAGGTAAGGTAGGAGTTCGATTCTCGACGTGACCGAATGACTATCGTGTCACTGAAGGCAGCTGAGGCACGTTAAAGGTCGAGGTTGCAATGCCCTCCAAGTGAAATAGTACTTTTAGGAATCTTTGATTGGTCTTTGCTTTTAAATGACGATGACTTTTACCCTGCAGCTTCCATCTGATTGATAGAACCCAACTATGAGTACCAGAAGGTAGGCTGGTATTCATTCATATAAAAATAGAACGTATTTTATTATAAATATGAGCTATATTTATATTCCTGAACATAAGCTATATTCAAAACTTAGTTTTTATTCCATAACAGTGAAAAGTCGAAAACTTATCAACATTTCCAGCAAATTAAAGATATTCAATTTTTTATTGAATCGTAGAAAAAAACAGAATAAAAAAGTAGCAATTTTTTTGATTATATATGTGTTTCCACTATATATATGTTTTTTTAATGTTTTCAGTTTCAATATAGTATTTTTTCCTATCAAGGAAAGTAATAAAAATATTACTTTCCTTGATAGAAAAAATTAAAAATAAGTAAAATTTTATAATAAAAATATTACTTATTAAAATTAATAATTATTTGCAACAAAACAGGATCAAAAACAATTAGTAATTTAAAGAAACTGAAAAATCATACTTCATAAACGATTTGATTTAAATATTCATAAATGTTGATTAGGAACACGTGGTTGGTGTTAATGCATTTGAAATTCAAAATGGGCTTAATGAATACTGTGTTTATACAGAATGTAGTAATGTAACAGAATTATTTTATCAAGTTTCCAGTCACAATAAAAATTTAGTTACCATCCAGTTGCAACAAGAGTAATGATCCAAGAACTTGGAAGAATTCGCCGGAAAACTGACGCCTAAAAAACTTCGGCGAACAAGTGACGTCAGAATACGTCAACGATCTTGATGTCAATTATTAGAAAAAGAATTTGAGATGATAGCAGAAGACGGTCTAGTTAGACGTGTTTTGAACCTTAACGCTTACGAAATATAAATGTTGTATTCATAATCCTTTTTTGCAATTACAAGTGTAAATAAATGTAAATAATGTTTAATATACTATAGTTAAAACGTCAATTCGTTGTATTATAAGTGTCTTAAAGTAATTCACACACACACATATAAAGAAATTTAGTAAAAAATAGTTATCAGTGTTGTAGAATTAGTTTAGATTTTTAAAGATTCAGGAATGCATTATTATATTTTTTGTTTTTCGTAAAATAATTTACATGGATAATATATTTTAATATCATTTGAATTGTGTTGATAATTTGCTTGCCATTTAGTTAAAAACTCATTGTTTTTTTTTATTTGAAGATTATTAGTTATTATAAAAAATTTTCTCAAATATTTATTTTAAAAATATAATTATATTATATTCAAAACAATGATGTAATTCAATAAGTTTGATTAAATTTAGATTACACTTGTATTGTTGAATAATAATAATTTTCAATATTTCCAAAAAAAAAAAAAAATAAATAAATAAATAATTAAAATGTAAAAAAAATGTCAAGAAATAACACATTCTGATTTTCAAAGTATATATATATATAATTTCACAAAACTGATATTTGCCCACCAGTCAAAACTGTATATAAATAATTCAATATGATGTAAATAGTTTCATTGGTTTAACTGAACAATGACGTCACATAGTCATATGACATGTCGTCATTATTTCTTTTCCGTGATTTCACGAAGAATTCTCAGAGCAAGGTTCTCACCGTGAAGTGAGGTATTGAAATGCTATATCTAAAATAAATTGTTAATTTTTTTTGTTCTGTCCTGAAATTGTTCTTGCATTGTACTTTGAGGATATTAAAATTAAATAAATATTCGACATAGTCGCCATTGTTTTTATTCCTACGACGCTTAGTAATTCCTTTATATGCAAAAAAAAAAAAAAAAAAAAAAAAAAAAAATCGCAAATGTACTCACAAAGAACGTAAAATGAGCAGAGATGGAAATAAACAGTTCAACTGTGTTCAGGAGTTTCTCCCTCACCCATTTTGGCACAACAAATGTTGAAATGAGAATCACTGTTGGGGCTGACAGGAACCTAAAAGACACAGAAATACCACTTGTTAAAACATTTAATAGCTTATTAATATCTTACAATAAAGTAAATATATAATAGCATAAACTAATGTATATTAAAAGAATAATCAAATAAATATGAGAGAATTATTTTTCTTCAAAGAAAAATGAAATCAATAATGAACTGAAAATTGAAACAATATTTTTTTTAATTTGAAAATGCAATTTCGCATTTTCGAAGCAACCAATTTCGAGAATAAGTAATTATATTCAGCGTGTGCTGTGAGCAGTTTTACACTAAAATTATGTGATAACATATACAATAAATTTTTATCAACTTCTCAATCTTTGATTTGACTCATCTTAAATAACAGTAATTTTGTTGGAGAACAACGCGAAATTCTTTTATATCATACATCCCAAACACAAATACGGTCTATTAAACATTATCCATATGAAGACTTAAGATTTGAGTTCGAAGATGGGGAAAGAGATTTTTTTTACATAAACACCATTCTATAAAATAGTTTATGGGCTTTCAAACCTTTAGAAATGAAATGTCAATAAGAAAGTAAAATAATGGCTATCGAAATGACTCTGTAAGTTGCTCAAAACTAACCAGTGCAGAAAAGCCATACTTTGTGCCAATGTGGTCAACACTCCCTGACGAAGCTGGCCATGTTGGTACTTTGTTCCATTTTATATTTTTCTTTGAAATTTTAAACATTTTTCCAACTATTTACTATATTTCGTATTTTTAATGTATTGTTTTCTAAATGGTATTTTCATTGTATTTTAAATGTATTATGCTCCATCGAACATTTGATTATTAATTTGACAAAATATACTATTAATTGTGTGTGTGTGTGTGTGTGTTTGTGTGTGTGCGTGTGTAAAAAATTGTAAAATCGAAATTTTTATGTGCTCCCATATCCTTATGATTATCTTCAGAGAAATTTTGATTTTTCCAAAAGAAATCAAACAAAGTTTCTTTTCTCTACATAAAAAAAAAAAATAATAATAATAAGTGAGCTTCAAAAAAGAAAAAGGAAATAAAAAGTAAATTTCAAAGTTTGTTATATATTCCCCCCCCCCTCATTAAGCGGTCGGTTACAAAATTAATTTGTGCAACTCTGGAGTAAAGAGTGTTGTTGGTGAAAAGAGCGTTTCCAGTCTCTTCATGAAGAACATATATAGCCCCAGTTCCATACACGTTATGTCGGAAGCCAGGCTACCAAAAAGTCAAACATTAAAAATCTGATTTGTAATTAAAATTATAATGAAATAAGCTCTAAAATTAGGAATAAAATTCTGCATCATTTATTTTGTTTTATGGTATATTGCAAAATTAATACTCTAAAACCTTCAAAACTGATGCCTTTCAATTTGAAAAGAAATTGCATGGTATATAATAAGCATTATGGTAAGACCCTAAATATAATACAGAATATATAATTATAGCGTCTAATGTCTGTAAGTCAAAATGTAAACTAGAATTCAATATGCTATGAATAAAGTTTCAATGGTTTAGGTTTAACAGCACAATGACGTCACACATTTACGCCATAGTTTTTTTTACAGCAAAGTCAAAGTGAATTTTCTGTGCTAAGGTTTTAATGGCAAATTTGCTTTCATTTGCTACCGATCTAAGAACCAGCCGGGACTCAACAATCGGAACGTCTGGCATGTAAAATGAACAGAATTCCAAAGGAGAGATATGGTAGTTATACATACCCTGAGTGCCTCATCAGCAGTTGATTGGTCATAATTGTGAAAATTATTTGTTTCGACTAGGTGCCGTACCTATAGCTTCTCAAATAATGTTAATAGCATCGTGGTTATAAATAAACATCGAATATGTGCCATTGTTTTGTTCCAAAAGGTTGTATTTTCTAAGGATATATTTCTAGAATTATACTGTTTAATATCTTAACCCCAACACTTTAAGCCCCTATTACATTAGAGTTGAAAATATTTCAGTTTGAGAAACTCACGTAGACTTAAAATTACGTCACAGCTCAATTTTCAGAAATTCGTTCGATTCGTCCAATAATATTACAGATTTTTTTTACAGCAGTGAAGTGGAAATTTGATTATTAATTTATTTTCGCCAAGTTTCAAGCCAAATGAAAGTTATTGACGTTATAAATTGCCAAAAATCAGTAACTCGGTCGATTTATATCGCTAATGATTTTAAAAAATTATCAAGTTTTGTCTTTTTTTTATTATTATTATTTTTTTCGCCAAGCGGAAAAGTACATATAATTATTGTTTATTTTCATTATTGTTGTCATAATTCAGTGTTAACGAATGATCGTGAATTTTCAATTTTAAAACACCAAATTTAGATTTAAAATGGAAATATTAATTTCAATGTAAAAAAATTAATTGCATAAAAAATTGACTATATTTTAACGAATATTTTAGTTTTTTTAAAATAATTTGAAAGTATTTCAAAATATTTATGCAGACATCCTTAATAGGATATATTTTTATCATGTAAAAATGTAAAAATTTAGTATTATAAAAATACTGTATATTTGTTACTTCATATTATTTTTTAAATTAATTTAATTTAAATTTTATGCTATTAGAAACCTAAAAATTTAAGCTTGAAATTGTGAAAATAACCATTTTATAAAATAAGATTTACTTTACTACTTTTTTGAATTTTGAAAGATATTTTTAGTTTTGATAAATACTTTCAAACAGAATTACTGCGAAAAATCTGTAAATGTAAATGACTAAAATACAATTAAAACACTGTTTTGACTAGACTTCTGGAATTTCTATTATTCAGCATAAGAAGGCTCATTTGGAATTTGCAAAACAACATGCTATTTGGGATTTTGAATAGAACAATGTGGTGTTCAATGATGAGAAAATGTTTAATTTAGATTAACCAGATCGAAACAAGTATTACTAGCATCGCACAGGAACCAAAAAGGAGATTTCAGTTAGCCGAAATTTTGGTGGAGGCACATTCATTGTGTGGGAGCTTTCTCCAGCTATGGAACAACCCCCATCTGTTGGATCACACCTAAAAGGAATTCCTACAATTATATTGAATTCCTAGATAACATTCTGTTGAATTATGCCGAAGATATGGATGAAGATTCCAGGATATTTCAACAAGACAATGCAATCATTTACAACTCTAATGCAACAAAAGCCTTTTTCATGGAGCGAAACATCAAGGTTTTGGACTGGCCAGCTAGAAGACCCGATCTGAACTCTATTGAAAACATCTGGGGCTTGATAACACAAAAAGTTTACCGTCATTTTGAGTCAGTAATGGACTTAAAAGACAAAAAAAATTCGTGATGTATGATCAAATTTGCCATTAAATTACCTTCAAAACCTTGTGAAATCGATGCCAAATAGAATGCATGAAGTAATTGTAAACAATGGAGGTGTCACTCATTATTAATTAATAAATGTGTTCAAAAACAACAAGTATCTTTAATTGATTTCCACTCGAAATTTCTGACTTTTTGATTAAATTATCTAAATTCTCACTAAATTAAGTTTTTTAAAAACGTTTTTACACTGAATAATTGAAAACTAAATATGTGATTCAAATAAAGGTAATTCAAAAAAATATCATGCACTTTTATGTTAAAAATAAGTGAATTTTTGAGTGCCTTTAATTGCGTTTTCACCAGTGTATGAGTGATACACTGGATTTTCACCAGTGATCACCATGGATTTTCCAACATTAAAGAATGCAGAAAGAAGTCTAATTAAAAAAAAAAAAAAAAGTGTGCATTCAAACAGTCGTATCCTATCAGAAGATGAAATAATACTATGAAAGTACAAAATGTCAAATAATTGTCAATGTCAATTATAAAATATTAACTCAAGGATATGCTTACATTTCCAAAAAAAAAATTATAATGAAAGAAGATAATAAATTTAATAAATGCATATAGTAATATATTGAAGAACTTTAAGTAAGTAATATATTAAAGTTTTATTTTCTTAATAAATTGCGAAAGGGAATATATTTAGACAAAATATTTTTTTTAAAAATGCCATAAGAAAAGTAATATTAAAATTTAACAATGAAAGTGAATCAAATAAAACAAAGGAAATCCATTTTAAATGTTCCTCTGAATTAATTAGCACTTTAAAAATTTGACTGAAAACAAAATTTCCAAATAAGAATTTATCATGAAATCTGGAATCTACTAAGTAAAATATGACAACCTTAAAAATTGTTACCAGAATAACGATCGATTATTAAATCAAATAAATCAGTTATCTTCTTACAGCAAACCTGAAAGAAATCGTAAGCATTCATTAGACAAAAAGTGCAAATTGTCGCAACTGGAGTTGTGACGTCATGTAATGTTAAATCTATGGGAGTTGCTTCCACTAAGTGCACCCCAAGCTACAGGAGTAACGATTTTCGCACAAGACACTGTTAGAAATCGGCAACCGGTCCTGGAAACGAAACTAAAAACAAAACCAAAATCAAAAGCAAAACTACTTAACAGGAAAACCTTGGCATCAACTCTTATTAAACTATTAAGATTTTTACTCTCTCTCTCTTTTCATTTCTTTTACAAAATAAAAGGAAAAGAAAAAACTACATTAAAAAAAAGAGAAATAATAATTTAAAAATATTTATGCTTATATATAGATCTTAGATATTTAGATTAATATTAATCATTTAATCAATAAAACATTTGATTAAACTATATATATGTATATATAACCGAAAAATATATACTCACACATATAGATATACGTATGTGTATATATATATAATAATAATATATACATATATATAAATTATAATATATACATATATATATAAATTATAATATATACATATATATATATTATAACATATACACTTATAAGTTTTACTATTTATACTTTCATTATATATACAAAACTTATTATCTTCTCAATCTAAATGGAAATTTAAATATAAATGAAAAATTCTTTCTTTCTTAATAAAAGGAGCAAATTAAATACTGTGCACCGAAAAGGTTATTCCACTGTTAACTTAGAAATTCCCAGACTGGAGGTAGGAATTTGACTCTAGGCACTCCGTAAAAAACTCTATGGTTCCAGGAATATCGGCAACTCTAATGTAATAGGGGCATTAAAAAGACTAAAAAAACAGAAAACTTTGAAACTAAATATCTAGCTTATTTATTGTTGCAGAAAAATGAAACATTTTTTGTTAGAATTGTAAGGGAAAGAATTTTTCTTAATAATATCGTAAGGACTCGCACGCGCGCGCGGAGACCATGCAAACATAAAAATTTACAATTTTCGCAAAAATAGAATTTTTAAATCTAAAAAAGACATATAAAAGTTTCTTTTATTTGAAACATTTTGGAACAGAAATTACGTCTCCGATTTTACCATGTACCATGCATACATATTGCCCGGAGGAAGTGTTATGAAATTCGTTTGGATAATTTTATCCCTGCTAACAGAGAAAATTCAGATGTATACAAAGAAACTGGTTTCAAACTTTTACAGAAAATTTTGTTGATGCCTTTGATTGAGAAGTTCGGTTTACATTTTTTAAAAGGTCTTGTAAAGTGTTAGACATTCAATACATGAAAGTAAATATTTTTATTTCCAAGCACTGAAATTAAATTCCTTTTCCCAATTCTTTTCCTCCATTTATAATTATTTTTCCACAAATGGGATTTACAAAGGATACTAAATAGATGTTGCGCAACACACATCTATTTAGTATCCTGCTGCAAATTATGCAGGATTATTCTTATATTAGTCTCTAAACTGGAATTTAACGAGGATTCTAAAAAGAATAGAAATAAAAGTTACACTAGAATTATTTGAATTTTAACCCTTTCCCAATACTGAATGGTATATTTTTTCTAATCAGTTTTCGCAGTTTTTTTTTTTAATTCAGTAAATAAT
This sequence comes from Latrodectus elegans, assembly GCA_030067965.1. Taxonomy (NCBI): domain Eukaryota; kingdom Metazoa; phylum Arthropoda; class Arachnida; order Araneae; family Theridiidae; genus Latrodectus; species Latrodectus elegans. The sequence goes on from CM057820.1 coordinate 11,207,975, forward strand.
TACTAATTTTAACTGTTTATATTAAGCTATAGATAGATAAAACACGACAACAGATATTTCCGGAACTGTTTCGCCTATAAAGATTAAGTCTGCTTTAAACAGCGGAACTTCAAATTGAAAGTGTTGTTCTTCAAAATTTGTGGTAACACGTTATACCAAATGCGAGGATTTTAGAACCTGTTGCATTTTAAGAAAAGATTGAAGTCACCCAATATATATTTTTTAAATATTTACAATTTATTCTACCGAATTCAGGAAACTAAAATTTCTGCGCAAAAATTAAAAAAGTTTTAAGATTTAAAAAAGATTGTATACAAATATTGCAATTAGAATTCTATTAATTAATGAAATTTTAAAAAATTTAAATGGTCCTTGCTGATTTAAACTAACCATAAAGTGGATGTTTTGTCTTATCTTTTTTATTTTGCTTTTTCTTCTGTTATATTATCCATGTGTTAAGGGGTTGAATCAATGAAAAACAGGTTCTCAAATCGATGATTTGGTCCTCATATAAGAAACTGTTTTATTAACTTAATGAACTTTGACAATAACTCTTCTCAGACATCCGATGGCAAACTTCGCCTTGTTTGTTGCCGCTCGAAGAATGTGATTTGAAGACAGGCAGCAAATTCGTCGACAAGTCGGATTTACAGTATCGTCTTAATACAATGTCGTAATTAATTTTGTGTGACGTAGATGAAACGTCATATGTCGTCATGAATATTTGAAACCAATGAGAATCGTAATAAAGTGGCGTAGTCAGAATCTCAACTGTAATGAACAAAACAACCATTTCATGGGGGGGGGGGGCAGCAATCGGGTTTAACATCATACTCATTGCTCCTAATTTCGTTTTAGATATTTTTTGTCATTACTGTTTACAATTATTTTAATAACGTATTCGGCGTTAATAAAAATTTCAATAACTATAAATAAGAAGATACTTATCATCATTAAGAGGGAAACATGATAAAACAGTTATCTCTTAAGTAGTTTCTCCTGTGCCTATTATAAAATTGATAGGCAATTTTACTTCAGATGTGTTGATGGATTGTTACCATAAGGAATAGAGCAGGAAGAGTTTCGTGTAGAAGCTTGATTTTTCTGGATAGTGCATCATTGTGAATATGACTGCGTACACAAACCACGCCCAACCGATGAGGCGGAGCCCAATGATACCGTAACCAGCAGGACTCTCATAAAGGTAGAGCACTCTCCCGGGGTCAAAGAACTGAAAAATATTAACAACACATTTTCACTGTCATATTATAATATAAATCAAGAGCTTTATAACGCACATTTGCATTTTGAAGGGAACACAAGTTTTTCACAAATCCCAATTACATTTAACATCATAATGCAAGTACTAAAACAATTCGTTTGTAATTTTGTTTCAATAAAATGCATTTAAGAAACTTAAAAGCGTTGTTAAATTATTCAAACGAAGGACAATGTGTTAAATTTAAAAAAAATTAGACGTGTAGACTTATTATTTCACACACACATATATATATTATAAAAAATCAAATGTTTACATTAAAATGCTTTATTATAAATATGAAAGTCCACAAAAGTATGCAGAGTTGTATAAATTACTAATTTCAAGAAATGTGAATTAGTCAAAGTTGAATAAATAGGCAATACAGTTAAAGAAGAAAATAAGTTTAGAAATAAATGAACAAGAGTCAATAAGAAAAATATATACTTTATCAAAACTATTTGTGTTCAGTACTTTCTTTTGTCAATCATAAGTGTAATCTGAGCATGAAAATATCATCCAATAAGAATTATTTTCGGAAAAGTAACAGAGAAACGATTAAAAAAAAAAAATAGTATTAAAAATTTTTGAACTTGACATCCATAAATAATCCGGATTATTTTTTGATGACTGCAAATTAATCTGAAACAATCTAAGCCATTATTAACACATAGTATATTTTAAAAACCCAAGTGAATACTAGAATATTTATACTTTTACATTTGATGGTGTGGTTTCCCTTCTCGTGAAACTTTGGTTCGTGTGATTGACTATTCTTATGAATAAACAGTCCGCTTGTTTGGACGACACTGTTTATTGAACATAAAATTAATATATTCATAAGAAATAGACGTACAGAAAAATTACAACCGACCTCACGCGTCAATTGGAGGAACCCGTCTATTCTTTCTCTTATTTTGTATTTCCCCTGAGGTGAGTGAGCGACACATCCTCTGGCGAAGATGTCTGAACACTACATATGGTTAGATGAAATTTCTCCTACCAACGATGGCAAAAATAACGGAAAAATTTGTGCTATTAAAACTATTGGAATTTGACAACCAAAATCATGTCCTCATCACCTAGCAGTTTGGATTCAGACCGAAACTTTCAACTACTCACCAACTCTTCAGAGCTGTGGAAAACATTTCGCTTGGTTTGGCACACAAAAAATCTAGTGGAGCAGTCTTTCTCGATATTGAGAAAGCTTTCGACAGAGTATGGCATTGTGGCCTTATTTTTTAGCTTATTAAATTCAAATTCCCCCATTATTTAATCAAATTAATTAACAATTACTTACTTAGTAGAACTTTTGCTGTTAAGCTAGGTAATGTCTTTTCAAGGGATAAGCCCATTTATGCAGGCGTCCTTCAGGGATCACTGCTGGGCCCTTTCTTATTTACTATTTACGTAAATGATATCCCACAAAATCCCAAAACTACGTTATGCCTGTTTGCGGATGGCACTGCAATTCTATCCACTAGTTCAGAATACCACAAAATTCACGACAACCTCTCTCAACACTTAGCGGCCATAGAAAAGAGGTTGAAAATCTGGAAAATCAAAATTAATGTAACGAAATCCAAGACAATCCTCTTCACGAGAAAATGATCACAATGTCCTAGAATAAAGATAGCAGGCATTGAAATTCCATGGTTAACCAAGGTGGATTACTTGGGACTAACTATCGATAAAAGGCTTACTTGGAAGCCTCATATATCTAAAATTAAGAACAAATTTATAGCAGCAAAAATAACATTGTACCCACTTATCGCATATAAATCAAAACTCTCATTGATGAATAAGCTGCTCATTTATAAGGCCTATTTGCTCCCTATTATCACGTATGCTGCTCTAGTTTGGGATGGAACAGCGGATACGAACATGAAGATGCTGGAAAGACAGCAAAATAAATACTTAGGTTCATATCAAAATCGGAATATATTATTTCAAAAATGATCTTATCAGAAAAAAACCTGGGAGTGTTAACGCTTTCGCGCTATATCAAATATTTGGCTTTTAGATTCTATGATAAACTCTATCATAAAAACAACACTGAAATACAAAAAATTGAAAATTATAACCCCTACCATTTAATTAACTTCCATAGACCACGTTCAGTTCTCAGAATTAGACCGCATTCTAACTATCCAATCACTAATCGACGCTCAAGGAAAAAAAAAAAAAAAAAAAAAAATAGGATGACTTAATGGAAAGCAATTGGGAACATCGAGTTTGTTTATGTGTGTATACAAGGGAACAGTATATACGGACAACCTGGAACTGTGTCACATGGTTGGCATGATCTGTTGGCTTCATTGTATATAACTCTAATGAAATGATTACTTGGAAAAATTTTATTCTATATGTTATTTGTTGTCTAGTTCCATTATTGGAACTTAGAAAACTAATTGTTGTTGTGTTAATTGTATTTTGTGTTAATAAATATTTAAAATAAAAAAGGAATATATATATATATATATATATATATATGTGTGTGTGTGTGTGTGTGTGTGTGTATGTATATATATATATTTATATGTATATGTATGTATGTATAGATATAATATGAACAAATAAAGGAAAAAAAGTTACAGAAAGGATTAATAGTGCATTAAAAATTTCTGTTTTAATTCAATGGATCAGAATGGTGAATCATATCATTACTCATGGTTACTATAAATATTGTGATGCCATGCAAAGTACTACCAACTTGGGAGCACTAACCTTAGGTTATTAAAAAGTTGAGACTTATTAAAAAAATAAGAATTATATTTATTTTGAATATTCTTTTAGGGGTGAATTAAAATAATGGGGTAAATGGCCCAATGGCTAGACACCTATCAACCATTAGACCTATTCTCTCTGAAATGAAATTTCAAAAATTTATAAAATATTAGACTTTGCAAATAATTCTCCCATTTCTAGTTTTTCTTAAATTAAATATCTAATGCCCCCGTGGAAATATTTGAAATGTGTTCATAATGCAGAGTATTCAAGAAGTTTCGGCAACTAAACTTACCGTTCTTGGATATAAATCCTAACTACATTTTCAGTATCATTGCGAAAATAATTTCTTTTGACAGTAAGTCACAGAGACAGGCAGCCAGGTTCTTAACGCCCACGAATAGGCTTCTTGTCTTTTATGGTTTGTACTAACATGTTTAGTTTGTTTAAAAATATCGATATTAGTTTGATGACAAGCAATTTTAAGGAATAATATGCGTTATAATTTAAGTCATTTAGCATTGTCATAGTTGCATAAAAGTTATATAAAGTTTTTGCTAATAAATTTTTGGAAAATTATTTTTTTCCCAGGAAAATTGTTAATTTATGAAACGAAACTTCTATTGTTGTTGATTACGATACTTGACCAAGCTAAACTCGCAGTGTCGTTGGCTATGCGAATTTAAGTAGGAAGGGTGCGTCTTTCGTTTAATCAGAGCACCATGAAGGTGAAAGTACGACTTTGCTCTTAACTCCTCCAGTAGATGGTAGCACCAGAGGATCCACTCCGTCAATTTTGACATTGATCTAAGGGGGGAGAAAATTTTCTCCAGACCATTATAACCATTGTAACTGCTCAAGGACCGACCACAGGTCTTCCGATTCCACAGATTTAACGAGCATGTGTATAACATATACTAGGTGAGTCTTTTGGTGGCTTTCGGAATCGAAGCCCATCCTTTTGGATGGATGGTTGATGCCCTTACCATTAGGCTATCACGGCCTATGAAACTTCGTATTAAACATTGTAAAAAACCATATACAGTTTGCTGTGCATCAAACTACTTCAGTTACATGAATATGCGTGACAAAAAAGGAGAGAGAATTCTAAAAATATAACCAAAATATAAATAATTCATGACACAAGTAAAATTAAATTTAGAATTCCATGCTATGAAAACAAGTTTTACCTTCTTTTCATACAGGAATAGAACAGCGTATACAAGGACGTACAACCATAGGAATCCTGTTATTTTAAATAATGTTTTCCTTCGCAACCTTCCTCGTGTTACAGTGTAACCCTTGGCGATGAAAATTAACAAGGCAAGCAGGAACAACGTGCTTAAGGCTTCCAAAACTTTGCCTAAAGAACATAAGTGATGAAAACTATGAATAAGGAATTACTACTACAGCATTTTGCTGTATACATATTATTTACTCATTCCATACAATTTTTCAATTTTCACAAGTTATGTTTGGCTCTTTTTTTTTTCTTTTTTTTTTTTTTTCTTTTTTTTTATCTGATCTTATATTTTTGATAGTTTTTACAAAAATTTTTGTATTTTGTGTTCGAATTGACACATTACATTTTTTATTTCATTCCTATGTATGTATATTAATGTTTTTCTTTCTAATCGGACTACTTTTTTAGAGAAACTAAAGTAAACAAAAAGTGCTCTATCTAAATATTAATATATATATTTTAAAGTAATGATAAATAAATAATATATACTATTTTCTGAAAAAAAATCGAAGCACTAAGAAGTTTTTTTCTGATTATAAAGACATTTCATAAGAAAATATATCTTGATTTAACAATATATTATTGTATTTTTTTATTATTATTGAACATTGGCCTTGAAAATTTTGCAAAAAATAACATTTTTAAGGTCAATGAATATGAATTGCTGTCGCTGGGTGATTTTTTGCTAAGTAACTCGCGAAGTATTGAACCGATAACAGAAGCGGATTTATTTTTTCTTTCGTTTCCATTTTGACGTTTATGAAGGTCTTACAGAAAATTAAATGACTTCGAACGTGGTTGCGTTTTCGAAATGTGTGAAGCTGGGCAGTCTTACAGAGCAATGGATCACCTACGTGCCAACGTACCAATGGATCACCTATATACCAACGGATTACCAACAACGTACAGAAACAGCTGTGCAAGGAAACTGTCAGCAGTGGCTGCACTAAGGAAATTATCGACAAAAGAAAAATTCTGAACGGCCAAACTGCACAAATGGGAGGGAAAATGGGATGATTTAACAAGCCCGAACTTCTCCAGCTGTATCATTGTCTATTATTCAACGTACTACATTCTTTCCCATACCCTAGTGGTAACTTCCACTATTTGGAAGAGTGGGATTAGTCTCATAGCGACTTTCAAGACGTCTGCCTTTGACTCCAAAATATTAGTGGAATGGTCTGGGATGGTGTCTATCATGGTTGCCATCATACATACATAGAGATGCAAGAGAGCCCCGGACATTACCTTTAGGTTAACGGATTTGGAATACTCACTTATAACCATGCTCCTCATTATTTTGAATCACGGTCAGGTGACAAGGTCACGCCTGAGCTTATACTCTCCTCTCTACATCCACATCAAACCAGCAGAATGGTTGTCATCAGACAGGCATCGCATTATATTCATCGAGGAATCCCGCTTTGCTCTTGAAGCAGATGTCCATGGTGTCCATCCTTTATAAAATATAGGCCAAGACCAGTGGTCTCAATCAGCCTATCTTTTATAGAGGCATACAACCCTAGTTCCTACTGTGACGGAGTAAAGTGATACTCAGCGGGTCATCTCTAGTCATCCACCATACATTTTTAATAGCTCAACGATATATTGATATAATCCTGAGGCCGGCTGTATTACCCTTCAAGGACGGATCATTTCCAACAAGATGCTAGGCCGCTTACCGCTGCATTTCTCTAGACAGCTTTTGTGCTTTTAACACCCTTTCTTGATCAGCAATATCCCCAGATTTTTCACCAATCAAACAAGTCTGTGGTATAGTAAAGTGCCAGATACGGTACCAAAATATCGCAAATCTGGTGCAATAACTTATGAATGCCTTGCAAAATATATGCAAAATGACATTATGGGCTTCTAGTATCACTGTTTGCCGAGGCGTACACAAGCGTGTATCACCACTAGGGTTGATTCCCCCAACTATTGATGAGAACATTCAATTTCAATCGTTGTTTCCTTAATATATTAACATATAACAGTTTTTAGAACTAGTTTTCAATAGAAAAATATATATAGTTTGTGACTTAAATTACTAATTTCACAATAATGTTTCTAAATCATTAACAATTCTTTACAAGTCTAAATTAAAAAGAAAATTCCCATTTTTGGAATCATAATTATTCTGTCACATAATCACCTAAGAGCTTGAGTTCGATTCCTGCCGTTCCTTCTTGTGCGTGAATAGCGTAGTAGGCGCAGAGGAATGCGAGACCGCAGCATTCTAAGATCACTGAAGTCAAGTAGAGGGAGTAAGTGCGGTGGAACAAATGGCGAGCCCTGAGAGCCTCTGCAAATGATAAAACATGTTTGCATCGAATACAGTTTTTAATATAAAAGAAATTTATCTTACTTATTATTTCGCAGGCCATTTCAGCGGGGGAGGGGGAATAATTATGTAAATGAATAATTCCGCCAAATAAGGAATAATTCCGCCAAATTATGTGATTTAGAACCAAATGTTGTTTAGTTACAGATTTTACGTATTTCTATTTATTTTAAATCACGCGTTTTTTTTTTTTTTTTTTTTTATCATAAAAATTTTAAATTCATGATTGAAAAATTGTTTACAAATTAAAAAAGATTTCTTTTATCTACTTGTTTATTAAAGATATAAGTTAAATTTTCTGTTTCTCTCTGTTCTCCTCATATTTTGAAGAAAAGAAAGATTAAAATAGCCAACATTTTGGAGATATATATTTTTTTTATGTAAGTCCTCTAAAGGATAATGCGTAAGTACCTATTTTCATATCTATTTTTTAAAATTAGGAAAACAAATGATAATATATAAATTCCAAAATGTATTAAGAGCTCTTCGAAAAGTCTTACGTGTTTCGACTAAAGACATCAGGAGCAACACAACGTAGAGGACAAGAAAGCTGATGTCCACTTGCAGTATATCTGAAAGAAGAATGAAAAAGTAACTCAAAAACACAGTCATGTATTATTACCTTATTTTTTTGCACATTTACTATTCATGACTGGACACGTTTGATGTGTTTCCTTATTTTGTGAAGTTCACAAATAAAATGTGAGTCTATTTTCTGTAATATTACAATTTCACTTTTATATTTAAAGAATATAATCATCTAAAATATAAACTTATACTTCTAAATTTTAAGGATATTATTTTTAAGCAGAAAACCTCAAATTTCTGAAGTATATTTATATACTACTTGTCATAAGTATATTCACTTCCTTTTGGAAAATCTGTTGTTGCGTTAAGGCTTATCCTCTTTAAAGATCTGACATTTGTCAGATCAACTCCAATAAATTGTTGACAGTCAGAAAGTTGATAACTATCAGGGAATCTGAGGATAAATCCTCCTGGGAAAGTCGTACTTGTGGAAAATCTAATCGAGTAATAAATGATATGAATAATTGAGTAGAAACATTATAAAGAAATCACTTTCTCTGAAAATTATTTAAAATTATTCTTTTTTTTTTTTTTTTATCTAGGGTTGTTGTTTCTTATCCTATCTGGTTAGCCAATAGACTAAACCAGATGAAGCCGTGAACAAACAAAAAGTCCAAAACTAGAAGACTTTGAAACAAGTCCTCTTTTTCGAGTCCTAAGCAAGAAAGTAAATGAAAAGGGGTAAAATACTTGATGTTGTTTTTCCTGCGCATGTGAACAAGAAGACTTTGAAACAAGCCCTCTTTTTCGAGTCCTAAGCAAGAAAGTAAATGAAAAGGGGTAAAATACTTGATGTTGTTTTTCCTGCACATGTGGAACATCTTTCCTTGGTCCATTTTATCACATTTCAATTATCCATTTATCAATTTTTTATAATGGTGTCCGCTGCACACGATTGCCTTTCAAAGAGAGACTGAACCTCCCGATTGTCTGTCACCATTACAATCAGGTAGTGCAAATCGACTAGATCGCAAATTTGACTTATGAGCATAATCTCCAAAGAAGTCAGAGAGTTCAATGTTAGGGTCAATAAAATTCCCTCCTTTACTAAGAGATCAGCCGCTTCTTCTTCTTTCTTTTTTTTTTTTTTTTTTTTTTTTTTTTTTTTTTTATCGTTACCAGACGAATTGCTTCATTTAAAGCATTCTTTTATGGTTTCCCTTATGATATATAAATTCTGATTTTTATTTGCCAATTTTTTTAATGATGTAGAGTAAATATATGAAAAATTCGCAAAACTCAAATCAATTAAATTTCGCATTTAAAGAAAAATTATCATCTCTTTCTATAAAAGTGACTTTCACTTTAATTAATGATGCTGAGCATATGATTCGTTTTTCGTATCCTGTAATTTGTACCTTTTTATTGCATATATGGCCCTTTTTAACAAATGTATGAGTTACACCACCCCTGTTGTGGAATTGAGAGAAGTACATCGCCAAATATGGTTAAGAAATATCGAACTGACGGATGATGGCCCGTTGAGTATTCTCAACGAATGAGTGACCAGTATTCTGCACCCTTCTGAGGGGGTTTTCTCGAGGCTTTTTTGGTTGAACTCTCCTATCGAGCAGATGGTCTTCACACACAAACATTTTTCATAAAAGTTATTCTTGAAAATCAGCCTATTCAATAATTTTCTTAATTTAACCAAGACAAAAGATAACTACGAAATACATTACACACACACACACATATATAATAAAGCAACAAATGCTCTTTTTCGAGAAAAAACTATGTATAATCAAAGATCATGAACTATAATATACTTACAAAATTCATCTGCCGAGAAATGTTTGAACCACAAATTATGTTCATCATTTATCATTGTAATTCTGTATCTTAAGTAAAGCCCCTGAAAACAGAGATGAACCATTGCATGAAGCTATTCAGATACATTAAACTAAACAATGCATTATATTATGCAAATAAACTCGATCTTAGGTTAAATGGCTTGTCCCTATTAATATAGTTTAATTGTATAGAAAAATGTAATGTATAATTAAATAAATGATCCTCAAAAATTGTTCATAATATTTTATAAAATCCTATAGTTTTTACATAAGTGAACACATTTTATACTCACTTTAGAGGAGTCACAATTGCTGATAGCTATGAACCACCATCTTTCCCTGCGTGATTGAAATGTTCTCCGGCTGTGGCAATGAAGCCACCCTTCCAGGCCTTCCTCAGTGCTATCGAAGCAGCCAGAGCGGAACGTGCTCTCGTTCAGGTATATCACCTGACCATTGGGGACGAATAAGACGGACTCTTTCTCGCGACACGTCTGAAAAATGATTTGGAAACGCTTTTAAATAAAGACATATTTTGTATTTTAAAATCAAATCTATGTAAAAGTACATAATTCATACAATTTTTTTGTCATTTTAAAGCAAAATTGAAATATTCAAAGTAAAATTTTACTTATAATATCACGTCGAAGAACAACAAATATTAATAACATATAAAAAAAATAATAACAGTAATTTATGGTGAAAAAAAATTCTAATTTCTTCCAAAAGATCAGACAAGTGGTTACGACGCCAATTGGGCATAAGGATCTGCAATGAGAGCATTTATCATAGCTTGACAGGTGTGGTATTGGTAAGACATAGAAGCAGCGAGAAGCTAAAGACTACCAGATTTGGCTTCCTATCCGCAGAGTGTAATGCTTGGAGGACATTGGAGCGATAACAGATTTTACGTATTCCATCCAGCATTAGCGTACACTCGCCTGATTAGGTATAGAACTCACTATCTGTCAGTTGGGACGACATATTTTCAAACCGGGCCACTCCAACCACAGCTGCAGTTCTCGAAAAAGTAAGATATTTGTATATTTTTTTTTCATTTTGCTTACTTTATTTGCTTATGATAATGTATTTTATAGCTAGTTAAAATAAAAGTATCGACAGTAAATATAAAAATGCATACATTAAAAAGATGTTAAATGCAAATTGAAAAAAAATATGTATTTATTTATTAATAAAGAGATTTTGATAGATTCTTATATATATATATATATATATATATATATATATATATATATATATATATATATTCGATAAAAACTATTTTACACTGAGTTCAAAATCTCTTAAAAATTGAAAATTAAATATTTCCGGGAATATTAAATTCCAACCCAAAATGATTAAATTGTTATTAATTTACTTTAATTCAAATCGGAATTAGGGAGATAATTTTTTTTTTTTTTTTTTTTTTTTTTCTAAAAAAATAATCTTAATTGCTATTAACATATTATAAAGGACTATTAGAATAATCTATTTAAAGAAATATGATATACTTCTTTAATTACATTATCCTAATAGTGTGGACATATTTTTAAAATGAATTATAAGATAATTTAATGATTGCACATATTGTCAAGGTTTGAAATTTTAAATTTCAACCGTATTTTAAAATAAATTAACAGAGTAAAATTCGGTACAGAAGAAAACAGAGTAATAAAAATAATATTGTTTCAATGACAATTGATATAGAATAGAACATATTGCTATTTGTGAATTATAGAAATACCATTTAATAAATAAAAATATTGAATTTTAATAACATAAATAATAGAATATTTTGATAAAAATAATCGAGTATAGTGAATTGAGCACATTTTTAATGTACTACTTTAACTATTTTGCTTCAAAAAAAGTTAACTAATTTATTTCATTTTAATTATTGATGCTTTTTAAATTTGAAACAAATTCAATATATAGTACAACCAGCTTATGACGAGTCCTGATTTTACGAAGAAATCAGAAACACTTGCTTTCCACAATATTAAGTTTATGACAACATAATTCGCTTTTAATGAGTAAACTGCGGCTATAGAAAATATTTTTTTTATTTCTATGAATTCTATAAGATTTAATTTATCCCTTTCAGAAATTTTTTTAATTCCTTTAAAATTTCGAAGTCAACCGAAAGTTGAAGCTAAATCGTAAAATCTGATATTAGAAGAAATTAAAGTTAAAATGATGAAAAATCAAGGAGAGCAAACCCTATATAAAACACGATGGATATGAAGAATTTTAAGCCAAACCGTTTCCATCATACTCAGTGATTGCTGAGTGCACAGAAAAGTCTCAAGTTCCTTTTGCATGGAGCTCATCGTGTCCTTTTTGTACTAGCATGCCTCCCTGTACATAACCCTTAGTTGTTCTCTACCGATTAGATAGAAGTACCTGGGTGGAGTCTTCGTGATTTTGAAGCAGGGACCAAGCAGAAGACCCCCAATACTTGGCCTGCCACCGCTAAAGGAATCATTTCCGTTGGAGGACATTGCAACCATGCCCAGTTTTAACGTGCCCCAACCGTCATTAGCTAACACGATGGATTTTCGGTTGGCCGGGATTCGAATTCATAACTTTACGAACGACTCCCTAACCAACCAGGCCACCGCGGCCACCGTGTTCTTGTTGCTGCATCAGCATGCTTCCATACCTAGCCGTGAGTTGGTCTCTACCAATTAGATAGCAGCAGCCAGGTGGAGTCTTCGTGATTTTGGAACAGGGACCAAGCAGAAGATCTCAATACTTGACTTGCCACCCCAGAGGTATCATTTCACTTGGAGGACATTGCAATCACTCCCAGTTTTAACCTGCTCCAACCACCTTTAGCAAGCATGATGGATCTTTGGTCGGCCTGGATTCGAACTCACTACCTTCCAATACGGAGAACGACACCCTAACCAACCAGGCCATCACGCCATAGCTCTCTTTTGGCCGCAAGTTACCTGCGTACGATCCCAGGCACCGTTCAACAACGGGAGATGGATATCACGCTTTTGTCTTCTGTATACAGGCCCTTCGAGGTAGGTTCTTGAGGGTTTTTCGGTTTTCTCCCTTGCAAAACGGGAAAGTCTGTTCCACAGAAAATTTATACGGTGAATGATGAAACGTCTTGTAATGGCCTTCGCAACTTGTGTCAAAATGACTATCTTCTTTAGGTCTGATAAGTCTTCGAAGGAACAAGAATGTAAGAAAGAGAAAATAAGATAGTTCAGACAAACTTCTTTTGCACGACTGCGAAATAAAAAAAAATATTGCGGTTGTAAATATTATAGTAAATATGTGTATAAAGATTCTTAGAATTTTTTCAGGAGCCTATTCTTTCTATCACTCAGTTTTGAAAAGCAAATGTACTCGTTTAAAGCAATTCTATGAAAACTTTCCAGGCTCATGATTTTTACTCCTTTGAAAAATTAATTTGTTAAATTTGATCTGAATATATAAATAAATTATCTATATATAAAATTATATTAACTATAAAATATATATGTTTAATCTTTCAAAAACAAATCAAATATATGCATTGAGCTAAATAAAAGATAACTTTTTTTTCCAATGGCAGATTGTAGACAGTTACAACTGCAACAGCGTCTATTAATCTATTGTTTCCTGATACCCAAGAAACCGGTCAGAAACAGCGACCTCTTAGCCGCCGAGGCATTGTCCCGGGTGCATCACAGGGGGTGGGCCACCATCGCACCCTCACACATGCCATAGGGACCCGTTTATAGGGTAAGCATCATTCATACTTCATTCACACACACAAGGAAAGGACAAAGACAGGATAGAGAGAAAGAAAGTACATCCATGCCTGAACCGGGATTCAAACCCAGGACCTTCCTATCCGTAGGCAGGCACGCTGACCACTAGACAAGTTGGTCGGCATATAAAAAATAACTAAAATAAATTATTTATCGAAATATATGTATTATTAAGAAACTTATCTTTCAATAAATGTTTTTCACAGCAAAAGGATAGCTTTTTGTAAAAAACTTACTATGAGTTTTACATTGTATTTGCTACAATTTTAATGACGTGATTTTTCTATTGATAACTATAAAATGGAACTTTTTCTTAGATAATTGGTACTATAAAAGCATTTATTCTCTCTTTAATAAGCAAGCTTGTAAGTATGAATATTTTCATAAATATAAATAATCTAGAAAAGTCACTTGAATTAATTTTGTTTTACATTTTCTTATCGTTCTGTACATCAATAAATCTAAATATTGCAACAAATACATTTTTATTCAAAATAGTTGTAAAATTTCTAAATAAATATAGCTACGATTTCATTTTTTTCGACATTAATTAATGGATATCGATTATTTTATTGCGCCTAATGTTGAAATTGACATCAATCTTTTTAAAAAGTTTGATAAAATGATCTTAAAATCATTAAGTACGTTTATTAAATACACAGTCCAGTCACATTATTGTGACCACCCGTCAAAATCCGGAATAACCACCTTTCGCAGTGCGGACACCTGTGAGACGTACAGAAAAAGAGTCAGTTAGGTTCCTGAAGGGGCTCACTGGGATGTTGAGGCATGCCGACTCCAGTGCCGTGGACAGATTATGCGCATTCACTAGATGCTAGCTAGATCACTTTGTTGCGGTAGATTATGAGAGTAAGTATCCATGCCGATAGCAATCCGATCGAAAATGTCTGGCAGATTCTCGATTAGGCTGATACCAGGTGAGTTTGTTGGCCATGGAAGAATGGGAAACTCATCTTGGTGGCCTTCGAACCACTCACGCACTTTGCCAGCTGTATGACTCCTCGTATTGTCCTGCTGGTAGATGTCATATACGAGTGGGCATGGTCCGCAAGAATAGATGCATTCCTGTAGTGATCTGTTATGCCTTCCACAATGATGAGTGAACCCAAAGTATGTCAGGAAAAGATTCCCCAGATCCTAATGTTCTTGCCACCAGCCTGTACCGTTCCAGCAATGGTTGCAGGGTGATTGCTTTCAAAGGTTTCACGTCGTATATGCTAACGTCCATCTATCCGATCGAACATAAACGAAATGTTTCCATGCTTGACCGAAAATCAGTGACCGTGCTCTCTTGGACATCAAATAAACCGGCTCCGTTTCTGCATTACGCCAACGACTGCAATGTTTACCCAAGTTTAACTGCACTGTGCTGCCATCTACCTTCTGTGTTTGGTTATTTAACTTTGAAAGAATACGGTGGTCACATTAATGTGATTAGGCTGTATATTTAGAGCAACAGTAAGACGCTTAATTTCAAATAATACGACGTTTTATTAAGAAATAATGATTCTACTTAAAAGATAATTGCTAGTGAATGAAACAAAAATGCGTTTTAAATTTTAACTAAAATTGTCATTAGTTAAAAAATGATATTCTTCAAAATATCCTTTAAACTAATGTAATTATCCTATTAAAATTAATAAAGAAAAATATTTTTTCGCGTTTTATAATCTCTCTTTAGTTTATCCAAAGTGATTAAAAAAACTTAACAGCATAATTTTTTTTTTTTTTTTTAAAGAATTCTTGAATTTTGAATAATATTAACATAATCGAGAGAGAGAATTGAAAAATCAAAAGAGGAATTATAAATTCGACATACCCATGCAGATAAAAGCATTCAGGTCCCATATGCATTTGTTGATAAAAATCTAGATAGACATTATACATGCAGAGGATATAATTTAACTGCTAATCATTTTTAATTGTAATGTAATTATAATATGGCTTAAAGCAGAGAAAATGATTCTCTTAAAGGCTAAGTCAATTTTTAGATATATTCCTGTAAAAGAATTATTTTTCAATGTAATTATTTTCAGCACTTAACTACGTATATACTTCATTCTACTAGCTTTATAATTTTTTTTAAACATATTTTATAATATTTAAGTTTTTTGCGTTCATATACACGTTTCAACACATTGGTTTTTTACTGCACAATTCTTACTGATTCCAAGAAAGTTTTCCGCTCCCCTGCAAAATTTAATCCTATGCTTTTAATTGCCATCATTTCTTAAGATTTTAATTTCATGCAAGTGACTGCAGTGGCTTGGTGGGGCCCGGGAGGTAATGAGTTCTATACACGAGACAACCCAAGATTCATCGTGCTGAGTTAAAAGTGTTATAGATTCCTGTATTCCTAAATTGTTATAGCATAGCAAGAGCAGAAAGCTGCTAGCTTAGGCATTTTAATCATAATTCAAAACTACGAAGCAACGGACTAGTCCAGTAATTTTTCAACCGCCATAAATATACTGCAGAAACCGTATTGCAGACAAAAAAACACAAAGCGACGCATCAATAACTGTTATTAAAGCTTGAAGTTAAATTTTATACATCGTTTATACATAGAAGTAAAAAAATATTCATTTGAATGAAATAAATGTTAAAATAAATACCAGTATATCTTTAAAAGGCATAAGAAGCATAGTATCATTTTTTCATTAAACAAAGGGATTTCGATTTTAATGATTTCACATAAAATGCTGATGTATCATCCGACGGCCCTAATCTACTCTTCTTATGATACAAATATTTTTCCACACTCAAATTTCACGAAAGTTTTGTAATGTAAGACATCTCAGACAGACAGCAAAGAATCACATAACTTCAAATTTAAGAAAATTTAGAAATAACTGTTCACATTACATATATAGCATTTCAGGCGAACCCCGGACTTCACCTTGTTGTCGGGCTTGGAATATTCACCCATCACCAAACGTCTCGTCATTTTGAAGCGTGGTAAGATGAAGAGGTCATGCGTGTCTGGCACCCTCCACTCGACATCCACACCAGTGGAAGGACATTGGACATAACATATTAACGCGGACACTTCTCCAAACCAGGGTCACCCTTCCAATCACTGCCCGCTGCAAACAATGCTTCGCTTTGCTGATGTTAACGAGAAACCGTTTGAAGCTTCTGAGTAGCTGGAACTCCACTCACATCGCAGGCGAATGCAAGTTATTTACAAACTCTACAAGAGAAAGTTATTGAAGAATTTAATTGTTTTCCTTTTTTCTACCTGCAGGTACTGGGTGACTAACCCTTCGCTTCAACAAGGCAAGAAACTGCTTATTGTTATTCAGTAGCCACCTGTGAACCAAATCACGCAGGGGTTACCCACGCCACTCCACCATAAACCCATTTATAGTGTATTCATTCATTATCTCAGAAGAATGGATAATGAAAGAGAGGAACATCCATGCCCAAACGGTATCGGGACAAACAGAGTTAGGAACTTTAACCATTCGCCGGCAAAAATTATGAAAAATAATTTGTATGCGCAGATTCAATATAGTTCGTGAAAGGAAGGCGACTTCAAAAACATTTAAAGCCGAAACCCAAATTATCTTTCAATGAAATAGAAAATCGTATTAGATGTGAAGAAACAATCATTTGAAAAGCGAATTGTATAGTTGATGCAGGAGGAAACAACAAATCCACAAAGGCGGATGAGATCATTTTCCCTCACCACTCAGAAGACGTGAAGATGATATGCTATGCACTTGATATAAAATGCTTTTCTGAATCCACAGTCATATTCAAACAATTGCGATGAATTTGCAAGAACCATTCAACGTCGATTACATAATGACAGAATTTATCCAAGGCATCCTTTATTTCCATTAATTTTTGACTCTATATATATATAAAAATCACGTATATATTTGTCCTTATAATTGGCAATGAAAGCCGAAAATGGAATGCCAAATAGCAAAATATTGTAATTTTAAAAAGAATCAATTTTTTTTCTAGGAAAACCACAATATTAGGCTTATAGTTTAAACAACGTGGAAATGATTGTTACTTTTTTTATAATGTGTCATCATGTTAATCCTATACTCAACAGGTGATATTACCTATGGTGATATCAGCTTTCAGCTCCGCATTCTCCTAGATCAATGGTCATCAACTTTGCCATTCAAAAGAGTCAAATCTAAATAATTTACAATTGAAATTCATTCAAAGAGCCATTTTTTAACATAAGCTTTGCATTTATACGAGGCATTATTACGGAATTAATTAGATTTAAAAATACATTTTTACAAACATGCCTTGGCTAAATAAGCCTTACTAACCGTAAGTATTATAACAATAAGTTTTACTAACAGTATATTAAATGAAACCCGGTATCATACTTATATATAATAATATTTGTTAAAAAATATCACTAATAAAATAATATATAAAAGGTATTCTTAAATACAAATACTCTTCTAATGTTGTGAACACCTGTTGCATTGCCTTGCATTTCCTTGGAAGGTAAGGGTAAGTCAGGTTGTTTATGATGTAGTTTTTAATTTGTGAGGCATGATTCCAATTTCTCATCGATAAGCCGATTTCTTAATTTACTCATGATATTGTTCATGCTTGAAAATGATTGTTGACGGGAATATGTATACCCACATAAAGAAAGAATAACAAAATCTAGCTTTTACACTTGATCATAATAAATGCATATGGAAAGAACAGAAAAAATCTTAAAAATTTTTAATTAAAACAGTGTTCCACAGCAAATGATATATTGATCTCCTCAATTCAAGCTCAGATACGAATAAAATTAAAATTCTCATCACAAAGGATTCAGATTATATATTAGTAGGAAGAAATACTCTATCACATGAAATATACTTAGTGTTGATCATGATACCAGTTTCAAAATACCTATTACTTTTTAAGATTTATATGGCGTTCCTCTTTCTAAGATAGATCCGTGATTGATTATCACGAGAATTCACCTCCGAATTCCGAAAAAATGAGCGATTCTTTCCTATCAAGAACCAATCGAAGACGATCCATATGCACTTTGAAAGCAATTGCGAGAATATTGCAGAGCAGCAGTTTTACGTATTTTAAGTAATTAGTTTTTGAAACAACGTAGAAAAGACCGGTAAATTTTGGTTTATAATTGTCTCCAGATATTTCAGCTATACAACATCTCCAACATTTATTTTCCTAAGTTTGGCACGCTGATGATAGCGAGAGTTTTGTTTGATTTGATTTCTTTCTAAGCTTGAATATGCGTAAGAAGTATTGATGTCTCTTAAGATTTGGAGTATATATGAGGATTTATCAATTTGGTTGGGGATAACATTTTCTTGGTAGGTATCAAAGAAAAGTGATACGTTTCTGCTGAAATGCAAAAGATTAGAAGTATACCCAATTGCACATTCCGTGATATGTAAATTGATGAATAATCACAGCTATGGGGAAAGAAATTCTTGTATCACGAAGTGTTATCATGTATGTCTTCAAAACAGAATTAATTCTTTCAGATTGTCCATTACACTGGGTGTGATTTGAAGTTGTATGATTTAATTTAATACTAACGCCTTATTGATCAAATGAAATACTTCAGAATTAAATTAAGTACCAAGATCCGAGAGCAACATAGGCATTCTGCCACAGTGTTATATATAACTAAGAAGACGTTTCGTTATGGTGTTAGCTATTAGATTATTTAAAGCGTTATTAAGAGTCATGTATTTAGAAAAATGGTCTAAAACTATCAACATATGTCCACATCTTTTATTGGTCCTACAACATCAAGCCAGACCGATTCTCCAGGTCTGTGGAGTATCGGTGTTGATTTTAAGCGAGTTTGTTTAGGAGTGTCATGTTTATTTCTAATGCAAGAGAGAACACAATTACATGTTTCAGCGTATATTCTAAAAATAGCTCTTTGAAAGAATTTCTTAGGTTTTATGAATTCCAGTTCACACAGTATGAACAATATTTGGCTTTAATATGGTTACTACAATACAATTACTTTTATCACATTTACGATTTATATGCATTAGTGATCCAGTGACAGGTGAAATGAAAAAATCCCGTGTTTCAGATGAGCTCACTAAAGAGGGGCTTTTAATAAACGAAATTATTTTTTGTATGTTAGGATCATTATTTTGCTCTGTGAGGAAAGTTTCATTTGAAATTTCGATGGGAGGGTCAGATTGATCTAAAGCATTAACTGTATGGAATAACTTGTCATTCATCTCGGTAACAGCAATATAATTTCATTTTGTGCCTGGCTGGTTTCCAAAAATCTGGATCAAACCTTCTAGAAAAGTAATCGGCCAAAGTGTTTAATTTTCCAAGAATATACTTGGATTCAGATGTGCATTAGCTGATTTCCAATAGCCATCTTGTATTAATATCGGCCGAAGAAGATTTTTTGTAGTGAATAAACGGGCATACTATCAGTTAGGGCTGTAAAGGAGGGAAAAAAACAGTTTTATTTCCTTGGAAATTTTAAAAGTCTAAGGACTTATAAACTTTTAAAATTATTTTGAACTTTTTCCAATGATTTAGAAATTTTTTTTATCAGATCTTTCTTGAAATAAAAATCGACTTATTTTTATGATTTCCTTACTACTAATTACGGTAATAGAAAGTTTTCCAGAAAGGAAAACTATTTTGCTTTAATGATCAATTTAGAAAAACTTCAAAAATTAATGTTGAGTACATAACTTTTTTTTTCTCAGTACGAATTTATAACGACAAAAATATGGAAATATCAATACATATTCTGACGGCTTTGAAAAATATATATATCTTGTATAAATATATCCAACATTAATTCATTATTTTTATTGTTTTAACAAGTATTTTTCTTTTTCTCAGAACGAGACTGAGTAATTTTCTTACTAGAAGATCGAACAGATATTTCTTTGAATATTTACATGATTTATTTCACTTTTGTTCATAATAAAGGTATGACAATCCATTAAACGAAAGATGATTGATTGAGTTTATTCCCTCAAAATTTCCAATATTGCCCAAAATTCTCGGTTTATTCCCAAAATTTCTGAATAAATTCCCGTTAATCAAAATTCCCAGGAATTTTATCTTTTTACAATTAGTTAACAATAAAAATTTTCTATTGTATATATAATTTTTGAAAGAAATAACTCCTTTGTATTTCCTTATTTATTCCTAGATAATTGCTTTCAGAGGGAGGTTTGCTGAAATATGATACAGGATTCAATAAGCCTTCATTTTCCTGGAGCAATACAGCAGAAATGGCACCAAACTTAATATTCAGACTAATCAAGACAAGGGAAAACCGATTCCATAAAAAACATTTTACTTCCAAAGATAACCGCTAAGGCATTTTGTGGCGCTTTACAATGTATAAAATGTGAGAAAAGAAAAATACCGACACATACAATCTTACAGTTAAATTATTAATGTTTATTTATTACATTAACTTCCCCATTGAGGAATTAGACCATATTCCATGTGAGCACCGTTTTCAGAAATAACACCGTGTATTCTGCGTACAACGTTCCCCAGAACTGAACGTAACATGTCACGAGGAATATTCCACACCGCCTTTGTTACGTTGTCCTTTAGCTTGACAAATTTGATACTCCATCAACATAAAGGCATGTTCCGGTAACGTGAGAGTCATGGCAACTGGAGCTCGTTTACTTCAGATGACATTATTTGTTAGAGCTGTCTGCTGAACTTGCTTTTATAGCCCCTATTACTGGTACTGTCATCAAACAACATTTGTATTTTGCTTTGATACCTGTGTTTTATGCTAATTCTCATTATTGTAAACTGCAGCAGCGCCACAAAATGTCCTAGCGGTGACTTTTGAACTAAAAATTTTTTTCTGGAATATTTTTCCCATGTCTTGATTAGTCTAAATACCAAGTTTAGAGTCATTTCGGCTATTAGATCGCGCTACAGGACGCTCCAAACACTGTCACTTTAAAAAAAATCACCCTGTATTATTGTTACCTCATTCCTCAATTAATAAATACATTATCGATTGGAAAGTGCTAGTGCCGTTTTAAGGCTAAATACCAGTTTTCTATTAGAAAAAGACCCAAAAGGGTTAGTGAATGTTAATATATCCTGTAAATGCTGACAGTTTTATTCGCCAATATGCATTCTTTAAATCGATCACATAGTAGAATTTGTTGGATGTAATATCATTAGTTCGAGTGTCATGCGATATTTGATTTTTTCATTTCGATTATTTGAGTTAAACTTTTTCTTAACGAGAATTACTTTACAAGACCAGTGTGATGTGCTTCTTCGAATTAAACTTGCTTGAATAAGCTCATTAACTTCAGTTCTAACAACTAGTAAAATAATATGTAAGCCGTATTCTCTCTCTTAAAAACAAATACTCCACTAATGTGAACATTAGCTTTGCATTTCCTTGGAATGTAAGGGGTGTATGATGTAGTTTCTAATTTGAAGCATGATTCCCAGTTTTCATCGATAAGCCGATTTTTTAAATTTACTCATGAATAAAAATGCATGCTTGAAAATGATTGTTCACATGAATATGTAGACACGCATAAAGAAAGAATAGCAGAAGCTAGTCTTTTCAATTGATACTATGTGTGAGTCAAGAATATTATTCCAAGTATTAAATATCAACGTGTTTCCCTCTCCAGATCTTTTAAGACAGACCACTTGTGCTGTAAACTTAGTTCACATTTATTTCTATCCAGTAGTGCACATAATAAAAATTGATATTTTCCATTTCAATTTCTGTTTACAATAAATACATGCATATGTATTTTGTAAAATTTATTTCTAAGTTTCAATTCACTTCTGCTCCTTACAACTAAAACTGACGATTGAAAATATTAGATTTTAAAGTAAAAATTTTAACTATCCAGGTTTTTAAAAAATATTATGCTGTAAAAAGCTTTTGAAGATTATTTATAATGTATTAATGTATGACAACATTGAAAGAATTTATTGTGAAAATTTTAGATTCCAAACAGTGTATTTACTTTTCATAATATAATCAACACGCATGCCTCTAAAGATAACTTTAAAAACTTTTAAAAAGGAACAAATTTATGTGAAATAAATTCTTTATTGAAACATTGTGTGCTTGCAACACTTCTTTGTTTTATTTTCTTAATAAAAAAAAGCAGCTAATTTCACCTATTTTCCAAATTCTTATTAAAAATTTTAAGAATATTTAGTCCAATTTTTAATAAAAATAATTCATAAAAGCAAATTTAAAATGCATTTATAATGTACTTTAACCGTTTAATAGATTAATTCATATAGTTTTCTTAAAATAGAATCGATTTATCAATAAGAGAATTTTCAGTGAACATTTCATCTCGAAAATTCTGCAGCTTGTTCAAACGGATGTCTTGCTGACGCCTTCATTTCAGAAGTAAAGTCCGTTCTTTCCTATGAAACGCGATGCTTCACTCTTTTCTAAATTTACTGAACGTCCTTGACCAATCCTTTTACAGATCTTATTACCAATGGAATACATTTTGTCATTGATTAGATTGAAATGTAACACTCGCCGGTCCTGCAGCTAAGTTTTGGCTACATTTAATGGACTACCAATCCCAGAATACGCATACCTAAAATCATTCAACATAAGTTGCAGAGGTAAGATTTTGGTGGATTTTTCGAAAGAAAAGTATTTCACTGACATTCATGCTGTGAATAATTTTTATAACTAAATTTCGCTTTGATATATTTCGCATTTTTCATTTTCGACGACGATGATGCAGGATAGAATGCATTTAATTTGTTGTCCTTTTCATCTCTTTTTTAACAGCCACACATCAACCACTGACTTCATAAATAAAATAAATTTCATCACATAAAAATAAATTAATTTTAAGTACCAAAATCTATAACATTCAAAATTTGAAAAAATGTAAAAGATAAAAGGGATACGTAAAAAATAAAATAAAATATAAATAAATATGTAACAGTTAAAAGATAGAAAAATTTACCTTATTTTTCTTATAAACTGCAGGCCACTGATTCTTTTCATCATAATATAATAAAATGTTCTGTGTTCGGAATTCCTATAGAAAAATTTTAATTTATGATTTTCTTTTAAATATTTATTTATAAATATTTCATACATCATTTACATGTAATTTTACAAAATAAGAAAGATCAGCAGCAGAAGTTATACATTTCCGCTTGTTATGGAATGTTACATTCCAACTGAAACATTTTTCAATAGTAATGGGTGTTTGTTATATTGTAATGGGTTTTCTCATTAACAAATACATAATATTGTGTATTTGCTAAAAGGAATAACCAAATAAGAGATAAATTATTTTAAACTTGAGGTGTTAATATCAACATTTCTCATTAGGGTGTTGTTATTGCACAAGCATGCTTCCGTGTACCTAGTTGGGCTCTACCAGTTAGACAGAAGCAGCCGGTGGAATCTTCGTTGATTTTGAGGGACCCCAATGCATAGCCTGCCATACACACAAGTATCACTTCACTTGGACATTGCGTTCACGACATATTTAGCGTGCTACGACCGCCTTTGCCAACAAGACGGATCTCCGGTTAAGACCTGGGACTCGAACTCACTAACTTGTGATAACGACACCCGAACGAATGGGAACACACACACACACACACATATATATATATATATATATATATATATATACACATATTGAAATAAAAATGAAAAATTAGTGATTATTTAAAATTGCTTCAGTGAATATTGCTTTTTCCTGCAATAGCTTCTAGAACCCGCATTATACGGAAGGACACACACGCGTAAAACGATCCATTCTTACTCATTTCCCGATAAAAAGGCTCGAATACTCAGTGATCCGAAAGATAACAACCATGAAGTCGATTCAAGTACATCATTCCTTGAGCAGCTGCCCTGTTTTCAGCCTCCTACTCAGAACGTATGTTAATAAGGCCTCACCCCGCATGGTTCTAATGTTACAAATATATATATATATATATATATATATATATTCAATACAAAAATTCTGTACTTTTATTCACACATTTGCAATAAATATAATTTCTGTAAAAAAATTGTAATACATTTTTTGCATACTTTTTAAATACTTATTTAATTGCGGCTCGTGAAAAATTTTTAAATGTGGCTCGTACTACCTTAGGAGCTTGGCCTCCCCTGGTACAGTATTTGCATCAAAATAAAATTTGAACGATATAATTGTTTACAAGTATTTTTAACATGAATACTATTCATAGTTATGTTAGTCTGAGGTCTTAACCTAAATGAAAAAATTAGATAAACAAAATTATTATATCAAATGCTTTTGAACACATTTGACGATAGGAGATTCTTCAGAGTTCTTGAAAAAGACGGTATAAGGAACTATTGTTCGTGGTTATCGATTTTTATACATCTTGCTGTTTTGGAGTTTCATTATATAAATTAAAATTCATGACAAATATTATTCAATAAATTATTACAAAGAAGCTTTCTTTGTTAACTTAGGTCAACTTTTATTTTGCATTAGGAGAATTTTTTAAGAGAAATCAATTTTTTAAAATTACGATAAATGAATTAGAATGGGTTATACATAGAATGAATTCATAATTAAACTCAATGCTCAGTATAATTTGCAGCTGATGATGAGTAAAACTGCATTTTACAAGTGATGATTGATTGATAAGTTTGGGTGATAGGCAAGTAATCGATAATGAATATCCCTAAATACCGAAGCACTTGTTGATTAATTTTTATAGAAAGTTAAAGAAACATCATTGATGTGGGCTGTGATAATAAATAACTAAATGCCGTAAAACTGCATAAAAAGTAAAATCTACAAATTTCATTCAAAAAAGAAAACTCAGCATCAATTTCATGATGGAAAAATGTAAATATATAAAAGATATAAAGAAAGGAAGCAACAGCATTACTTTTAAATTTTTGTTGAAGAAAATTTCTTGCTTGATATCATCATTAGGATATGAAAATATTAGTTCTCAATATATGTAATAAATGCTTCTCAGAAGCATTTATTTGAAGAAAATTTGTAAGGAACTAATTTAATATTTGTCCGGAAAAAAATTCAGATTTTCGTTATAGCTAACCAAAGCATCCGTAAAATGAGAAATAATAAGCATCTTTACTAATGACATTGTGCAAAGAGATGGTGACATATTTACTTCGGTATCATTTGGAACCTATATTAGTATTGTTGCATTATACTGCGACTATAAAATACACATCTAATCTTGTCTTATTATAAAAGAATAATCAGACGAGATCGAGCAAAGGATATTGTATCTTTTAAGACTGGAATTTGCAAGTAATTCTACTTTCTCATTTCCATGATCCTTCTGAAATTCAAATTAACTGAAATTTTCAACTATCAATCCTTTTAATTAAAGCTAAAGCACTGAGTTAGTAACTAATAGTTAGAACTGCAGTTTCACAATTAGTCATTCGAGAATCATCTTGAACATAAATGTATGCAGTGGTGTGGAGACCACTATAGAGATAAATTTCTGTAACTGCGACTAGATAACCATAAGTTACGGATCCAATATGCCCGCATTTGCAAGAAAAAATGTTCATAAAGCGATCGGATCAAAGCTAAAGTTATATATTGTCTAGTGATAAGGGTAAAAGCTGAGAGAATTATTTGGTTAGAAAAAAATTCAGGAAATATGAAATATTTAGAAGAATTAGGATATTGGGGAAATTGCCAGAAATAAAGCAAAGGTGTCAACCAGGAAAACTGACTTTAAAAGACAAATTAGCTCTGAAAGCAAAATAATTTTAAGCATTATTATTTTCCAGCTTATTGCCAAATTTAAACGCGTCAATAAATACAAATGCCATTAATCGTTAAAAAACACAATATTTTTAATATATATGTAGCACTATGTTTAAATATGTAGTTCAAAAATATCGTTATTAGAGCCAGTTGAAAAAAAAAATTTTTTTCTCTGAAAAGAGTACTTCCTTTTTTTAAGAAGCTGTAATTTCCAGCGATTATTTGCGATAAAACTCTCCAAGTTTATCACCATTTTCTTTTAATCGTCTTTCTTATTTCGATTACGATAGCATAAAAAGGTCTTAACAGAAAACTGACCAGAACAGTTGACGTTATAGGTGACAGAAGAATAGTTTGTTTATTTTTCATTCCACGATCCTATTTTTTTACCGGTGAGGGATAAATAGACAGGGATCTAATTTTAAGTCCGGTCTGATTACGATTCAGAAAGAACTCGAGACCATTTCAGACACCTAAGCCAAGAATCGAAACCACGAACTCTTGAACCGAAAGCTGGAGTGTTAATCCTTTTTCTGCGAACTTGCAAGTATCCGGCTGAGATCGCATGGTTTAGGAGATGTGCTTCTTTATTTAGCGAAAATTTTATCCTTCATCAAGTAGGCATCATTCATTGGATGAATCAGAGTGTGGCTAGACAATTATATAGTTTTTATCTTGAAAGGAAAAACTGCAATTTTTTCTTCTTCTTTATAGAACAAGATTAACATTAATGCATATACTAAATAAAAATATTCCAAGAAAATAAAATTTTATTATTCTTATCATTTTTTTTTTTCCTTTTGAAATAATTTTTACGTTTTACTTGGATATAGTTTTTAAATTTCATATACCTATTTAATATACAAGTACAAATATTACACAAATTTTACATACTTAACATACACAATAATTTGTTTCCTTTATCAAAATTTTAATGTTAAGAGAAATATTATGTCGAGTAAATTAAGACAGCCAAGTATTTACATTTTGCAAATCCATTTTGCATAAATCCTAAATAAGTTCTTAAGTTTTTTTAATAAAACGTTACAGAACTGAAATTAAAAAAGAAAAAGATATTCTTCAAGAGAAAGATAAGAGGACTTACTTTAGGATATTCGATATCATATTCAAACATTCCTGACTCTGACAAAAAGCAGAATCTTGCTAGGAAAGCCCAGTTCTAAAAATAATAAAATAAAAACTAAGAGACAAATGGCCATGAAAAAAAACATTAAATCATAATCAATTCCTTTAGTTTACCGTTTGTTATTGATTATGACAAGTAACTGTTAAAAATATAATAAAACAAAAATGAGTATTATGCTAAATATACTAATTCTTTTTAAAACGGATTTAAACGGAGTAAATTCATAATAATAAATAGATACTCGTTTTCTAAAAATATAAAATAAACCAATTCCATAAGTCATTCTTTTTTTCGCAATATATAATTATAATAATCGGTTTTTTAACCTATAACTCAGATACTAGCGATATACCAAATTTTTTTTAATGCAATAATATTAAATTGTGTGTGAGAGAGTCACATTTTCCCTTCAAAATTTTAAACTTTTTTTTTTTTCCAATGGTCGATGATATCGGGATGTATTGTCCCCTTATACCCAAGGAACCGACTAGAAACAGCAACCTCTTTGCCGCCGAGGCGTTGCCCCGGGTGCACCACAGGGGGTGGACCACCATGGCAAACTAACATATGCCATAGGGACCCGTTTATAGGGTAGGTATCATTCATACTTCATTCACACACAAGGAAAGGATAGAGAGAGAGAAAATGCATCCATGCCTGAACCGGGATTCGAACCTAGGACCTCCCTATCCGTAGTCAGGCACGCTGACCACAAGATAAGTTGGCCGGCTAAATTTTAAACTGAATGTAGAAATTTCATTAGTGTAACGTCTCCTACTCAGCGCTTTCGATTTCCAGAGCCTTTGATGGGGAGGGTGAGTAGGTAGACGATTGGTGCGAGGAGCAGGCTGAAGAAGCTGCGTTTTTCAGTTTTGGAAATTGATATTGACTCTTTGGTACGCTACGCAAGCGCGAGAGTTTTATGAAGCCAAATATGACTCCTTGTAAATTTTTTGTTAATTAAATGTTTTGTTTCTAAATTTGGAGTCGTTAGTTTGTTTCATAACAAACTTATGTTTTTGGTGGCAGCGGTTTTGGATGTTTTTATAATGCTTTGCATTAGCATCCACTGTGAAAATTAATTATGTGCACTATAATGGATTACGTGCCGAAATGTTGGAATACAGGTAGGCCATTTTGATCAATCCTTCTCTGGCTACAATTAAAAATAAATAGTTGGTATGTTATAAATTTATAGAATATTTAGTTCCAATCTTATTTACGTGAATTTTCATGTTACATCAATTAATTTTGTTTATAAGTTTGTAAATGGTGTATTCCATATTACAAAAGATAATTTCTGTATTTCGTGTATTCGAATTTATAGTGTAATATTTTTTTTTTTAAACGAAAAGTGTGTATCTTATTAAATGTGTATTTCATAATTTTTATGTGGTTGATGTATTTCAATTCACTTAGGAATATGTGTTAAAATAACTATGTTGTTATAGATTAGGGTGTAAAATCAAAAGTACAATTATATACTTAGTTTTTTGATTGTTCAACTGATATATAAAGTAGATTTTAAGAAAGAAAGGAATATATTTTTTTAAAAGGTTTTGATTTCGTTATGTGAAAACGAAAGTATATTATTACAAATAGGTTTGAATTTAATGTAATGTGAAATTTTTATTGATGTGTTTGATTGTTCTTTGCAATGTTTTATATGATATAAAACTGATTTATTTGATATTTAAATCGTATATGTTTTTTTACATTGTTAAGAATTTGAAAAGATATATTCTTAATGTTTAAAATATCTTACGTTATTAACATTATTTGATGTCGTGTATGATTAACTAAGTTTATTGATTTGAAATCGAAAGCTGATTTCTGGTTTAGATTAGTTAAAGCTGTTAATTTGTATTGTTCTTAAGAATTGTAGTGTTCTATATTTTGAATTAAAAATATGTATAATTTCATTTTTGGATTTAATATAGTAGTATCTATATAAGAATATGATTTTATATAATTTATACATATAATATATTTACATTTTTGATTAATGATTCAATTTATCTGAGTATCAATCATTAGCTTGGTGATAATAACTTGAAATCGAGAGTAGATTTAATATTAAACATTTTCTTCTTTTTGAAATAATTGATTTTCCATTTTATACTTTTGTTGTATTATAATATAGTTTGTTTCATTTAGTTTTTTAAACGTTATTGATATGTTTATATTAGTAGTGTGTGATAAATAATTTCAATAGTTATTTAATAAATTTTGCATATTGGTGGGTATAGTCTGCTTTTTCTCTCATTATTGCATCTCTTCTGAGATAAAACGTTTAGTAATTAAAATGGCTTTTTTAGCATGGGGAAAAAAGGGAGATTTAATAGAAGTAGCGGAAGAGTTAGGGGAAATAGTTCCAGATTCTTTTAAAATCCCAGACATTAAAAAATTAATTTTAGCTAGTAAAAACTTCAACGAGGAAGAAGTAAAATGTATATTAGATAGGGTAATCGATGAAAGAGTTAAAAGGGAACAAGAAGAAAAAGAGGAAAAAATTAGGCGAGAAGAACTAGAAAAAGAGGAGAGAATTAGGCGAGAAGAAATAGAAAAAGAGGAGAGAATTAGGCGCGAAGAACTAGAAAAAGAGGAAAGAATTAGACGTGAAGAAAG
This sequence comes from Latrodectus elegans, assembly GCA_030067965.1. NCBI lineage: Eukaryota > Metazoa > Arthropoda > Arachnida > Araneae > Theridiidae > Latrodectus > Latrodectus elegans. The sequence goes on from CM057820.1 coordinate 11,238,237, forward strand.
AGAACATATTTTGGAAATGAAACGTCTGGAAATCTCTTCAAATGCCACAATTTCGAACAGAGAATCAGTTACAAATAGGACTGAACAAGCTCAAAAATTCAATTAATGCAAATAACGCCAAAGTATGATGAAAAGAAAGATGAGATGAGTTTATACTTAATAAATTTTGAGCGTAGAGCAGAAATGGCTCATATTCCAAAAACGAATGGGTAGTTTATCTTGTAAGTGCTTTACCTTCAGAAATATCTAACATGTTAGCTAGAGAACCTCCAGAAAGGGCTGATGATTACGATTATGTGAAGGAACTTATTCTTAAACGATTCAAGTTAAATAGCGAAAAATTAAGACAATTGTTTCTTAAACACCAGAAAACGACAGAAAAATCATGGAGAAATTATGCACAAGAATTGAATAGTTACTTTACGGAATGGCTTGCGGAATTAGAAATAACGACGTTTGAACAGCTTAAGGAGCTAATGGTAACAGATCAATTGAAACGTCGAGTGCCAATTGAAATTAAAGAACATTTTTGGCGGAATGGCTTAAAATAAATTCTCCGTATGATCTGGCAGAGAAAAATAGATGAATATGAAAGCTTAAGAGATAGTTTTAAGACTAAAGATTTTACAAAACTCCCTCGAAATAATTTTGGTTTTCGTCAACAAAACGAAAACCGTGCCTTTAAGTTTAATGAAGTAATTCGAAATAATAAATCTCATGTTCCTAAAAGAGTCGAGAATAAAAATTCAAATTATGCACATGAAAGGGAATTTGAAAAACGAAAACAACTCCGATGTTATGAGTGTGGTTCTTATAGTCATTTGCGGCCTCAGTGTGACAAAATAAAAAAGAACTTAGAATCGGTAGCATCTAATGAAATTGCTAAAAGTACATTTAATGAGTTGATGGCTCCCTACACTAGTATCGGCACTCTTAATGGAATTCAAATGCCAATCTTAAGAGACACTGGAGCAACTCTTGATTTGATTTGTGGAAAATACGTTAAACCTGATATGTTCACTAAGGAAAAGGTTTGGCTAAGAACACATTTTGATGAAACTTTAGTATGCTTACCTATTGCCGAGGGTGAAATAAATTGTGAATTAGGTCACGTTTTGACAAAGGCAGCAGTTCTTCGAGATTCTTTGGATCAAGGAAGGTATTTACTAGGTAACAAAACAGCGGCTTTAATTGAAGAAACCAAAAAACACGAAGAGGTGAAAGTACATATGATAAATGCTATAAAAACTCGAGCTCAAAAAAGACGCAAGGAAAATAGCACGAATAAAGAGATAATTGTCTCTGAAATAAAATCCTCTAGGTCTTGCCTCAAAACTAAACAAAATGAAGAATTAGAGGAAAATGCAATTTTGCCACCATTAGAAACCGAAGTTGAAGGTCTGGATTTGATAAAGACATCCCCAGAAGAATTCGCTCGTGAACAAAAAGTGTGCGAAGATTTGAAACCTCTTTTTGAGCAAGCTAAACGACAATCTTCAAAAGACAATAAATATGTTATAATAAATCAAATGTTGTTTTTTTAATAAAATGGACAATGATGGAACCATAAGAAGATTATTAGTTGTGCCCAAGAAGTTTCGCAACCAGCTAAAAGGAATCTGCCATGAGGTAACTGCAGCTCATTTAGGTGTAACTAAAACAAAAGATATGTTGTGTAAAACTTTCTACTGGCCAAACTGCTTTAAAGACATAGAAAATTTTGTTAAATCTTGTGACAAATGTCAACGTGTAGGAAAGCCTCAAGATAAGAAAAAGTCTCCTTTGAAACTGGTTCCAGTAATTCCGGAAATATTTACTAGAATTAATGTTGATGCCTGTGGACCTTTACCTTTAACTTCAAGCGGCAACCGGTATATTATAACAGACATTTGCATGTCATCCAAGTATCCAGATGCCATCCCAGTACCAGATATTCGTTCTACTACTGTGGTTGATGCTTTTCTTCAGATATTTAGCCGTATGGGTTTTCCTAGGAGTTGCAAAGTGATCAAGGAACATCTTTCATGAGTGTCCTGACATCAGAATTTTTAGAAAAATTTGGTATTAAAGTAGTGCATAGTTCTGTACAGCATCCCCAAAGCAATCCTGTTGAAAGATTGCATAGAACTTTAAAGAGAATACTGAAAGTCCTTTGTTTAGAAAAGGGTACAGATTGGGAGAAAATTTTACCTCAGGCACTTTTTGCGCTTAGAACTTGCATTCATGATAGCACTGGATATTCTCCTGCAGAATTAGTCCATGGTCGGAACCTAAGAACTCCTGTAACACTATTATATGAAAATTTAACTGGTAAAACCATTGAAGAAGATAGTGTGATTGCTTACGTTTTTAATCTTTTAAATAGAATGAAAAGATGTCAAGAATTAGCTATGCAAAATATGACAGATGCTAAAGAAAAACAGAAACTTTGGTATGACCGTAAGGCTACGAAAAGAGAATTTAAAGAAAATGATCTTGTGTTAGTCGTTGCCCCTTCTAGGTCAAGTAAATTTTCTGTTCATTGGATAGGTCCAGGAAAAGTAGTAAAATGACTATCGGAAACAAATTATATAATACAATTTCCTGATAAAGAAAAATTACATGTATACCATGTAAATATGTTAAAACCCTATTTTCAGCGTCCAGAAGATGTTAATTTAATTTTTACCTCTAATTCTGATAATGAAGATATTGATTCTGAGAATGAAGATATCCCAAGTTTTGAAATTAATTCATCCACCCTTTTAGAGACTTTCCCTGAAAGCTGTTTTAATGAAAAATTAGAGGATGAGCAGAAGAAGCAATTGAGTAGACTTTTGATTCAATTTATTGATATTTTTTCAAATGAACCGGGTTGTACTGAACTAGCTGAACTGGACATCGAGTTGGAATCTGATAAACCTATTATAGCTAAACCATATCGAATGTCCCTAATGACAGACAGAAATCTTGAAATCGGAAGTAGACAAGATGTTGAAATTGAAGGTGGTGGAACCAGGTGAATCCGATTACACATCACCTTTAATATTAGTTGAAGCTCCTGGAAAAGAACCTCGTCCGTGCATTGATTATCGCCGGTTAAATGAGGTTACCAGAACACAATATTATCCATTGCCAAATATTGAAGAGCGCGTTGAATCTGTTTCGAAAGCGAATTTCATATCTCTATTAGACTTAACACGAGGTTATTGGCAAATACCTTTGAGTCCGAAGGCTCAAAGATATGCTGCTTTTACTACGACATTTGGTGTTTATAAACCTTTGAGAATGGCATTCGGTTTGAAGAATGCCCCTTATTATTTCAGTAAGTTAATGGCTGAGATATTAAAAAATTTAGAACATTTTGCTGTACCTTATTTAGATGACATAGCTATATATTCATTTACTTGGTTTGATCACATCCAACATCTTAAATGTGTTCTAGAGAAGATTCGATTTGCGAAATTGACTGTAAAACCCTTAAAGTGCAAATTCGCTCAACTTCGTGTTAAATATTTGGGACACTTTGTAGGACAAGGTCAAAAAACACCAGGTGATATTAAAGTGAAAGCTGTTACCGATTTCGAACGTCCCTCGAGCAAAACCGAAGTACGTGCTTTCCTAGGTCTTGTTGGATACTATCGTAAGTATATACCAGACTTTTCGGTAGTTGCTGCGCCTTTAACTGACTTACTAAAAGGGAAATCCAAGAAGGGAACTGTAATATGGAATAATAACTGTGAAAAGGCATTCATAGAATTAAAGAATGCTTTAATAAAGAAGCCTGTACTTTACAGTCCAGACTTTCAAAAACCATTTATTATTCAATGTGATGCCTCAAACTTAGGAATAGGAGTAGTTTTATCTCAGAGAGATCAAAAACTAAATGAACACCCTATCCTGTTTCTGAGTAGAAAATTTTCTAAGTCTGAAAAAAATTATAGTACTATAGAAAAGGAATGTGCAGCAATAATTTTTGCTGTTACTAAATTAAAATATTATTTAGATAGTCAGTATGAATTTGTTATAGAAACTGATCACAACCCTTTAGTTTGGTTAAAACATCATACAGGATCTAATCCCAGACTTTTAAGATGGGCTTTGGTTCTTCAAAGCCTAAATTTCGATATTGTTCACAAAAAGGGCAAATTACATCAGAATGCTGATAGTCTCAGTAGAATGCTGAATAACCAAACATAATTATTTTCTTTTTATTACTCAGATATTAATTTTTTTAAAAAAAAAAAAATATTTTCTATTAATACAAATTTCAATTGTTTCATAATTTTTGAAAAAAAAATTATATTGTTTTTTATAATATTAATGTGTATATTTGTAAATTTATCTATTGTTGCAGATTCTGTTGTATTACATAATTATTTTGTGCTCTTTGATATATTTTTATATTATATAATGCCATATATTTTGTGTATCAGCCAGAGTCCGATTGATCAGGGCTATCTGTAATACTAAATTTTGCTTTTTGTTGCTTGTGTGTGTTTTTTTCTTTTTCATTGCAGGTTGATTTCCGTAGAAAAAAAAAAAAAAAAAAGAAAAAAACTCCGGGGAAGGAAGGAATAATTTAGTCTGTAACGTCTCCTACTCAGCGCTTTCGATTTCCAGAGCCTTTGATGGGGAGGGTGAGTAGGGAGACGATTGGTGCGAGGAGCAGGCTGAAGAAGCTGCGTTTTTCAGTTTTGGAAATTGATATTGACTCTTTGGTACGCTACGCAAGCGCGAGAGTTTTATGAACCCAAATATGACTCCTTGTAAATTTTTTGTTAATTAAATGTTTTGTTTCTAAATTTGGAGTCGTTAGTTTGTTTCATAACACTAGCTTTAAAAATAGGTATTATAATACAATAGATTCTCGTTTTACCTTTAGTTTACGAACACTGATAATTTTACGAACGAGGAGTTTGTTCTTTACAGGGATCCATAAACGCAATTATTATTTCAATTTCCACTTACGAACTAAAATTTTTAAAAAGTCTTGCGAAGCCCATTTCAAGTATTTCCCATTTATTTGTATCGTTATGAATTTTTTTTCAATTTTTTCGGTTTTACTTTATGATTAATCGACGTTTTTATTAGAAAATCGTAAATCTTTCAAAATATGAATAATTAATTAGATTGAAATTTAGGATTTTTTATAAAGCATTTTTTGTGGAATTTCTCATTCCTGGTTTATTTTTTGCATTACAACGCATGGTAGGCGGCTTTATATGAGGTATCAGATGTATTGAGCGATTAGATGATTCAGAAAATAATGAATGACAAAAGATAGACAACTGCCTTTAACTGCCAAATTAGTTTTCAAACGGAAAAAATTAGGGAATTAATTTGTATGATTATTTTTTTTCTATAAAAAGAAAGTAAGAAGTATCTTTAAGTATAAATTTAGTTTTTTTATACAGTGCATGTGCTAAATATTTTGCGAACTGTATTTTTAAAAAGCAAGCATTTAATGAAAAAATGAATAAATAAATAAATAAAAGTTTTTAATATTTAATACTTTTTTATTACATAAACTTTCAATTTTAAAAACTGTTTTAACGATCTTTACTGGTTTTTAAAAACAAGAGTTTGCTGTATAAAGGTTCTTAAATGTGATTGAGATTATGAAGTTGAAATGGAAGTAAATGACAGCAGATTTAGGTATTAATTTTTTCTTTTAAAGTAGTACAATTTTCGCCATATTCGCAACTGCATTTGGAACTGACCCAAGGAAAGAAAATAAAAAATTACAGAAACTAAATGGATCATTCTTGCTGCTAGAAATAGATCTGCAAATCGATTTAACAGTACGAAGCAGAGATAAGTAAATTGAGCACGACATATCAAAAAAGTTAAATTCGTGTATGCATTTACTTAAAGCGAAGAGAAGTAGCTACCCTCATAAATTTACTTTTTTTTATCTATTGAAGAAGACACAACATGAACTTGTTATCAAATTAAAAAATGTGTTAACAGCTGTTTTTTTTCTCTATATTTTAACATTTAAAATTAATTATTTCATTGACTTTTATAATTATAAATGTGTTGAGCTTAGATACTTAACGAAAAAATGATTTTTGAACAGTTTTATTAAAATAATTATAAAAGTGTCTTTTGATGAATTTTTATTTTAAGGTATAAAATTATGTAATCTAGAATTTCCACTGATTGCAGTGTCCTTTAAGAAATGCAACTAAGAGATGCACAGGAAGATCAACCAAGTACTCTGTCCTCTGAAATCAATATTCACAAATTACTTTTAAATATGAAATAAGATCAGTGTAGAGTTTTATAATGTACATCACTTTCAGAATTTATTACTTCATGAACCTCATACCTAAATGTTTCCAAAATTAAAAAAATACTGACAAGACTACTGTTGACACGACATAGAAAATGCATTCACAAAACAGTAATCATCAAAGTACCTCAGCAAAACAAATAATATAATTATAAAATAAAAATAAGAAAAAGGAAATTATCATGAATTTTATTGCTCATTACATAGCTTTGCTTAAACTAGAAACCAGCAAACTACCTAAGCATTATTTGCAATGAAATTAGTGGAAAAGTTTAATGGAAGTATATCTTGCATTCCCATATTTCAAAAGCGAAATATAAGCACTTTTAGATTAAAGATTTTTGGATAGCAACATTTTTTTGAATGATTTATTCTATAGGAAAATTTTGTAAAACAGATTTTTCGTGTTGCGGAACAAGAAAAGAATCTGAATATCAATAAGTCAGTCATACGATTTTCCTGATACAAAATAAAATTAATTTTTTATCTTTGAAAAAAAAAGAAAAGAAGAAAAGCTTTTTTAGCTACATTTTTAATAAAAGAAATTTTGAAGAGCTAAACATCTATTTTTAAGTAAATATTATAGCCAAATGTCAACACAGTCAGTTATATGAGAATGTATGCTCTTCATAATGAAAGTTCTTTTTCGAGTGACCGTTTAAATAAAGCTCCTAACAAATTCTATATTTTAAACACAAGCTGCTGGTGATTATGAGATTTTTTTGCCTGAAATGAATAAAAAAATGTATAAAAATTTAAATTGTCACTGGAGACGAGAAATGGCATTATATACAATATTATTGATTAAAAGAAAAAAGTGTAAAAAATATTTTTATTCTTTTCAAAACACGATACTTATTGTGGGATTATGGGAAACTACTGCGTATTGTAAATAGCATATGGTACGATGAATGTTAAATTGAATTTTGTAAATGCTTTTTCCTCATTTGAATTTTCAATGATATTATCACTGAAAAAAATTGAATCCTAGTTTTTACATCTTATATCCCTATAGCTTCTTTTTACTGGTTTATTTTAAATTCAAAATCTTTATTGATAGCACAAACAATTTGGTGAGAATTGAAAGTTGTGATAAAATTCACTGTCTGTAATGTTCTTCCTGATAAAGAAAAATTATGTTGAGAAAGCTCTAAAGAGAATTAACTTTTTTCTAGAAAATAATGAATGTCATATTCATTATGTTTAAGAACTGATAAAATCATACTCCATTTATGTATGCATGTCTTGTTTCAATTTACACTTCAGCAAACAAAACCATTTTTACTTGTAAGCATTTTTGGTATTTTTCCATTATATGATAATCACCATAAAGGGAAAGAAGAATCGTATGTTACTGTCATAAATATACCACTCGCAGCGTGTATTGTTTAAAAAAGGCTTACATTTTTAGAAGCTTCTAAAAAATAATAAATTTATTCTATTATTATTATTATTATTATGATAAAGTTTATTCTGGGTATGTTATTTCTTTAAAATTATTTGAGGACTTAAAAAATAAAAAATACTAAGTCACTTTTAATAGAATAATTATTTACTTAAAAAATTAAATAATAGAGGATTATAATTTAATTTTTAAAATCTAAATCACCATGCTTATGGTTTTCCCAATGTACTATTATGAATGAATTATTGCTTGCTTTGAGGTATGTTGCTAGTAAATAAACAGCAATTTTAGTTTAATTTTAATTACTTGAAGAAAAAAAGGTAAAGAATACTACATTTTTTGCATCGAATTATTTCAATATAACAGCTACATTCATAAATTAAATCGGATCATCGCGAAAGTATTGTTTTCTGAATTAGGCAAAATGATTTAAGACCAATTTGAAAAACATTCCATAATATTTAAAACACATTTTTAGCTTTACAATATTAAGTCCAAATATTTTAGACTTGATATTTTTTTATAATGTGTTTTTATGAGTATTGATTTAATTCTTTCACACGAATTATTTTAATATAATAAATACTCTTTTAGTAATTATTAATTTTATACGGTTCAGTTTATTAAGAGTAGTAAAAAATTATACTTTTTTTATCAATAGAACACTTTAAACACATACACATGCATTCTATATGAATTGCAATTTCATTATAATACTAATTAATAAAATCTTAAGCCATCAAAATATTTTTTTTGATTAGTCAAAATTTCCTTTTTGAAAGATAAAAAATTTAAATATATATATATATTCGAAAAAAGGGTAAAAATTTTATGTTTCATGTTTATGTCACATTTTTAGATGGAGTAAATACCTCCTTGGTAACATGAAAATACTTATCTAAATTTATAATATCAGTCATTTCTCTCAGTTATAATTTTCGAGAAAGCTTTTATGGTTGACACAATGAATCACATTAGAATTTAATTATTAAGCGTTATAACATTTGAAACAATGATATAATTATTTTTCTTGTGTATTCTTCGTTATGTAGAAGAAAAATATTCAGGATTCATCTGGTTAAAGAAAACTTACGAAATTTTCAGTTAGACGTTTTCATTTGATTTATTGTTTCAAACAACTCTAGACACACATTTGTGAAGTATAATATTTCTTCCATTTTTTCTAAAGTACAACTCTTACATTCCAAAAAAATCGTATTTCTTAGAAATGAAGTTACAGAACACATCATCATTTGTAAGAAATATTAATCAATTTAAAAGAAATTTTTTTTAATCAATTTAAAAGAAACATTCAAAATGTATATTTGAAATTCTTGACAAATATAGAATGGTTTTCCATATTTTTTTTATTTTTAAATGTAATTATTTTATATCAAAGTACAATTGTCCTTGTACATTGAGAAGCTAATTATTTGTTTATATATTTATATGAAGTATATGCAGCATTGAAAAGGGATAGGGAATGCAAAGAAAAATCAATGAAATAAAAACCAATAAGGATGCAAATACCAAACGATAAACAAAGGATTATTTTAGAAGTATTTTTAAAAAATTGAATATATATTTCAACCAATTTTCAGAAAGAAAAGCTTAATATTTAGGAAATTTAAGTTTTTTTTGTGATTGGTGAAACATTTGAAATGACTTTAAATGTTTTTCATCAAAAAATTATCAAACATGTAATGAATTACACGAACCCGACTTTAAATTTATCAAGTTTTCAAATTTTTAATCCCAAGATTGAAATAAAATCGGTTTATTTATAATGAGGGGAAAAAAAGAAATCGATTTATAAAAAAACTTACTAATATAAAATTTTTTCTTTAAAGAAATAATTAAATATTTTTAAGAAAATAAGAATTTAGATTACATATATATATAATAGTAGTAGTAGTAATATGACACACAAAAACAATTTTGGAGCTTTATGCTCGTAGGCTTATAGCTCGAATTGAGTAAGATTGAGTTTTTCACAAAACTCGTCAAAAATTATGTATATATATACATACTGATATTAAGATATTGTTGATTTGTAAATAATGCAAAATTATTTTTGTCATTTTTGAGAAAAATATTCATTCAGAAAAATAGACTAATATGCACGCAATCCACCTATTTTTAATTGACTATCCAGAATTTATCGACTTATGTAATTGACATCATTTAAACAAAGCAAAGGTTGTTAGGTACCGCAAAAATGCCTTTTCTAAACCTATATTTTTATTTATCTATGATTAAAAATCAGCTTACTTCATTGGTTCGCAATTCTCCCTGAATGATTGTACTTTCAGCTTTAAAATAAATAACAATCACTAATAAAATAATAGAGATTTCATAAAAGCACTTATACCCCAAGACCACCATAGCGGAACGACCATGTTTCACTTTGGGAGCAGGCGTTTTGTTTGGATCACCATAGCAACCAATTCAAGCATTCATGACACATTGATCGAAACCCACCCAAAAGTTTAAGAAGAAATTTTTCAATAAGAAGTAGAGTAGAAGAAGTAGAAATTTTTCAACAAATTAGAATGCGACAACAAAATAATTAAAACAGTGCAGTCACGATATTTATGAATTTATAAATGTTCCATATCTACACAGTCATAAAAACACACACACACACAAACATATATATATATATCTTAAAACAATTTCTCTTATCATTCTTTTTATGTTATTATATAAATTGTATTTTTTAAATCAATACATTAAACGCAAAACTTAAGATGTAGCATTTTATTTTTACAAAATTAAATTTATATTTTGGATTCAGAGAGATGTGTGTGTACACAAAAATTCAGTTTATTTTTAAATAAAAAGAATTTTTAATGAAAATTAACATTTCTTTCCTTTTACGAATACTATGACGTGGGACTGGGGGATTAACTCGATTATGAAATTTAATCATTTGGTTACATCTTGAGAAATATCCATCTATATTAAAATATTTTCATGCATTTGGCATAAACTCGGTCTCTAGAGCTATTCCAGGTTTTCATTTTACTATAAAAAATTTTTTTTATGAAATTATACTATTTCTTTCTGTGTAACGCATTATGCAATATCTAATTTAAAATTTGAACACGTTTTGAAAATTAAAACATGTAGCAGTATCTTAATGAATAGGACTCGGAGATTTGTGTGATTATGGAGTTTTGGCTAAGTCTTCCCAAATATTCCATGTATATTAAAATGATTGGGTGCATTTAGTATAAGCAGCAGCTATAAAGCTATTTCAGGTATTCTTGTTGTTGCACCAGCATGCTTCCCTGTACCTTCTCCTGAATTGGGCTCTACCAGTTTGATAGAAGCAGCCGGGTAGAATCTTGCGATTTTGAAGCAGGACCAAACAGAAGACCCCCAATACTTGGCATGCCATCTCTAGAGGTATCATTTCACTTGAAATACATAGCGACCACGCCCATTTAACGTGTCTCAGCCCCTTTTAGCGAACACGACGGATCATTTCTGTCGTCCGGGATTCGAACTCACAACCTTCGATAGTGAGAACGACGCCCTGACCAAGCAGGCCACCCTTTGTTCCAGGCATAGATGTTACTATAAAAAATAAATTTTACAAGAAAAATCCCATACATTTTTCTTTGCCTTGTGCTACATATGTGACTTAGAATTTGCACTCCATTAAAAATATAAAATGTGGGCAATTCTCGATAAATACTCAGTTTGCATTTCAAGCAATTTATTTTTTTTATTTTGTACAAAAAGTATTTCTAAATGTATTCGAAGTTCTCACTATATTTAAAAAAGGAATTTTCAAAGAAAAATGCCATTACGCCTAAATGACATAGGAATTGGTGATATGAGCGATTGTTAAATTTAAATATTTGCTTATATCTCGAGAAACATCCATGTATGCTAAAATGGTTTGTTGCATTCGATATAAAATGGATGCCTACAGCGAATCCAGGTTTTCATTTTATTATGAAAAAATAAATTTTAGGAAATTCCATTATTTCGCCTTGGATTACATGTGACTTAAAATTTGCGGGCTATTGGAAATTAAAACATGGGGCAATATTTCAATAAATATTCATTTGTATATTAAATCATTTTGTTTAATTAGTTTAAAATTATCTTCGAAATAAATATTCAAAGCATTCATTTTATTTTAAAAGATAAATATTAGTATATTATTTCTTCCCACTCCTCATTATTTAAGCTCTCAGATGTTTTCGTTTTTAGAAAAACCATTTCGTTAAAAAGAATGAACTTTGTCGGAAACCTTGACTTTTGTCATTAAAAAATTATGACAATTTGTCTACCATGTATTTTCCATATTTGATTATTTAAAATCATTTTACCATACATTTAATTTCCATATTAACAATTTAAAATAATTTTACCAAATATTTATTTTTCATATTAACAGTTTAAAATAATTAGTACAAATATTTATTAGCATAGTTATTATTTTAAAAACTAAAATTAAATTGCAAATTATTTAAAATTATTGCTTTAAAATTTTAATCGCTTTTGCTGCATGTCGACTGCAGCGCTACTGTTTTAGGCAGAAGATAAAGATGGATTACCTTCGCTATCTGTCACTCGGCTGAAGCTCATAATGCTTCTCTATTAAAAATAAAATAATTACTACTTCTTGACTCAATTGAAACCTACAGCCCACAAACTAAGCAAGAAATTTTACATTCGTCGAAGAACAGCTTTTTATATAATGTTTAATGGATTTTTGGAAATAGTTTTTAATTGACTGTTTTTATATTAGTACTTAAGGGGTGTAGTGTAACAGGCCTCCTCGTGGTGCATCCTGGGTAACGCTAAATCTGTTACAGCCTTCGTCATTCTCTTGCAGTCTTTTTCTTAATGAAGGCATCTCCAACTTCTAAAAATTGCACTTTTAAGCGCAAGAACAACACCAGTCTAACAGTAATTTTTTGTAATGCTGGTGGCCTTACTCAGGACAAGTTCTCTGAGCTTAAAATCATTGTCCATCAAGTGAAACCAGATGTTGTAGGCATTGCGGAAAGTGATTCTACTGCCGATAATTTAAAATTATATCCTATTAACCAGTATCAGTCTTTCTCTTTACCACGCTCCAGACAAATAGCCTCTGGGATTGTAGTTTTTGTAAAACGATCCCTCTTATAGCTGATACATTAGTTAAACATTCCATGAACGATCATGATCTATTAGAGGCTTTTGAAATCCACGCGTGTTTGGAAAAACAACGAAGCCTTTCGTATCACCTTTGTTTACAATCCTACAAAGAACAAGCCAAACTTAAACTGTCTTATACGGGATTGGAACAAGCACTCACTCATACTTGGAGATTTCAATGCTCATTCCCAGAGATGGGGATACAAGCAGAACTGCTCTATTGGTAACATTATTGAAAATTTCATTGACTCAAACCAAGTTGAGTACATTGAGAATTCAAGTAGTCTTCCTACCTTTCTGTCCTTTTCTGGTGGGACTTCTCACCCAGACCTTTTATTGACTCATCCTAATCTAACTCCTCTTATTAATTATGATCTTCTCTCCGTTCTAGGTGGAGCAGGACATAAGATTCTTTTCGCGGAGATCACTAAACCTGAACTCAAAGAGGAACCTGTGGTGAAACACTTCTGCTCGGAAGTTGGCATCAGCAGCTAGAAAACTTTTCTACCTGAACATTGGCAACACCAACCTCCATAGAATAGCGCACGAGGAACAGGAAAGGAGAATTCACGTTTTTTTCCCTTAGAGATTTTGTACTCATAATGTTTTTAGGCATTTTCTTAAAATTCGATAAATAAAATTTAGTTAAGTTTTAATATATGGTGTGCATTCTTATTTATTCATAAAAGGATTAATGAGCACACTATATCTGGTGACCATAATTTGAATACGCATACTTCGACGCGAATTCCTTTGGATCAACATCTACAGTTCTATGAGAATAAGTAATGTCAGGGCTGATTTGTACTCATCCATAACTTCTAGGATGCAGGTAGGATATTTTTATAATTTTCTTAAACGTAACGTTATGCGCTTTTTGGTTATTTACTGGGGTCAGTTTCTTGGAAAAATTGTGTATATTTTAACGCAAAGTTTTTTCACTTAAATAATTTGTACATATTTTTCTCCCATGAGCTACATTCTGTTAACTACTCCACAATTTTATCAATCCTTTCGCATCATGCTGAGTTTTATTATTTGATTTACTATATTGTATTATATAAATATTCATTACTTCTTTTATATTTCATAACCAATATTTTTGTGTTTATTGCATTTTTTCATTTATATATCTTGATATTCGAAACTATACTCATTTCCCTATTATTGATTTGTATACTTTGTAATTATTTTTCTGCTAAATTTTGACCATGCCTTTATCTGATGATTCTTCCGTTGCTCAAAATTCTCCCTCCGAAGACACATCTTCGCAGGTTGCACACGTTTCGGTAAAAATACCACCTTTCTGGAAAACTAACCCTTCCCTGTGGTTTATTAGGTTGGAATCACAGTTTTTCCTAGCGAATATAACTTCCGATCTAACAAAATTCAATCATGTTGTCTCCTGCTTAGATCCCGATATACTAAATTCGGTACACGACATTTTAGAAAAACCACCTACTACCGAAAAATACGATGCCTTAAAAACGTCTCATTTCTGTTCATTCCGAAAGTGAAGCATCTAGAATTCGAACGTTATTGCAGGAGTAGAACTCGGTGATCAAAGACCCTCACAATTACTACATCGCATGCGTTCGTTAGCTGGAGATACCGTAGGTGAAGCACTTTACGCTCATTATGGCTCACAAGACTGCCATATAACACGCAGACTATTTTAGCCGCTTTCAGTGAGGATGATTTGAATAAAATAGCCGCAGTTGCTGACAAAATAAGCGATTTAGCTATCCCTTCGTATGTACATTCTATCACCCCTAACTCTCATGATTCTTTCACGGCTCGCTTGGAACTCCAGGTAGCGCAGTTAACTCAACAAGTTAGCGAATTAAGCACCGCTCTGGAACGCAGTTCCCGTAGCCCTAGGCGTAATTTCCGCCGATCATTTCAACGCAGCAGATCTCGCAATAGTTCCCGCTCTCGCACTAACTTCAATCACTACAAGGAACGTACGAATGAACTCTGTTTTTATCATGTCAATTTCGGTGATCAAGCGCGAAAGTGCCAAGCTCCATGTTCTTTTCATCAATCGGGAAACTAAACGGGCGATCGCTCACTGGCCAATCTAGCGACCGCCAAGTGAATCGTATCCTGCTGGCCGACCCGTTTTCAAAATTAAAATTTCTAATTGATACAGGAGCCGACATATCTGTTTTGCCTTAAAAATATGCTCCAAAAACCACACCCTCTGAAAATTTAGCTTTATATGCAGCAAATGGCACTAAAATTTCTACTTTTGGCAACAAACGCCTCATTATTGATCTAAATCTCCGCCGAAAATTTTCGTGGTTATTCGTAATTGCTGACGTAAGCCAACCAATTATAGGTGTTGATTTTCTTAAACATTTTGAGTTACTTGTCGATGTCAAAAATAACCGCCTGATCGACTCTCGGACGTCTCTCTCGTCAAACGGCATATCTTTTAAAAAATTTTCCCTAGATTCCAACATATCCGTACTTATCGGCGATTCCAAATTTGAAAAATTACTCGGTGAGTATCCTGAGCTTACAAAACCCTCTTTAGTAACAAATGAACTTAAAAGTTTTGAAATTTTCCATCACATTGAAACTAAGGGACCCCCTGTATTTTCCAGACCTCGCCGTTTGGCCCCAGACTTACTCAAAGCATCACGTTTAGAGTTCGAATACCTAATGTCTCAAGGAATTATTCGACCTTCCAAAAGCCCTTGGGCCAGTCCCCTCCACATGGTCCGCAAATCTAACGGTGATTGGCGCCCTTGTGGCGACTATCGTCGCTTGAACGCTGTGACAACTCCTGACAGGTATCCTGTACCCCATATTCAGGATTGTACACAGGTTTTCTTTGGCAAAAATATTTTTTCTACCCTCGATCTGGCAAGAGCGTATCACCAGATTCCCGTCAATCCTGAGGAAGTACCGAAAACTGCTGTAACCACCCCATTCGGTTTGTTCGAATACCTTAAAATGCCATTTGGACTTCGTAACGCCGGTCAAACTTTCCAAAGATTTATACATCAAGTGCTTTACGGATTGGATTTTTGCGTCCCCTATTTCGATGATCTTTTTATAGCATCGGCAACCGAAGATGAACATGTTAAACACCTTCGCACCATTTTTGATAAACTCCGCGAATACGGATTAAAATTGAACCCCTCTAAATGTGTGCTTGGAAAAACTTCAGTAACATTTCTTGGTTGCTTAATAACACCCACTGGCGTAAGCCCTCTTCCCAAAAAGACCGCAGTAATTTCTAACTTCCCTAAGCCTGAAACACTGTCTGACCTTAAAAGATTTTTAGCTATGTTAAATTTTTATCGTCGTTTCTTGCCTAAGGCCGCAGCTACTCAAGCCCCAATTCATTCACTTCTAAAAACTCTAAAAAGAATGACAAACGACCTGTTCTTTGGACAGAGGAAACAACTGCCGCGTTTGAAAAATGCAAAAGCGATTTAAAGAATTTAGTCACCCTTGGTTTCCATTCCCCTGATCAGAAGCTATCATTAATGGTAGATGCTTCCGATATCGCCATAGGAGCAGTATTACACTCCCAAAGTGCCAATGGCTTACAGCCTTTAGCTTTTTACTCCAAGAAACTGACGCCAGCTGAAACCAAATACAGCACATATGATAGAGAATTATTGGATATCTATTCTGCTGTAAAACATTTTCAGCACAACCTTGAGGGTCAAACCTTTTCTATATTTACTGATCATCGTCCACTTACATTTTTGTTTAAGAAAAATTCTAATTCTGCATCTCCTAGACAAATTCGACATATGAATTTTATTGCTCAATTCAGCACTGACATTCAACACGTCTCTGGATCCAACAACCCAGTTGCCGACGCCTTATCAAGGATTTTCGCCATTAATAGTAATGACGCCATCGATTTCGCACGTTTGGCTGAAATCCAGGAAAATGATGCAGAACTAACTCAATTACTATCAACTTCGGGTAGTTCCTTAAAGCTACAGAAGATGGAACTGTCCCCAGGACTTAAATTATTTTGCGATGTAACCACCGATCGAATCCGCCCTTTTGTTCCTTCCCCACTTCGAAAAACTCTGTTTGACTCCCTCCATGGACTTTCTCACCCAGGAGTACGAGCAACTAAAAGACTGATTCTCTCTCGTTTCGTCTGGCCTTCAATTTCAAAAGACTGTGTTGCATGGACTCGCGCATGCATTGATTGCCAGAAATCAAAAAGTTTCCAGACACAATCATAGCCCTTTGCAAGCCTTTTTCTGTTCCCTCACAACGCTTTCAACATGTGCACCTGGACATTGTCGGACCTTTACCCCCATCGGAAGGATATTCTTATCTTTTAACAATGATGGACAGATTCTCTCGCTGGCCGGAAGCAATTCCGATACGTGACATTTCCGCAGAAACCATCGCCCGAACTTTTGTTACCAATTGGATAGCAAGATTCGGAATACCTACCACCATAACAACTGATCAAGGTCGTCAGTTCCAGTCGAACTTATTCACGAATCTCAACAAAATCCTTGGCATTCATCGAATTCGCACAACTCCATACAACCCTGCCGGGAACGGATTAATTGAGAGGTTTCACCGATCATTAAAACAATCATTAATGTGTCACAATGACGTCCAGTGGACATCAAGCCTGCCCATTACATTGCTAGGACTTCGATCAGCCTACAAGGAAGACCTTGGTGGTACATGTGCCGAGATGCTTTACGGTACAACAATACGGCTGCCTGCAGATTTCTTTCAGGCCACAAGTGTCTCTACTTTCCTGGATCCGGCTTCCTTCTTACAAAAGTTGTGCGAGTCCATGAGAAATGTTGCACCAGTGCCCACTTCAGCTCATATCAACCCCAAATGTTTCGTGCACCCAGCTTTGGATTCGTGCACTCATGTGTTTGTGAGGCAGGATGCAGTAAAACCTCCATTGACTCGTCCGTATGATGGTCCTTATCAAGTGCTTAAACGGCTTAATAAAACTTACACTCTCCTCATTAAAGGAAAAGAATCTGTCATCAATGTCGACCGACTAAAACCAGCATTTTTAATGTCTGAAACCTCTGATTCTTTAGTTCCTGTTCCCATTGCTACCCAAGCTTCACCGAACTCTCCGAAAGCTATGCCTGGTCAAGTGATTCAAGACTCTGCTGTAAACGAAGATCTCCCTGTGCAAACTACGCGATCCGGCAGAAGAGTCCGTTTCAACCCGCGATATCTCTAACTCCTCGTGCCTTAGGCACTTGGGGGGGGGGAGTAATGTGGTGAAACACTTCTGCTCGGAAGTTGGCATCAGCAGCTAGAAAACTTTTCTACCTGAACATTGGCAACACCAACCTCCATAGAATAGCGCACGAGGAACAGGAAAGGAGAATTCACGTTTTTTTCCCTTAGAGATTTTGTACTCATAATGTTTTTAGGCATTTTCTTAAAATTCGATAAATAAAATTTAGTTAAGTTTTAATATATGGTGTGCATTCTTATTTATTCATAAAAGGATTAATGAGCACACTATAAACCCATTGTTACAAAATGGAACTTTAAGAAGGCAAATAGGCAAAAATATGCTGATTTTACTTACTCTCTCCTAGGAGACTGTGCGCTTGATTACAACAATGATAAAGCTCTTGACCGTATCATTATTACTATTCTTGAGTGTGCAAAAGCTTGAATTCCAAGAGGACACAGGAAAGGAGCAAAACCTTTTTGGAACGATGAACTCCAATCTCTGCGGGAAGAGAGAGATAGAGTAAGAATTCTTGCTGAATCCACTGGTCTCTTGAGAGACTGTATTAACTTAAGACAAAAACAAACCCTACTCAAAAAGAATATTTTAAGCTCTAAACGTGCTTGTTCTAATAAATTTCTTACTGACTTGGACTATCGTAGAGATGGAACTAAGGCCTTTAAATTTTTATCCACTCTTAATGGAAAAAAGACCCAGCCTTGTAAAAAGCCAAATGAGGCTTATGGAAAGCTTTTGGCCTCTGACAAACATATTGCTGATACTTTTTGCAAACATTTTCGCAAAATTAGTAATTTTAGACCAAAAGCAAAAATTCAAAATGACGAAATAAGGCCAAACTCTTTAAGCGACTCCAGGTCATGCCTCTTCTCTGTTCCCTTCTCCAATGAAGAATTAAAAAATTCCTTAAGGTATTTAAAGCGTGGCAAGAGTGCAGGACCTGATAAGATTTTACCAGAATTTATCCTAAAACTCGGCCTGAAAGCCAAGTCGAAACTTTTAGAATTTATTAACAGAACTTGGGGTGGAACATTTCCGGCTTTACGGCGAAAACTAATATTATTCCAATCCTGAAACCAAATAAAGATCCATCTGACCTAAATTCGTTTCGACCCATTTCTCTGACCTGTATCTTGAGCAAGCTGACTGAGAGAATGATCATTGATAGATTACAGTTTTTCTTGACGGTAAAGGATTTATATCTGAAAGACAAGCTGGGTTTAGAAAGGACTTTAATATTACGGAACAAATAGCCAGACTCAGTCAACAAGTCAAAGATGGTTTTCATAGAAAAAAAAGTACTCTTAAAGTCTTTATCAGCTTTAAATCAGCGTTTGACCGTATTTGACGAAAACTGTTTCTAAAGAAGCTTCGTCAGATGGGCATCTCTGGCCATCTCTTTAAATGGATCTTTGATTTCCTTTCACAACGTTTTATTAACGTAAATTATGGAAATGCTAGATCGGGTTTCGGGCTAACTGCTCAGGGTCTCCCTCAGGATTCTGTTTTAAGCCCTGTTTTGTTCAACTTGATGATTAATGATCTCATATGCAACATCTCGAAGACCCGCCCTGATGTTCAGGTTTTGTTATATACAGATGATCTGGTCCTTTGGACAACTGGCAACAACTTTCAAACACTAGAGAGGGTTATGAATTCTGCCCTGGACTTTTTATTGAAATGGACTAATGGCAATGAGTTCTCTGTCAACATTGACAAGACCAATTTTGAGCTTTTTACTTTTAGTACTAAACAGCATCAGATTACATTAAACTTTGATGACAAACCACTTCAGAGAACTGATTGTGCTAAATACCTCGGTATTCTTTTAGACTCACTTGGAACAAACAGGCCTCAAAAATCGCTGAAAATGTCTCAGGCCGACTTAATTTATTAAAAAGACTAGCTGATGTTAAGTGGGATGCCACTCAGGATGTTTTGGTCAAGACTTTTAACTCTTTCATCCGACCGGTCTTCGATTATGGAGCTGAAATTTTAATCACTGCCTCAAATACTGTTTTATCGAAACTCAATGTTGCTCAAAACAGTGCTCTTAGGCATATCACTGGAGGAGCCTTCTCAACTCCAATACCAGCTTTGGAACTTCAGATTGGCCTTGACCGTTTGCGCGATAGGAGAGGTTTTGCTACTTTGGTTTTTGGTGAAAGGTTACAACGTAGGGATGGTTTTTGGACTAACTACCGACCAAGCACTCTGAGACAAAAAACACAACGAACACTTTTATCAGAATTCCAGAAAGTTTCCAGTTCACTTGGCACTCCAAGTAATAGATCCCTTACAGCCAGACCCCCGTCTTCCCAGGTATGCTGAAATATGCCACCCCTGTCTTCGACTTTGTCCTTCCTGTCCAGAAGGTAGTCTCCCCTCAAGCAGAACTCAGGACTGCTGCTCTTGCTACTATTAATGAGAAATACCCACTACACAATTGGATGCACATTTATACTGACGGATCAGCTGAGAGAAGTATTGGGAGAGTGGGAGCTAGTGTCTTCTCCAAATTTTTCCAACTCAAAAAGCCTTTGGAAAAAAACTCAGACAATTTTGATGGAAAAATGTATGCAATTTACATGGCTCTTCAAAACATTTTAGATTTCTCGGAAATGAAATTTGTCCCTCTTGTTGACTGTCAGGCTGCCATTTATACAGTTGCAAAATATACTCTCCTCTACCTACATCTACAGAATTTAACTGTAAGACCATCATTAACACTTTACTGTCTGCGGGAAAGGAAATTACTTTACAATGGATCCCATTGTAGCCATTGCGGCTTGCCTGGTAATGAAAAAGCAGACAATCTCGCGAAAGAGGCTTCTTTTTTAAACCCTCCTGATACTCCTACTGGCCTTAGAAATGTCAAACTCCTTCTAAAATGGATTATGCATCACCAGCGAAAAATTTTATTACAAAGAGAATGCAGTTGATGCCTCTTGGAGGACCCTGCTGAGCTCATGTATCTCCAGAGATCTACCTAGATCTATAGGGGTCTCCTACTTCAGGTTATTTACTGGGCATGATTTTCTCCAGAAACATCTATATCACATAGGGCTTGTGGATTCCCCCGACTGCATTTTATGTAAGGAACATGTTGACATGGATGGCGAGCATCTTAGGAAATGTTCTGCCCTCCAGGAAGCCCGCTTTTCTTCACATTTTAAGACGCTCTCCACTCCTGGAGATACTTCTTTTCTTTATTGGACTGCAAGACTTATTATGCTCGAAAGAGCCAACATAAGGACGTAATTTTAAAAAAATATATATTAGTACTTAAGATTATTTTTGGGAAGTAGTAAAAGTTAAAATGCACTTTTTAAAAAGTTATTTCTCAATTTATACTAAAAACATGTTTTATCTTGAAAGAAATAATTTTTGAGTGTATAAAAAATAGAATATACTTTATATTATTCTTTGTAAAAATTAAAAATCAGGAACACAGGCTTGAATGTAAAAATTTTATTGTAAGAAAATATTTTTGTCACATAGTACTTTCAAAGTAATTCATAATATTAATAAACTCTTATTTTAACAAAGAAATATACTTTTCATATATGAAAACAATAATTTTACTAAACATAAACATATTTAAAGTAGAAACTTTTCCCTAAAACATAACTGATCTCTTTTTATTTGAATACCTGTGGTTTTTGTTATAATTTTGAATGAATGAAAGACTTGGAAAAAGAACATTGAATATAGTAATATTGGGGAGAAAACTACTCTTAAAAATATAATATATTCATAATATTTGGCAAAGAATATTTCTGATTTTATTAATTAATAAATAAATGAATGAATGAATACATACATACATACAGAGAGACAGACAGATATTGTTTGAATTTGTATATTATGGCTTCTAAAAATTTGAAAATTAGAATCTATTTTAAAGAAATTTATTTTAATTTCCGATTTAAAAATGTACAGAGTTTATGTATCTATATATCAGGGGTGGTCAAGCTTCTTGTCAGTCAGAGCCATTTTTTAAAATTTGAAATGTTTTACAAGCCACCATTAAATACATTTTTAAAAGATATGCAAAAAAATATTAAAATTTTTACAGAAATTTTATTTATATGTTTTATTTATATATTACATAAGTACAAAATATATTGTATATTGAATTTAAATATTAAAAAATTAAAACATTAATTTTACCTCTCTAGATAATTCTTTAAAATTTGGTGAATAATTGGTGACAGCACTTCTCAATAATTCTTTGAGATGCTGATTAGTTAATACTGATCAGTGTTTGGATTTCACGAATTTTAAAGTGAAATAAAGTGAGCCACATTTGCACATTGTTCCGAATATTGAAATTATTTGACAGCCTTTTTTATTCAGAATACTTCCATTCTGGTACAAATTTCCAAAATTCAGTAATTGTCGTTGACGTTTATTTTAAATCAGAGCTTCCTCTTCTTGCATAGCTATTAATTCTAATTCTCCAGAGGATTTTTGGGTCAGCTGTGGAAATGAAAAATTCACCTTGAATTGTGTTAATTTTAAACGGTTTCAGAAAAAAATCAAGAGATGATTTAAAATCTAAATTTATTTTGCTCAACGAGTATATAAAAAAAACTTGAAGGCAATATTCCTTCAAGTTTTTTTTTATATACTCGTTGAGCTTTTGTTCAGTATTATAATTCTTTTTAATTCGAAGAAAATGACAAAATGTTTTATTTTTAATGTCCTTTTGAAAAAGTTGTAATTTAGTTTGAAAACTAAATACACACCGTGAGAGGTCAGATATTATTTTATCTTTCCCCTGCAATTTTAAATCAGTGTTTGTAAATGCTGTATAACACACATCAGTCAAAAACATTAAGTCTTATAACATCTCATCCTGAATTTGTTTCTTCCTTTTCTTTTAGAAGTGCAGTTATCGGATTAAACAAATCTGCAAATCGATTTAATATGTTGTAGCTAGATAACCATCTAACAACGCAAAAGAAATTCATGTCCTCAGGAAGTTCTTCGTACTTTAATTCTTCAAGGAAATTTTTTAATCATTTTTTCTTTTGCTGCGAATGTAATTTACAATGTGTAGCACTGTTTTCATAACATCAGGAAATTTCGAATATTTTGAAAAGAAATGTTCTCGGTGAATTATATGGTAAATCTGTATAAATAGTGGAATTGAACTCGGATACATTTATCGAGAGTCACAACTAATCATTCAAAGAACCGCATGTGACTCGCAAGCCGGAAGTTGGCCACCCCCTCTCTATAGCAAAGAACCAACTCAGCGACCGAATGAGACTTTTTGTCCCTTACATTAAAATCCGAGATAGATAGATCTTCATATCCTTCAGTGTTTATTTGCCTTTTTATTGCCGTAAAAGTTCCTAAGCACATTTATTTGCAAGCTTTTTGTTTGTTTGTTTGTCGCTCAATGGTCATTTTTTTTGCACACGAGGGCTAATTAGACCGGGACCTACGGCTTAAAGTGGATTCCGATCCACTACAAACATCCATGCCCAAGGTGGGATTCGAACCCACGAACTGTTGAACCGAAGGCAAGAGCGTTTATTTGCATGCATTAAACAATTGTTGTTGTTTCATGTCCCCAAGGTCAGCAGTGTTAGACAAGGTCCATGAGCGTGTACACCTTTAAAAGTCCAGTACCATAAGTGGATTCCCCATCAGCTCTCTCCCGGAGACCAAGGCACTGAAGAATAAGTTCAGGAGAGGCCTGTTCATTTAAGCACTTGGAGCAAATTTCGAATTTCTTTGTACCCTCGACGAATTTCAAGTTACTAAGATGGCCACTTTTAAAACGGGCAATAGCCGTTTGTTCTTGTCTATTAAGACCAGTAGCCAAGGAAACACCTTGACGCGCGCAGCGGTACCAATGATGCTCAGGAGGAACAATCCAAGTGATTTTATTCTCGTGTTTAATCTTTGAATGAATCTCCTGAAATGTGAGAGGTGCTGACAGCACACCGTCCTCAGACACACCAGCTATGGCCAAAGTGTCCGCAATCTCATTCCCCTCGAGATCCTAGTGGGAAGGTATCCAATGTAAATGAATATGATGCGATACGGACATCTGTTTTAACATTTGAAGTATTGAAACCCCAGTCCTGTCTCTCACTTGTTGCCATCAGGCCAAATGCTGTATTGCATTTTTACTATCAGACAAAATCCGAATCTCAGCTCCATGTGGAAGTGAATTCAAGGACGCCAGGGCTTCCTCTATGGCAATAAGCTATATCAGCAAAGTAATGTAATATATTGCGCCCCTCTCAAGTCCCACAGGCTACTTCACAGTGTGCATTAGATGCCGGCGAGGGGTTATTCCTGGGTGGAGTGGGTGAAATACGTCGGGAGATTCTTCTCCTGGTAGGGTCACCCAAGGCATGAATGCCACTCGAATTTGCTCAGCTAAAGCCTGGGGCTAAGAAGCTGAATCAGTCCTCCTTCTTTGGGCGCTCCAGTCTTATGGACAAACGGAGGCTGCAATCCTTCCCCATTCATGAAAAGTAATGAATTAAAAAATTAAATTAAAAGATTATAATGTTCACACATAATACACATGAAACGGCTAGGTAATACATTTTTGATATGTAATACATATTCAAAATGGCCGGTGAAACCTACTTTTTTTATAACTTCGCTAATTATACCCAAATTTGATTAAAATTTTCAAATACAGCACGAAAATCCGACAAAAACAGGTTTGAGTACAGTCATAAATAATGTTTGTCTTTCTATTAAATAATGTAAATTTGTCTTTTAATAATGAATTGGTTAAAATTAATGCAAATTACAAATAGATAGAAATATATTTTCTATTTTTAATAAACCTCTTATTGAGAATGTAAACAATATATTGGAAGTTGAATATATTGTTACAATATACTGAAAATGCTTATGTGGACAACGCTGAAGTTAGTTCTGATGTTTCAAGTAATCCTTTTTTAACAAAAACTTTGTCAACAATAACGCTGAAAATAATCGAAGTAGAAAAGTTAAAATGGATACTGATGAAGTAAACAATGAAATTATATTTTTTATAATAATAAAATCCAGAAAAGTTAATGTTATAAATAGCAATGCTACTTACTGAAAATAGGAAAAGACTCAAATCCTACAAACAAAAAAAAAAAAAAAAAAAAAAAAAAAAAAAAAGAAGAAGAAGAAGAAGTAAGAAACCTTTTGCAGAAAACTTAAGCTAAAAGTGAGAAAATTAGTCTTTCACCTTTAATAAAAACAAATTCTCAGAATTAAGTGAACAATAACTATCTGATTAATTAAAAAATGAATCCAAATTAAATGCAGCAAGGGAGAAAACTCAGAAAAATTTCAAGTACCCATTCCAACAGAGGTGGATATAGAAACGCAACATATCTCTTCTTTTGTTTCAATAGTGGCTGGAATTGAACCTGGGCCATGTGGTGAGCCTTTAACTCATAACGTTACAAGATTCAAGATAACTCTGTTCAAGATACTTTTAACAGATGCAGGATCAAGACATTTAATTCATTTATAAGCAATTTCAATTGCTGGATATCCCAGTCTAAAAGCACAGATATAGAAAAAAAGCAAAATGTGGACTCTAGCTTAAAAACAACAGGAAATATTTGGAATTCATTAACTACTAAAGATTGAAGCTTAAGGAACCATGAATTAGCATAAATAAAAACTAAATTGTAAAAAAAAAGAAAGATAATAATAATAAAAAATCATTTAAAATGTGTAAAAGCAATTATGTAGATGATATTGGTACACATTTAATTTATTTTTATCAACAAAATAAATTAGTTGATATATTGCATAGCAATCTAAGTTTAATTAATGAGAAAAATTAAGTTTTTTTGTTAAATAATTTTTAATTTAAATTTTTAACATAAACTCCACTAATGAGTGATAAAATTCTTTTTCTTTCAAATTTTCGGATTTCAACATTTTGGGAGAAATTTTCTAACTTTGCTTAAAAAATTCTAGTGAAAGAGCATCAGGAAAAGATTTGGCTGTCATTAATAAATTATGTTAAATGGTAATAAAAATCATCAAATATCCATACTTATCACACACTGCAATTTCTTATTATTTATTAATCAGTATACTTATGCTAAATTTGTTGTAAAATATTTACTTAACAGATGTTATTATTACACATAAAAATCAAACGATAATTTGTAAATGTTCACTTATAAGATACCTTACATGTCAGAAATTTTTGTGTGTGCATTAGTACATAGTACTAATAGCTTTTGCAGTAGTAAACCAATAGTAGCTTAAGTACTCAAATAGTTAGCTATTTTGTAGCAAGCAAATGATTTCAAGGTTCAAATTTTCTTTTCTATTTATAGTCCTGTATTTTTAATGCCATGAAATCTTACTTCTTAATTCTATTCTTATTGTGAAAATTTGTATGCTGATGCTATAAAATTACATTGAACACTTAACTACACACAGAATTCTGTTAATATATCAGACATGTTGATAACTTTAGTGTTAGTAGCCACATAGAAATAATGTAATTTAAGTAAAACAAGTTTACATTTAAGTTAAATATTAGTAATTTATGAATGTTCCCTCCTTTTACCCATCAACTGAAGTCAATAGGAATCCTAAAATCTCAAGTATCAGAGAAATCCTAAGATATTTCATTATTTGAAACAATTCCATAGCCTTCTCTGTATAAGAATCATTCAATATGAAACGAAAAAAACTTCCACTTAGAATGAAGTTTACATGAATGCTAATAATGTATAGTTTCAAATGTTTGTTAAATAAAATGATTTTAGAAATTATCTGTACTTTATTTTGTCTTACCACTCAACCATTGACCTTTTCTCCAAGTTATAAACTACTGGACTCAAAAAAGAATCTAATGTGTATATGGCTACATGCATAAACATTATTAACATGCTAATTTACCATCAATTTAAAAATAAATTCATGGTAAATAAGATTTGCTGGTAAATAAAAGATAATAGTATCTAGTATAAACAATGATTTTATTTTTGTACCTTTTTAGTTGCACATATTTCATGCACATGACTAGGCTGATAAGGTGATTTCGTAAAGATTTAGAATCAATAAAGAATGTAACTAAAATTGTATAAAAATATTTATTCAATAAGAATGGCCTATGAATATTAATCTTATATTACAGCATTTGAAAATGTTAACAATGTATTTAATTTTTTAGTAGAACTTTCCATATACAGAAGATAATCAATCCATAAAAAACTTTATGTATTATGATTTCATAGTTTGCACAGTACTATAAAATATGTATACATCAGAACAGTTTTCAAGTTCGTAATTTACATATTATGGAGAATTACCATTATTTTATTCATATTATTGAATTATCGTTTATGAAACTTAGAGCCACTGATTCTTAGAGCTTTTTATCATATTTATAAATTTATCTCATCTCAGAATTAAAAATGTATATTGTAAACAATGTACATCATGAATGCTTGTCATCTTCAATCTTCTTGTGAAGTTTATCTAATTCATCTAAACAAAATAAATAAGATTATTTTTATGAAAAATAAAAAAGTTATCTCAAAAAAAGAATTTATTCAAGCTATAATGATTTACATAAATTGATCATATTAAATCATATTTATGACTTTCTTTATATAGCACTGAATACTTTTTCATTCATATTGTTTTAAACACATTAAGTTTCCTTTTTGACACTTTACAATGAAATTAACATAAGCTAATATTATTTTAATTTTTTTTAAAGAAAAGATGGAAGATTCTGGGGGATAAGAGAACTGTTCCCAGTTTTCAAAGAAAGATTGAAGTGGCTCTATTTAGAGAACTGACTGGACATGACTGTCTAATCAATCCTATAAACAGAGCCATAAATATGTATGTGGGATTTTAATTTCATTTTTATTCTCACTTTCTTAAATAGTTTTCAATAATAAAAAGGAAAATGGTCTCAGCAACTAAATTGTGAAATTGAATGCCGTATTTAGTTGATAAGAAATTATTTTTCAAAAAAATTAAAAATGAGTATTTGCACTTCCACTGCATAAAGCATTTAATATAATATAATTATATAAGATTTAATTCATTTTAGTGAACTTAGAGTATTATCATGAAGTGGGACGAAGTAACAGGAAAAAATAAAACATCAAAAGGAATAGAAACTGTCATAGAACATGGCATTATAAACTAGGCTTATTTAAAAACTGACTAAAATAGTTATGAAAGATGTAACATGGAGTAAAGCAAGGAGTGAATAATTATGAATCCACAAGCCCTATGAAAAATACCACAGAAATCGTAATATGTGTGTGTGTGTGTGTGTGTGTATATATATATATATATATATATATATATATATATATATATATATATATATATATATATATATATATGAAATACAATAAGAAGCAAATAACAAAATATGTACACAAGACATTCACAAGATGTAAATTCACCAAATATAACACTTGCTTCACAATTCAAAGATAAAATAATTATAAGAATTGTTTGAAGATCATGTATCATAAAACAATTATAGTAAAAAACTATCATTTTCTAAATGAATTGTTTATAATCAAAACAATAATATAAGTAAGTTATGTTATTAAATTATATTCATGAAAGAAATACTTTCATATTATAATGGAATGTAAAAATGTTATATATTAATGTAAATAATAAATACAAAAACAAAGAGTGATTAAGATTTGATAAGAATTATGCTCTTGACTAAATTTTACTTACATTAATTATATCCTAAATCTATATTCACAAAAAAACAAAGAATAATTAATCTTAACCTCAAGCAAATTCCTTGGACAAGTACTCAAAAATAATCGCATACTTTATTCCTTTATGAAAATTAAGGAGCAATTTTTTTATTATAATTAGTCACAAGCATTAATTACATTTTTGTGTGGATTTTAAATGTAACAACTAATAGAGTAACAAAAATAAACCCTAGATTATAATTGAAAATAAAAACATTTAATGCATTTTTAATATAGGAACTTTTCATAATAAAATCTAAAATAAATTTATTTAAATAAGGACTTATAGTGAAATTAATAATATCATATATGCTACTTTTAAGAGCTACATAAACTATAAGATCAAAAAGTATTAGTTTGTTATTTTTGAACCAAAATTATCAAAAATAAAATTAAATAGCAATCAAATAATAATAATAATAAATTATAAAGCATGTAAATTATTTATCATAGATAGATATTAGTTAAAAATGTATAGAAAAAATAAAATGTAATTTTTCCAGTTTGAAAAATAAATTATATAATTAGCGATATTATATTGACAACTAAAGAATTCAAATCTTGATAAGAATGCTGTTTTTACAATATTGTAGAAAATCTGTTTTTTTTTTTTTTTTTTTTTTTTTTTTTTTTTTTTTTAAATTACGTTCTTATGTTGGCTCTTTCAAGCATAATAAGTCTTGCAGTCCAATAAAGAAAATAAGTATCTCCAGGAGTGGAGAGCGTCTTGAAATGTGAAGAAGAGCGGGCTTCCTGGAGGGCAGATCATTTCCTAAGATACTCACCATCCACGTCAACATGTTCCTTACATAAAATGCAATCGAGTGAATTCACAAGCTCTATGTGATATAGATGTTTCTGGAGAAAATCATGCCCAGTAAGTAATCTGAAGTAGGAGACTCCTATAGATCTAGGTAGATCTCTGGGGATACATGAGCTCAGCAGGGTCCTCCAAGAGGCATCAACTGCATTCTCTTTGTAATAAATTTTTCGCTGGTGATGCATAACCTGTTTTAGAAGGAGTTTGACATTTCTCAGG
Source organism: Latrodectus elegans (assembly GCA_030067965.1). Classification (NCBI taxonomy): domain Eukaryota; kingdom Metazoa; phylum Arthropoda; class Arachnida; order Araneae; family Theridiidae; genus Latrodectus; species Latrodectus elegans. The sequence continues at coordinate 11,268,099 of CM057820.1, forward strand.
CCAGTAGGAGTATCTGGAGGGTTTAAAAAAGAAGCCTCTTTTGCGAGATTGTCTGCTTTTTCAATACCAGGCAAGCCGCAATGGCTAGGGATGCATTAGTTTGTGAAAGTGAATGATGTTAAAAAAGAAATGAATACTGAACTGTTCTTATGTTTATTAATATAAGCCATTATAATATATTTTATGGTTTTCATAAGTTTTAAAATTCTCATTTTTAGAAAATGAGAACTCCGTACAATCAGCTATACATTTCTGAAAGAACAAGCTAGAAAATTTCACTTTTAGTAAAGATTGTTTATCAAAAGCAAATTAGACAAAATACTGTATGCATTGGATGTTATAATAATAATACTTTTATTTCTTTATTACGAAACATATCTTTGCCAAATGACTGTTAAAGTTAAGAATATTACTGAGTAAAACTATAAATTTTAACCCTTTCAAAAATACAATTAACTTTATGCTACATTTACTTTTTCAGTGTTTGCAAGAAATATTCATATTGAAAATTTTATTACTGTGACAATTTAAATAATTTTTTTATAAATTTTGATTAAAACATTTACTGCTTAAAAATGGGTAAATTAAAGAAATGTCTAGAAAGAAAGAATAAAAGTTCTAATGGCATAATTTGTGATACAAAGTCACTATTACTTGCACAGCATATAGTTATTTATTAAAATAAAAGAGTATATTGGTCAATTTGCTGATTATTGAGATTGATTGATGTTTTAGATGTTTGAGATTTTTTTTATTTATTTTTTTTATCCTATGTCAGTCATTGGCATTATCTGCCATAAGACCTCTGACGGCCCAATAAAATTTACCCTTGGTAAAGTTGTCAGAGTCGAAATTAATAAAAGCAAGTGCAGTGCAAGTTGTCAAATGATTAAAGTCCATAATTTCACCTGACAAAAAAAGGGGGCAGGTATCTACAGCAACTACACCAATGCGGTGTAGATGTTTATACAAAAAGTCATGTCCAGTCAAAAGACGAAAATTTGCAGTAAAAACTGCATGAGGCAAATCCATCGGGACAGGCGACTTCCTAAGAACGTTCCACTTTTTATCGGCCGAAAGTGCTGTATAAATTTGCTCTAAGTATTGGTCAATTTTCCCCCTAGCCTCAGAACTAAACTGATGGGCAGTTATTGGAAACAGAGGCTGAGGCAGCTTTAAGCCATTTTTAGTCAACACATCTGCTTTTTCATTTCCAGGCACCCCACAGTGGCTAGGGATCCATTGAAAAACTATCTCCCAGCCAGAGGCAATAGCACTGGAAACAAGTGTCTTAGTCTCTTCAACAAGTGAGCAGTCGCTAATTGCGTAGGAGGCAGCAGCCAAGATTGGAGCCTGGGAGTCAATAAAAATAACTGCCTTGCCAAAGTTAGTATCAATACCAATGAGATTTAGGATTGCTTTATTCATGGCGAAAATCTCAGCATCAAAGTTTGAGGCTTTTAGTCCAACAGCACAGGATTCCTCAAAAAAGCCCTCACAGAACAGTCCAGCACCAGTATTTCCATCACAGGCAGAACCATCAGTATAACTGTGGATCCATTCGGAGCTAGGATACTTTGCAGCTATACTTTCTAAGGAAATAGCTTTAAGAGCATCAGGAATTTCATCACATTTCTTTACAGGCGTACCGATGGTAAGATTGTAGGTAGGAGTTCTATTTGTAGCTGGAGAGAAGCCAAACTGTGATGGATATGGTAAAGTTGGTGTGATGTTGTAAAAAGTATTGAGTTCATTAGCACGAGAGATAAATGATTTATGTGTTTTCAGTCTAGGGGAACTGGGGGAGTATTCTCTCCAATGAAATAAATTCAATCTCTTACACCTGTCATGGAGTTTTAAGACCTGCAATTCTCTTCTGGAATTTAAAGGCTCAACACCAGTCTGAAGCTCCATGGCAGCGACTGGGGTTGAGCCAGCAGCACCAGTAATAATCCTAAGTGCCTTATTTTGCGTCAAGTTGATAACATCCTGACAAGTTTTAGAGGCAGTGGCGATAAGCTCACCTCCATATTCTAAAATAGGCCTGACATAAGTTTTATAGGTGGTCAAAAGGGTATCGGTTGTGGAACCCCAAGTGATACCAGATAATCTTTTTAGAAGTTTGAATCTATTATTGCCTCTATTAGCCACCTCATTAGCATGTCTTCTCCACGAAAGCTTATTATCAAAAAAGACACTGAGGTAGCGATAACTATCCACTCGAGTTAAAGTTTGTCCATTATAGGAAATATTGAACTGAGAGTGTTTTGTTGACAGGGTGAAAAATTGGTACACCGTTTTTTCAGGGTTAACAGTTACAAGATTTTCATTGCACCAATTCCCCAAGAACTTCAAAGCATCATCTATAGACTTATTTAGGCCAGAAATGTCACTTCCAGTAGTGTAAATAACCCAAATCATCTGCAAAAGCTAGGCATTTAATGCCCGAAACCTCCATCAATCCAGTAATCACGTCATCAATCATGATGTTAAACATGGTACAACTAGTCACAGCTCCCTGCGGGAGCCCATTTTGGAGAAGGACATATTTAGAAAAAGAGGAATGATATTTCACTTTGGCTAAGCACTGGGAAATTAGTGATTTAAGCCAATTTAAGACATTTCCCCTGACACCGACCTTGATCATCTTCTCAATCAATTTCTTTCGCCAGATTCTATCGTAGGCGTTTTTAAAGTCTACATAAACAGCTAGTGTGGATTGTTTCCTATGGAATCCATCTTGTATACATAGTGAAAAGAATGCTGCCTGTTCCATAGTATTTCTCTTCCTTCAGAAACCAGCCTGAAGGTTAGAGAGAAGCCCATTGCTCTCCAGATAGAAGTTTAGTCTATTTGAAAATGTTTGAGATAAAAACTAGAACATCCTCAAAAACATATTTACCTAATTAAAACTTTCCTTTTTTAATTTAAACATATGTAACTACATCCTCTTACTACTAAATTAAGAGTTTATATTTTATTTATAATTGTTATACATATCACATAATAGCTTCCTCCCACTTTCAACAATAAAGAAAGATATTTGAATTCTTAATAAAGAAATTAAATGGGGAAAAAATTAAAATATGTATAACTTGCGAAGTCATTTATCAGTTATATTTTAGAAATATTTCTTTTTATTGCATGAATAGGATTTTTTACGATTTTGATTATGCACAATTATATAAAAAGCATAAACTTTCAAATAAAGAATCACTTAATTTAAAAATTAACAAAGAGGAATAAACTGTTTTAAAAAGAAGAATTTTCTTACATACTTTGAGTTTCTGATTTCAATACATCAACTTTAGCTCTAAAGCAAATATTTGAATTATGAAGTCGCTTGTATATTTTCTGAAAAATTTATATAGAGAAAAGTTACAACAGTATGATTCCTCAAAAAATTAATGCAAATATTATTTTTATGGAATAACTAAAAGTAATAGAAAATTATTATTTAATTAATTATTGAAATATGTAACAAAATTTTTCCTATAAGTTATAAATAATTGTTAATTTTTTCTACATCAAAATAAAATCATATTGCTTTATATTATGAAAAAAACCAAATTATACTTACAGCATCTTTTTTTACAGAATTCAATTCTTGTAAAAGTATTTCAAGCTCCTAAGCAAAAAATGTTGTCAATAAAATTAATTTAATTATACATTAATATAATGTTTATTTAAAAAACTTCAAAAATGTAATATTTGAAAAAAATTATTATGGTTATATTTATATTTATTTACAGCTAAGTTAGTTATTTCTTATTAAAAATCAACATTATATTTCTTTTTAATAACATATAACTAGAATAAATATGGTTATATACATACTATGCATATATATAAAAAAAAGTCAAAAATACAATGACCACCACCACTACCATTAAATATTGAACTCACTTTGACAACATTGAAGGCATGTGATCTAAGGCAAACAGTATATAACTTGTCACAGAGAACATGAAGCATTTTTTAAGAAACTACAAGTATGTTTCAGGAGAATGATTTGAATTGAGTATCTCTAAACACAAACTGCTAATTACTTGACCACAAGCAATTTTTGTAAGTACCTATGCCAAAAAGACAATTATAAAAAGAACAACCGCAAAAGTTGTGTAGTTAAATGCTTACACATTGTTAACAACAGATGTCT